>LUCM01006585.1:0-110312 GCA_008360955.1 Fasciolopsis buskii
TGAAGGATGAGCCAATTGTCTCACTAACTACTTGGGTACATGCTCTCCAATCCGTTGTCCAAGGTACCGATCCGTTCTGCCTATATATGCATAAATGCAGCAGCAGATGAACTGGTAAGTTATGTGAGCGGCTTTTAGGTCGGGCACCGTAGTCGGTTGTTTGTTGAAATGCAGTCCCTTAAATTGAATGGTCAAGGGGACTAACTGTTTCAAATTTCTCAAAAAAATACTTCCCGACGTCATTACGCCCATTTGGCTCGCTTGTTGACGCCGAGGTGCTAAATCACTGGAGAAAACGCGTGTGAACTTTTTGAATGAGTATTTCTGCAACTGTCAATTTCCGAATCAATTCCTAAAAACACTATTGAGAGAAAAACTACCGAATAACGTGATGAGAATAATAAATTTCCACATCGAAGCTGCTAGAGACAATAAAAAATCATTGGAACAACAACGTTTCGCTTGTGTTTTATCAAGTTTATCCCTTATTTGCCTCATAAAGTGCGAAAACCTCTCGAGAGAAATGCTCAGAAAAACCAGGATCAAGTCGTTAGGTAAATTCACCGGATGTATTTGTAAACCAAAAAAAAACTTTCGTTTCTCAGTGACGCCAGGGACGTAGGTCATAATCTTGCGAACTTAAAGTTGAAGGAGGCTGAAAAAGAAGCTTTATCAGTGAGTTTGAAGTTCAAGTTGCTGCCCAAACACCACCGGCTACAAAACGCGGCTTCCAGTGTGGAATGTGAAATACCAGTTTCGCAAGTTGAAGCGCTTCTATGCTTGATTTTATTTTGTTAACCGTTCTAAATGGTTCATTTTTTCATTACCTCTGCGCACAACTAATATCTGCTCCACTGGTGCGCTGAATAGAAATGTCCTTAGGGAATTGTTCAGTTGCGCTACAACATCTGACGGACTTTGCGATTCCGTCAATTGTTATCGACCTTGAACGCCTAGTAGTCGTCAACCGATACGAAGGTGACCGGTGATCGGTCCATTGAAGCTCCACAAATTGTTGCCGAAGAGATACGTAAATGACGGGAGTTTCAAAATGTTAAATTTACCACCCACTTCTTGAAGGCGTTTCGCGAGTTCACAACTATGAGTGCAATTGCTAATCTGTCTTGTTGAAATGCTTTTACTGACGTTCCTCTAGATTGCCACTTCATCATTATTATTGCCAACTAAACGCTCGGTGAAATAAATCCGTGATTATGTTATTTCACACAAATTCCCGATTGTTTATTACTGTTGGACGATGAAAGTGCTTTTGGTCTCCACGGGTTTTCATGCCGTTGTATTTTTCGTCATGGCCACTACACTAAAAGATTTCGACTTTTTTCTTGTAGGTATGGATGATCTGTTACGAGCTATCACGGATGAATCTTTGGTCTCTACAATCGAGTAAGGTTTGTTGGCTTTAATCGTGAAAGTTCCGAGGGGATATGTATTCTGCCTGGAAAAAAACTGATGAGAGCATTCTTAGGACAGCCGTATATGCCCGAAAATGTACATGGAGCCCAGAACAAAGTATTTTATGCCTTTTGAAAGACCCATGTAACATTTTTGTTGTACAGTTCTGCGATAGTTCTTCAACTATTTCTCATCGTGATTTGAGGCCAGTACAATATCGGAACCGTTGTCATTTGGCTAACTTCATTAGGAAGATGGAAAAAGCTTTGCCACCATTGAACTGTGGTTTTATGCTCTGTATATTGTTCCAGGTTCTCAGTTGCCTGGGCTCATTTTTTCCAATGTGATTGTGCCGTTTATCTGCTTCGTTTGCCGGTGTACATATCAGATAACTTTCCGGTAAACTTCCGCTGATTGTTGCTTGCAAATATAAAAACAATCTTCACAGGATTTGTGATTAGTTTTTGTCTGATCAGTTTGTAACTCAAATATTAGACGCGTACGATCTGTGCTATCGTCATTTGATGTCTAAATCGGTTTATGAACTAATTGGCAAAAGAATTGCAATCATGATTCATTTGAATACCAGTTATGCTATGTATGAACTGAATTTGTCTAAATTAGAAGTCGAAAACGAATGGAGTCCACTATTAACGTCAGTATTCCAAGGCGGATTATTTCGAGTTCATCGCTTCATGATGGGGTGTTCGCCGACTCGTGCTGGTAGTAGAGTTGATGCTCACGGCTTCGTCTGGCAACTCATGCTGTAATTAGCAGAGTTCTCCCAGTTTTGCGTGCTGGTCTTTCATTTTCAATTTTGAATGCTTTTAGTGGTTTTTTTCTTACTACGCATTTTCTTTCGAATTTTACCAGGTGTAAGCCGGTTCTGTTCCCAGCTGGTTTCCTCTCCTTGGGTTTTCCGTAGCTCTCCGATTTACCGAAGCCAAATGCGGTGAATAATTCTCACAATACAAATTATCTAACCTTTAAAAATCTATGGACAAACATAAGAACCATACAAATTAGTGCATTAGGAGGATGCAACAGTCGGCGCGTAGTGGAGAAATGATCCGTCTTCCAACTTATTCGTGGACGCAACACTACGTGACTCACGTTTCTGCGGATTCGTCCACCAAATGAGTATGCTTAATATTTTCGATCACGGATGATCATTGCAAGTTTTAATATGAGTACCCTATCAGTGCTACGCAGTGAGGTTTCACGATGCCGTTCCCCCATATGCTCGGAGTTGTGTCAAAGATATTCGCAATTGGACAAGAATAGTTCTTTTCACAGATCCTCGCAAGAGCACATCTGCTCGCAGACTTCAGAACAACGCACTGATATTCAGTGCCCTTTACAATACAAACAAACAAATGTGCCCACGTAAGATGGATCATGTTTCAGATTTATACAAATGAGATCTCGGTAGACTAGTTAAGTGACATTTCCTAATAGTTTTGACGGTTCCGAATATTGTTGACATAACTGCGAAACAATGTCGGAAATGGTCTAATTAAGGTAAACCGAGGGCAGCAGATCGAAGTGTTCAGTTTGGTTCAGTTCGGTTTTCAGGACTCAATGACGATTTACAAGTTGTACAGTTTCTTTCATCTTATGGCTGTTGGACGACAGGAATAGTTGGGTCTTCTCTGACAAATGGATTATCACAAGAAGAAGCGGGCGATAGAAGCGAACGCCAGTGGGGAACACATAGGTCAGAGGTCAAGCTTATCCTAGCAGTCCTGTCAAGTAAAGGCAATATTGTCGAGGCGTTTGTACAAACCCAATCTGTAACGTCTGGTGGCGAATACTTCGGTAAACGGCTTGTTTTTGGTTTTCTCCCTAGATCATCGTTTTGAATGCTTTAGTTTTTTCGGTAGCTAGTGTGTAGAAGAAAAGGTATCGAAAGACTGAAGAACACCATTTTTCGCCGACTTAACACCAGTGACTTCATTATCAGATTCAGAAATGTTACAGAGATAATACTTTTCCATCCTAGTTGTAATGAGAAGGGCAGTCAGTGTACAAAATCGGTGCAATTCATCAGAAAACTCAAGGTAACAAAGACTCGTTTAGTCCAAAAGACAAGTTTCCCGAAACGTACGTGTCCTAATCTTTTAAGATTCAGGAGCCATTACCGCTGCAGTAGTATGCTCTAGTTGTGGCTGCTGCCTCGAAACTGTCTACTGTAATGGAAAGTTAAAAACAGTCAATAGCAATGTAATAAATTGGAAAAACACTTCGAAAAGGGGAAGATTTCCAGTACACGAACTCAATTATTTTTTCTCCAACCATGCCTAAGGAGGCTTCCGTGCATCTCAACCCAGAAGTCTAATCATCTATTTCTGAACCTAGCAGAATATTAACGTTTGATCGATGACTGGATGTCAGGCCGACTCCACAGATACCCCAAGCTGGCCAGTGTCAGTCAACTTATCTCTATGCAAGAAAATAATCCACACGATATGCGATCATCAAATGAGATACAACTAACCGAACAATCAAACCTATGCACCTTATCCGATTCTTCTCTTACAAGAACAACATTCGATTCCAAGCCAATCTAGTGCTGCGACAGCATTTAAACTTCGAAGGTGCAAATCGCATCCCAAACATGCCTACACCATTGATCAAACGATCGAGAAAAACCTGCAACTTATTTGGGTCTTCACTCAATAGCACAACGTCGTTCCCATAATTTAAATCAGACAGTTTCTCATGTGAGTAAATATCAATGTTACAACCCTCACTAGAGAATAGGGCTATTTCCACAAACATTTCAAATACAAAATTGAGAAGGAAATGTAAATGCTGTCAATGCTGGTGATCACTTTCCTTCCTTAACTCGGATGACTGATGGCCGCGAGCAAGAACTCGGCTCCGGCAGTTCGCATGCATCGTTTGCATGGGATACTTGAATCTCTGTGTCAGACCCATCAATGAAACCGTCACAAAATTACAGTATCGATTGAGAAGAACTGCTTTCAGATCAATATAAGTAAGCAGAGATCTTGAGTTTAAAAATAGTTCGCCCTTGTTTTGTTATTTGCCGCTGGTCAAAGATTTCAATGGTTTTGGAATACTAATGAAGTGTAGATCACTGTGCGGATCTGAAGTATATATAGTCCCGCCTCAGAATGCCTGGAATGCAAATCAGCAACAAATGGCTTTCAGCCGCTTTATCACAAAAATCTTGAGTTGCAGTGTGAACTAAAGTTTGTTACAATGGCCATACCGAATCAGTTAACACCCAGGAAAAGGGGCAAAAATCGGTTTCTTAGAAGAAAGCTAAGCGGTAGTTGAATTATGAAGAGTGTCCTTGTACATTTCGATCCTCTGAAAATAAGTTAGTCGAGAATGTAATCGTGTGTGAAGGAGAATGAAGCCAATCAGAAATAGATGCACATGGATGTGATGAACCCAAATATTTCTAATATGACGAGACTTACACTAGTCCAGAAGGAGCTTTATACTACTTGATTTGCGAAGAACGAAACTGAAGGCCAACCTCGTTATCCTGAGCCGAAGCAGTGTCACCAGCAGAACGCATCACCTGTACGGATTCGGTCAGGTAATGTAGAGCTTGTCTATTGCAGAAGTCAATCGCAGGTACACTCGCAGTTACTGATCAAATAAGAAACGGGTCATAGTTGTTTGGGATGTATTAGAGGCCAGGGTTGAGTCGCGATTGATAAGTAAATAAATTCGAGTCGCTGGACGATTGTATGATGAGTTCGGTAGGAAAATGACGATTATTATATTGAAAGTGCTTATTTGTTGCGGGTCGGTTGTTTCATCATTCCCTCATTTTATTCACCAAAAGTTAGATTTCAGCCATACTGGAATGGACTTCGTGTTTTGTATTTTCCGCTAGGTTGTGTTTAGCCCCGTAGTCCCCGACTAAATCATGGGATGGAACTGTGCTGCTTCTGGCTTATCAACGTATTGTGAATGGGGTCAGCACACTAGTTGTTACTTCCGAATGATGTAATTACATTTTCAACAAAAAGTGGCTTCAAAGAGGTAGCGTCAATACTTAGGATGTTGTCATCTAACAGATGTTCCCTATGTGGATTAAGACGAGGGTCCATTTGTGACATCGAGACGTGACCATTATGACCCGTCATTAAATTTGACCCAGGTTCTTGGTCAGTAGCCGCACTTGATGCCAAGACTCGGATTGACCAGAGTATGACCAGAAAATCCTGTTGACTTTTCCCTCCTAGGCCCCTTATCATTGGACATCATTCTGCTGTTTAATGGGTGATATGTCTTTTCTTTTATTCGAACATATTAGTCTCCTGTGTGATTCTGTGTTCCGTGCGTCTCACCTGGGTTAAACAGTATACGACAATCTCCAGGATGTTTGGTCATGTGATTTGCACCTATAAGAAGGTTTCTAAATGAGAATGAATGATACCGTTTCCCTGCATTTGTTTTTTACTACATCAGAAGTAATATATGACCTGAACCGCAACGCGTTGCTCTTTTGTTAGATGTGAATATACTTACATCATATGCTCGGCATAACGACTAGCTGTGGGTAAAAACTTCAATATCCATGGACAGCGGCTGTGTATGATGCACAACATCCAGGTACAGTCATTCCACAGGTAAAAGGAAGCAGATCTGCGAAGTTCGCTTATTCTGGTAACACTGATATATACATGACCTGAATTTGACGAGTGAAGAAATTAACAGAGGTAACTTCGACCAAAAAACTGCGCGGTCANATTTTCAACAAAAAGTGGCTTCAAAGAGGTAGCGTCAATACTTAGGATGTTGTCATCTAACAGATGTTCCCTATGTGGATTAAGACGAGGGTCCATTTGTGACATCGAGACGTGACCATTATGACCCGTCATTAAATTTGACCCAGGTTCTTGGTCAGTAGCCGCACTTGATGCCAAGACTCGGATTGACCAGAGTATGACCAGAAAATCCTGTTGACTTTTCCCTCCTAGGCCCCTTATCATTGGACATCATTCTGCTGTTTAATGGGTGATATGTCTTTTCTTTTATTCGAACATATTAGTCTCCTGTGTGATTCTGTGTTCCGTGCGTCTCACCTGGGTTAAACAGTATACGACAATCTCCAGGATGTTTGGTCATGTGATTTGCACCTATAAGAAGGTTTCTAAATGAGAATGAATGATACCGTTTCCCTGCATTTGTTTTTTACTACATCAGAAGTAATATATGACCTGAACCGGAAAAAGCAACATCCTGATTTGACTCAGTTCAGCAGGGCTTTTTAAAACCCCGATTGAATCTACCTATCATGGTGTACAATAGGTGTCACGGAGGAGGAACAGACAACTGCAAGGATGCTTGGGATGAACCCTCTCAGAAGATGTGCTTCCTCTTTCCTGCGTACTGCAATCATTTTCTTTCATGGAACCCATGGCTTTCCGCTTGAATGTTTTTCGTTTAACTCCTATGATATTCTACGTTAAGTGCTCTGTTTCTTTGCTAACATCTATCCGGTGCGATTCATAAACGTATACTGAATCTGACTTAAGTCCGAGGAAGCTCTTCCAAAATGATCAATCAAGGTTGATGCTGATCATTGTAACTTTCTGTTGGTCAAATTCATCGCACAGCGACCGTGGTTATTTCGCAATGAGTTTCACCCATTACTTCATTTCAACATACACATAGGTAAGGGCCTAAACTTGATTCCATTCTGCCTGACGTCGTTCGACCAATCGATCGTTCTGCTCGATGCTTGAGAGTGCTGGCTCGATCGCAAACACACTAATCCATGTTTGATTTGTGGCTGCGAATTATCGCGTGATGTGCCGATGGGTTAACTGTTTCTTCTTTAAAGTTGTAAAAACCTAGCAACCGTTTACAGACCCGTACATGCCATCTGAAATTAAGGACAATTAGTTGTCTCCCAAGGATTACACGAATAACCACTCGATTGCCAGAATCGGTTGGTTGCTCCGCGCATTGGTCTTGATCGGCCTGCCTTTGCAATGACTGAGATCAAGGAAATGCGAACAATCAGACTGCAAAGATCGTTGATCAAAAGCGAATTATGTGTAAGTTTCGCCTTGGACTGTTGGGCGGAATACGTTTCCACTGTCCTGAAGCTATTGAGTTGGTCTCCCATAATTAATTGGTATGGAATTCAAACTAGGACCAACTCTACCAGTTTACCGATCTTGTGATGGTGATGATTTTTTGACTGTCTAACTATTTCCTCCAGTTTAGCTACGACCAACACAGTGCAGCTTATGAATATTTCCTTTCTTCGTGGAGCAGTGATTTTCAATCAATACTCAAGAGAGCTTGGGTCCGGTTGAATGCAGCTAGGTGCGACTGTAGTCGATTCATAATTGCAGTTGACCTAATCAGCGCCCGAGCTTCTCTTTTATCGAATTTGGCTTCCGGAGCAGTAAGACTACGAAAGTGAAGCACACCACTAAGGTCTTAATGTGACTATCATCAGGTGTGCCATGGTCTGAAACCCAGGCCATGGTACCGGTACGTTCTGCAGAATGCACGATATGACCAAAATGACTAGGAAAGGCTTTAGTTCATCTGGCAGCCGAAATTCTCGAATTTTCTGGAACCCTTAGGTGCTTTTGATTTTATCACAGGTTCCACTTCGAGCCTCCATAAACTGGAAACGTATGATATTTCCAAGATCGTTTTGATGTGGCTGGCAGATTGGCATACAAATACAACTTTATACATTCCACTGGGTTTGGAATCTTAAAGATTAGATCAGTTGGTGGCTCGTGTCTCCACATCAGTGATAAATTAAAAAGCCTCACATCCTGTACATTTTAGTACGCCAATGACAGCTGTTTGGCAAACTATTTGTGTATCTGAGGACCCGTTATTTTTCAACAATCCTTCCGTTACTAAATCATTCCTATCTAAATTCGATTCACTTTAGATTCTTCTGAATGTTTTCACCGGTTATTCAGAATTGCTGGTCCGCTTACCTGTGACTTTTTGATGATGAATGCAGAATCTTTATTTGACTTCGGTCTTGCCGCATATTTGTCAACGACTTTCGGGGTAAATGCGTAGTCAGTGGTTATATTTCCAAATAAGAAAAATGGAATAATTCAATAATAAAGAGTGCATATTCACTTTTTATTTGTTCAAGTGCTCCTTCAGATGTCCTATCTGCTAAAGAATCAAAAACGTTTTACCGATGACCATTGTCTGCCAGCCATACATTGATCGGCTGTTATCTTCTGGTGTGCAAAATTTTGCAGAGAACGTTCCCTGCAAAAGTCGTTCTCAAACGCCATTGCATTATCACTTTTGACGGGTATTTCTGCTGGCCGTGTGAGATGCAAAGCTTAACGAGGTACCTCAAAGATTTGCTGGTTAATCTCTTGGCTTTCCGCCGATGATATGCTCACTACCACCCGAAAGACGCTTTCAAGGGCGACGGATTAGTTGCTTGCTTAAACGATGTCTACCAAAATATCGCATCTATTTTCAAAACTAAAACTTTCAGTCATTCACACGGATCGCCTAAGATAACTCATCTTTAAAGGCCTGTGGTCTAGATGGTGCTTCCATTTTACGCCATTTGATTTCGTGAGCTACTATATCGAACTTTTGTGCACTTAATTCCACACCATCATCATCACCACCATCGCTCAGCGTTAAACAGCAAAACAAGCCTCGTTGACCAATGCCTTTAACCCAACGTTACATGTCAATAAAAAGAGTGAATATCCAAGGGGAACAGAGAGCGGACCTACACAGGTGGGAAAAGATAGGACGCTGCTGCGGCCAACACACCGAACACAGTCTAACTGTACAAGCGCATGTGTTTTCAATCATTCTGACTCGATAGAAAATGACAACACGATCGCCACTGTTCGCGATTCACTGCCATATCCTTCAGTGTCTCCATCCAGCAAGTCGAAGAGTCTTTCGGACCCCAACCACGAAGACGTGAGACACTTACTTCACCTAAGTTCGCTGTACATTTTCTAATCCCACGTTGCCACATCATCTGTTGGCCTCCACATGGCTTTTTCCATTTCTCGGGAGGAACACGAAATAGGGCACGGTATGGTAGACGAGTGTTTGCCATACGCAACACGTAACCCAACCAGCGTAGTCTACTAAGTTTCATACGCTGAAACAAGCTATTTTCAGAAGTGGCACCCAATACCAGATTTCTAATTTCAGTATTACTCACCCGGTCACTCCATGCAATCCTAGCCGTGCTACGTAAACATCGGTTGTCGAAAACCTCTAACCGACGAACATCTCCCACACGCCCACTCCATGTTTCGCAACCGTAAGACAGAACTGAGCGCACTGGGGCATACTGCACACGACCTTTCAACTTCAGTGAAATATCAGACCGGTGCCACAAGTGTTTCAGTCCAGCACAAGCTACTCGAGCCTTCGATACACGCGTGGGTTCCTCCGCTGCCGAGCTACCATCACCCGACACGCAGCTACCAAGGTAAGTGAAACGGTCTACAATCGTGAGTTCCTCTCCACTCAGCACCAAGTTCGGCATTGCTGTCGTCCACTCCTGAAACAGCACTTTGCACTTTGAAGGTGCAAAGCACATGCCACTACTTGTCGAGTTAGAGTGCCATGTCGCCGTGCGACGCGAACTGTCGGAAATTCGTACTAGACAGGAATAAGCTATTGTAGGTACAGAATTGGAGAAAACTTTCTCCGTTATATGTTCGCTGAGCAAGCAAGGTGCATCGCCCACCTAGACAGGCTTCCGATGTTACTCAATCTTCCAAATTGTGCAGAAAAATCACTTGCTACCACCACTATGTCAGAGGCTTTGCTCTTCCGAAAAAGAGGGACGAGCTCGTCACAAAACCCGTCGTTTTGCCTGTCAGCCTTGTAGTCTGTTTGAGCGTATGCCGAGATGACAAACTATGCTTAACACTACTATCCTTTCGGACGCCGGCTGATCCCTGCAGTCTCATGGCACACAAACGACTGTTGACTGGGATCCAGTCTAGAACGGCTGCTTCAGCCTTCTCCTTCAAGACTATTCTACACCTCGCTGACCCACAGCTTGAGCTGCTTAGTCTCTTGAAGTGCGAAGAAAAAATCTTGACGAGACATTTGGCGCAGTTAGTTGAACTACTTTACTCGAATCCTGGATTCGTGTTTGAATGGCGCAGCAGACATCAATCGAAAGTGAGTCCACTGTCAAAGCTGCGCACGTCTGTTGCCCAGCCTGCATTAAAGTGCACACATTGATGGAACCGAGATTCAGAGGCTGACGAGGCTTGAGAAAATGTGAGCTAGCAGATTGAAAACAACCAACTACACTACTTGACAATGAACCGTTGCGAGTATCGGGTGAGTGATCAGTGGGGACACTGTGGGTAGGCAGGAGGGGCGAATACATTCGGTTGGAAACAGAAGAAACAAGCTGAATAAAAGAGAGGGAACTCTGAGCAGTAGCATACTTATTACTACCCACTCCGCTCGATGCAATGAGCAGCGCGGCCCTGATTATCCAGCGCGACGACCGATACAGTATGGAATTATTTGTAGGTGTGTAATTCATGGTGATTGATAAACGGGTACTACTAGGGAGTCCAGCCACTAAGCAGAAGAACGATTAGGGTTTTCAACCAAAGCCTTTGGTTCGGACAAGAACCTGACCGCAAGGCAGCGCAGCATGGCTGAATGGAAGCCCATCTACTTGGATCAATTATTGTTCTACTCGTTTGTTCGACTGAGCTGCTAACTCAGATCAATCCCCGACTTGGAGCACCAGCAGACTACTTCGTCAGGTCTCTACCCACTGACCTTCCAGGCACGATTGGATCTTCGATTTGAGATAAGCCATCCTGTATAGCTCGTTAGGTCATGGAGGCATGCGAGCCGTCACACCATATCAAGGTGTAGTCTTCTCATGACAATGCACGTGAAACTTGAGCAGATGATGAGGTAAGGGGCGGGTATGAAAAAGTGCAATGATCCAACAAATGAATACCCAGGTATTTTAACTCTGATTGACTCCAAAGAACAGGTTCATTTAAGAACCCTAAACGTGGCTGAAGCTAAACTCTGCAATGAATACCCTACATGGAGTTTGATTGAATCCGACTAGTTAGCAAGCCCTCAAACATGACCATCTGGGCTGATCCGGTCATCACTTTACAACCACGCATGCCAACAACGTCGACGAAGGAGAACGTGCTTTTAGTTTTCGGATCAAAACGTCTATCGAGTCAAGCGTGGTGCTGCTGTTTAAGCATGCAGAACAAAAGTCGTTCCACCCAATAGTGTAGGGCGTGGGAGCAACGCTCCACGACGTAATTAATTGTCATTTAGGCAGGGTGACCCCATCTCAGTAAAAAACGACGAGATGATCAATCACGAATCACCCAACTAAGAAACGAAATGCTTTAAACCGTCAGACAGGTAAAGTCATGCCGGGCGAAAAAACAACCTGCATTAGGTATGGTAAGGCTTATTCGTCGTCTGTGCTAAACCGAAAGCGTGGAGACAGCAACAGTCATCGGTTTGATCTTGGATATCAAGAGATTTGCCTTGTGAAAATTCTTTCACGCTTTTGTCATCTGATCCGTGATTCATTTTGATCTTATATCAGTTTTTCTTGATAATTTTTGACGGCAAAATGCGATCACAGACTAAAATATGCACTCGTCCAAACGTACTGAATTTGTATCAGATACATTCTCAAGGCATTTTTTGATTTCCGTACTCAATTTTTGATGCGACAGGGTCTCCAAAGTTTTCGAGTCAGTCATCAGGCGTCCCATAATCAGTTTGGTAGCGAAATTTGTGGTCAGTCAATGGTCTTTCTGCTTATCCGCTTTTATGGTAACCCTGACGCTGAGTTTGTACGTACCAGCCGGAGGCATTACTGTGACTGGTTCCTTATAGACGGCCATTTTAGTCTGATTGTGAGTTGATGCTGACAGATGCACTTAATGAACTTCGGCACAGGTTGGTTTTTGTGCATTACTAGGCGGTCACATAACCCTTTCGAAGGCCCCTGCAATTGAAACTGAAACACTCTCTATTGATAGGAACTTGAACTTCCAATGTCATTGTTACGAAGTTTGAAAATTGCGACATGAAATTCAACCAACTGGATAACAATCTTCTCTCCTTCTGCTTCAGTAGGTTGAATTGACAAAAAGAAACGATCGGAAGATACTGAAAGACGATGCATTTCACTTGAAATACTGGGCCGTAAGGTCATTGCTTGACCAGTATCGCAATCTAATTCTAATATACTACATTGGAACAAATATTGATCTTTGGCTCCCGTCTTCATACCGACCGCTAGGTAAGTAAATTTACTAACAGAGCTTGAGAAGACGCGGCTGGTTTGTAATTCGGAGAACTTGATCCTAAGCATTTCCATAAACTTCTAACCTCGTAAATTTCACCTTTTCTCTTTTTTAAATTGCCTCTGTAGTCAGGAGGCTTGCATCCGAAGCGACTTCAGCTGTGTTCTGTTACGGCGCTTGCCAGCGAGTCCATGCAAAGGGTATCCGATGAAAATTTTGTTACTTTTCAGGAATTGTGCGGTTTTCTCTAGCCTTAATAGATTGTTTTTTTGTCGCAATGTAGAGTTTGAGTGGGTTTCTTGACGAGTGACACTATATCAGATCGTCATATCCTTCCGGATTCTCGTAAACCGATATTTAAAAAAGTGGATCCTATTTTTTCGTAGCTATTTTGTGTTCATACACTTGTGAGTCACTAGCCAAAATCATTGGAAACGCGGAGTCATTGCTTTAAACTTTGTGAAATGACTTCTTATTTAGTAACTTGAATTCACTTCTGTTATAAGCCGTTAACTTTAATAACCCAAAATAATTATTGACGGTTTCGTGAAGCGGGTTAACTTTGCCAATGAATGAGGTGAAGACTATATCTTTTTAATTAAATGTGAATAATTGTTTATACAAAAGATCAAACTAATATAAATGCTATGTTAACGGGTATGGTGTCTTGTTGCCGTTATCAATTGCAGTTCCATTTTTATAAATCTATCGCAGCTTTTGATTGACTCGAAGCTGTATGACACACGCATGTATGCACTCAATTTACCTCAAGCCAAAACTATTTTCCAACCGTAAGTGCGCAACAAGTAAAATAGACTTTCACTTTTGTTCGGCTAACTCTAATTTTTATACCCGTAAACCTTGCACTACCTTGTTCTAGTTTTGGTTCCAACCTCAGTTGAAATAAAAACGGAGTATTTTGATTCCGATTGACTTTGGAAAAGCAGAAATATTTCCGATTTAAGAATTCCATTGACTGGGACATCTAGCCTTATAACCTAAATTCTCCAGTCACTTCGCAGGGGAATCTCATGGACATTAACCCACCTATCTAATTTGAGACACTCGGGACACCCCGTTGGTTAGGGTTTCCGTACCATTCCTCCAGTTTCTGGACCCATCAAAGTGACTCATCTTTCACTAATTTTCTTACTCGAAGGACAGCATCTATCAACGGAGTCCCAGGGAATATAATCTGTTCAATCTCTGTCATTGCTTGGGTTTTTTACCCAAGGACCTAGGCCTTACCTTAAGACTACTTAAAGGATTAATCCATCATGTCTTAACACTACTGCGAAGATAACGCTGTTCAAACGCAATGTTTGGATATATTGCGTTCTCACCGGCCACGATTCTGAGCCTCATAGCAGGACCAATCTTGTTGCTGCTGTTCGATAATCGGATAGTCCCCAAAGCCATCGCTGTCCCAGAATAGTAAACGTCATGCAAGACTTCTGTATACGCAGCGGTACATCATGCGATGTGACCACCAGGCGATAGGTGACGAATCAAATAAAAAACGTATCTACCCCTCTGCAAAAATTCCTCTTTTGAGTCATTGCAGTTTTTCACACATAACGTCAGAAACAAAGATTTCCAGTCAAGTTAGTCATAGGTTGTTAATCCTCAATCCGTTTCCCCACGGTTCATTGTGGATAATCCTAAATTCGTGTAATAGTTATCTTTTCAACGGTTTCAAATGTCTGTGTTTTCCAGCTAGGAATGATATTATTCTGGTTGAAGACAGCGATGTTTCAACCTTTTTGCTCTCTGCGCTTCCGGTTTTACTCATTTTACTCCGCTTGTGATTCTGGATGGTCGAATTATACCGTTTGCCTGATCTATTGTTCGTTATCCAAAGCTTTTTTGATTGTGTCAGGGTGCAAATCCGTATGTTCCCAGGGGTTTTACCTGCTCACCACTTGAAACTCAAAAGATAAGACTTTACGAGTAATCTGTTGATGTATTTTCATTTAATACTCACAGTTGATCTGTTACTTTCAGCTCGCAAATAGCACGAATTTCACTTATCCACGTTAGTTTATAAATTCCATTCAAAGGTCTCAACAGCCAGTTTGATTCGTCTGTGAAACTAACATTCACAAAGGATGTGATGGTAGGACTGTCAGAAATATTAACATCCTATCAAACCTCCCGTTTTCGAGTAGTAAAAATGCTCAATCGCTTTTAGCTGATTTGAAAGGTTTATCACTGAACGGTATACCTTCCAGCAAAATTAGGATGTTATTGATTGCCTCCGTTATCAAGCTACTTGTCTTTTGAATTAGAGAAATTCTAAGTAGTTAACAGGCAACTCAACTCGTTAATAGCCTGTACATTTCTTTTGCTGAGATTCACGCTGAAGAATCCATGAAAAAACACGTCATTTGGATTAGTTCAATTTCATTCGGAAGCGAAACAAAATGCTCCACTTAATAATCATTCCACAAATGATTCATGATGATGATCATCCGAAGGATGAGAATAATGAAGATTCACTGATTAAAGATTCTGCTAAAGATTTGCACGAATTATACCACAAAACTGCCGTAGTTCTCACAAAAGAACATTTCCCTCGATCCGCTGTGGAACTGTTAGCTCATGGAAGCAAGCCAGCCAGCTTATAAACAGATAGTCCCCTGAGAGGAAAATGAATTTAATGCAATTAAACGATAGAGTATGAAACCAACATGCGCAGTACACTCAAAAATATCAGCGGTATGGCTCGATCTAAAACGGGACTTAGAAACTTTTGTAATGGAATTCTAATGTGAAAGCAACAGGCGCATCAAATAACAACTTGACCAGATCTGGCGACTGGGACATGATGAAATCCGAAACCCAGATCAGGTGATGTTTTTACAATGTGAAATAACTAAATATCTGGGGCAGTAGCCGAGGCTAAATGGAGGAATGATTTTTTATCTGTCCAAAATATAAATTCATTCGAACAGTAAGTACGAAAAAATGAATTATTTCAATGAATATACCATCAGGTTATCACAGCTGAACTAATTTTTGCAATCATTAACTTTTATGGAAAGCTTTTCATGCATTGCCAAGATGAATCAACATCGACACAAACCGACACTTTGATGTGCAAATTCATTAAACTAATTTTGAACGTTACTTTGGATAATGTGCCTGTCAGTAAAATGCACATGAACTATAACAATAATACTTTTTGTTCGGTGTTCAGATACCAAATTTTGATCAGTTTGAAACAGGTGGTTTGGCGGGGCATGGGAAATTGTTGTTATCTGGTTCCATAATTTGGTCGAAAGCAAATAGCGAGGTGAGAAACATAGTATTCTCTTCCATATAACCAGAAATCAATGCGTTTATAGGAGGTGCCATTGTCACACGGCCCGAAATTGGAGTACTTCGAAGGTATAAAGCACTCCAGGTTTGTGGAAAAGTTTTCCTCATTCACTGACAGATGGAAGACAAACTGAACGTTGGGCGACTAAGATGGATGCGGATTCAGTATGGTCGATTTGGTTATTGGTCACTTTTCTTTTGATGACATTTCATCAAAAGGAATTTACCAGTGTTCCCATGTAGTTAGGATATCATAAATCTGTCAGACCGTACGTCAACTTACAAAGTCTAAACAGAATTTTGCAGAGGTCGGTAAAGAGTCGTGGGTGCTAATTAACGGTCCCTAATTTTAAACCAGGGTTCCGTCAATTTTCGTGGATTGATACAAAAAATGTTTTTTGTTTAAATGCCGAAAATTATCTTAACGGGTTGTCAAATGTTGCTTTACAAACACCAGATTACCATGTGTAGTTGCTTCACAGATGATTCTATCTGTAAATGGGATGACAGCAAGCTCTAGACTTTTGCTGAAATTCAATCTTTCAGGATCTAGCAATATTAATGTTGAAGTTGGAGTAACTCGTTCCATTGTTGCCTTTCGTGTCCACGTAATATGCAATTATGTATACCTATATGAGCTTGGTACTGCTTCAAAATTTCTGCCTTTTATAAAATAGAAATTCAATGAACGAGCAGTGTTGAAAACCAAGGGAACTTGGCGAAAACACGCCGATCTGAAAGTTTATTTGATCGTTGCGATCGCCACTATCCTAGATGAACTGAACTGGATTGACTTTTCGCTGAAGTAAACTGGACTGAATTGAACTGAACTTTTGCTGAATTGAGCTGAATACACGGAAGAAAACAACTGATCAGTGTGATTTGCCTTATTGTTTACAAAGGGTGATCAGCACTTTTCAGAAATACTCATGGTATTCTTTCTAGGTCTTGGAGAATCCTTTTGTTGATTGATTTCGTGTATGGTTTGCTGTCCGTTTTGAAGCATGTTGATTTTGTGTCTTTGTTTAAAAGTAGGAGATTAGCCTGAAAAAAACTGGTCATTTTTCTTTGTCTACACTTAAGCGGTTTGCTTCTCCTTCGTTTGTGTCATTTTTTTATTCAGTCCACAGCTTACCACTTCTAGCTTTTGAAATCAAGAGAACGAAAAATGTGAAATTATTTTCTGTCTAGAAAGTCGCAACTATAATTTATTGAAACATCGATGCTCGGAATCGTCGTTCATTTCGAATAATTGCTACATATTCTGAGCACGATTGTGAGTACTCGGGTAAAGCGTTCAGCAATACCAAAATTGTCGTTTGAAAACAAAGAACATGAATGAAGCAAAAAACAATATTCACCTAGATCTCATCCTCGAACCACCTCTCAGAACTGATACACTTTCACCCTAGAAGAGTGGCGCCATCCTCGCGCTTCTTGTCACAGCCAGATATTTTGGACAAAATATATATTGAATGACAAACAAACTATACACACATCTCCCTTTTTTACAAGTTGCATGCATATCGTGCTAGGAATTCTTCCCGCACCCCAAAGACAAACTGGTCGACAGATGAGTTTCAATTCTTGCGCAAACTGTCTCACTGATCAAATGGGAATAAATTAGGAAGATTAGGAATAAAATAGAAAATTAATAATAGGAGTGGACATTTCGAGAAGCTTTCTTATTTCATTTTCTAGGCCAAGATGACAAAGTTACGACAGAAGAAGCGCTTCTAGTTTGTGAAAAAACTAAGGGTAGAAAATTTTGTCTGAGCTTCATTGACGTTAACCTGTTTAATTCGTGCAAAATGTTGTGATTGGTTTAACGCATCATCTCGAATGGTACAGATTAAAATGCAACGTGACGATAATGAAAACATCATGGGATGAGCGATATCACGAGATTGAAACACCAATTGTCATTTTTGTACAACATCAAGTAAGTAAAAGCCTGTCGGCGAAAAGTTGATCACATCGATCTCGAGTCTAGTATGAATATGACACACCTTTTATCTGCAACCGGTCCGTGAGAAATTAAGGCTCCAAGTCGTATTAGATCCAAATGATGTGCGGAGTTCATCGAAAATGGATGCATAATGCGATTTGTTATATGCATTCATCAAGGGCACATCATTCTCCATAGAAGTCATGAAAAGTCACCTTGACAGTCTTTCGACTAGAAGCCTAAATGAGAAAGGGTATACCTGCTTACCAAAGAGTCGGCATCTTGTTACTTCCACCGGAAACGCTCGTGTTTGTTGAATGCTCATCGTCGTAGGATTATGAACCTCAAAAGGAAACAAAAATGCGCCATGAAACCGGATTAAGAACAGTCAGTTAGCTAACACAGATTTTGATTACATTGGAGGCTATTCATTATTCTTTGGGGGTAGAAGATTGTAGCATGGCAGTTTTGATGAAGCTAAGACCATCTACCATTTTTGACTGATTTGAGTATATTTCAGAGTTGATTTACTTTAAGCAACTAGTACAAAATCCGTTTTCTAAATTAAAAATCTGATGACCCTCTAAAATAATTTATGAAGTCTTCATTTCCGGAGGTGATGTTTAGGTTTATTTGCAGATGAGTTACCTTTACCCAAGACGTTGAGTTAGCGTTAAACAAAATAATTAACTAATAAACCGAAAAAAACAGCTGAAATATAAAGAAAAATTTTATTCATGGATTTTTTTCCCGAGTATGACCATTGGATCAGAAAATAGGCTTTGGACGCGAAAAGATATCTTCCATGTGTCGCAGCGAGTAGTAAACAATCACACAATGAAAGTATTTCGTAACTGTTTGTTTGGGCAGTACGAATTTCTCGAGCTTCTCCTCTCCTAGGCACAGAAGAAATTTAACGAGTTGCCTGGTCTATAAAGAGTGAAAGGTTTGCAGTCATAAAATCCTCGATAAAGATCTTACACGGGAAATGTTGAAGGCAAATGTTAATCCAAATAGTTCTGTTCGCAAATGCACCGCTGAAAAAGGATTACCAAGCTAGAACACAATGCATTAAAAATGGTTCATATTGCCGTCATGTTTGGGGGCGGTGGGCCCTTTGAATTGCTGGAGTACCACTTGTCGGGGATCACTGGTAGATTATTTCAGATTGTGCACATATCTAATGTTCTGCGGTCCTAGAATATATCGCCTCACTTGTCTCAGTCTGTGTTATACCATTTTACGTGTTCCTGATATGTACCGTACATCAGACACGAGGTAAGTCGACCATCCAAAAAGTGTTAGATTCCTCTCGGATTTGCAAAGACAAGGTGGAGAAGACATCTGTTGGACACCGAACCAGAAGTGTATGGATTAACAGTTTTTAAGATAGCCCTAGTAACACTGATGACTAATACCAAAGGAACACACAAAACGTTTTCCATTGCTGATGAATCCATAACAGTTCGCCTGTTGAAGCCCCAGTGATGTAAGCAATGTAATCTAGTGCTAATTATCCTGTTGTCTTCGACAAGAAAATTAATACGATACTCCCTGGGATGTGCCAAACAATTTTCAAATTCATTTTACTTGCACACCTGTATCTGTTTTCCCAATTCCATGTTGACACATCCATCGATTCAAACCTACATCTCAGACCACGTAAACCTGGTCTATAGTCAAACTATTCATCTAACCGTTACCAGTAGTAGCTACACATTTTTCAACTTGCTGCTGAATACGATGTACGTATCAATGCTTGGAGGAGTGCGTCGAAAATAACGTTCTTCACTTCCGAAGCCGTATTCACAGATTTCATGAAAACTCACCGTTTTTTTATTGTTGAAATCGTAAACCGACATTTTCGTATTTCATTTATATTCTTAAATTAGTTCGCTTTTGTCGTGGGTTTACATTATACTCTTTGCCATGAAGTACGAGTAGGAATACGTTTTAGAATGAATAAAACTTTGATGGGCAAAGTCTTCATCTGTCCGATTGCAAACGGGACAATACGGACCCAGTAACAATGATAATAGTTATTAGTAACAAATGAAGTTGGTCGCGTCTGGCAGGTTGATTTTTGAATACTCGGGAATGATATGAATAGCGTGATTTAACTTATTTCGAGAAGGTACGCCGGAGAATGGGCTATGAAATGTCACTTCAGTTAACTAATGGAATATTTGGTCAGAGATACGGAGACACGATGGAGAATTATTGCAGTTTATTTAAAAACAAAACAATGCGTCCGCTTTCTGTATCTTTTTAAACCATGGTTTAGTTTGCATGAGTACTTTTGGAAATTGGTTAGTCACAACCGAAAATAAACAGTTTAAGTCTTATAAGCGCAAAAATTATTCACGAACAATTCTATTTGTTGACGTTGCAATTTGATTAGATTCTTGTTGCCGAGTCCGTGCTCTATGATCTCGGCCACAGATCCATTGCCGTCTTATCATGATTGCATCGATTGACCCATGCCGTAGAAGTTTATATACTGGACAAATGAAGCCGAATTTATGTCCGGGCCTTAGGGAAGGTTTGAAAAGCAGGTTTTGAGAAAAAATCTAATAAAATGTACGAAATGGGGTGGATTTCCAAAAAAACCCTTAGAAAATATATTCGGTCATAGATGTTCAAGCCTAAAGAGTTCAAAGCCTTCGGGGAAGTGCGTCCATGAAATGGTTTACTAGGAGATATTAACTTTTCCCCACGAAGTTAAATTAGCACTGTTCAACCAATTCATGTTATCCGGTACCCGAAGTAAATCGTAAAGTACCATCGGTGAGAGCCTCGACTAAGGAAAGATAATTGTTCATAAAATTTAGCCCTAATGCCAAAACATGTTTCGTCAAGCAAAAATCATTTCTGTTGAGTAATGGTTTCAGGACCACCAATCAGAAAGTACCTTTGCTATGGCTGTGCGAAGAAAACAACGAATGAATTGTGAATGACATAATGTTAATAACCCAGCGTTGTTGGTAGATGTAACGCGCCAACATTTCGACTACCGTGGGTAGTCTTTCTCAAGGCAACTTTTACAATCCAATTTGATTGTAAAACTTGCCTTAGAAAGGCTGCTCACGGTAGTCGAAACGTTGGCGCATTGCATCTACCAACAACCCTGAGCTATTAACATTATGTCATTCACAATTAAAACCAAAACATGGCGCATCGATTTTTCGATGCACTCCTTATATCAACGGTTGAATATTTGACCGATTTTCAGTCGACAGATTATATCCAGTGTAAAGAAGTTTAGATTCAAACAGGAATTGTTGTTCTGCGTTCCACCACCTAAGGTCGAATAGATTCGAGATGGTCAAGCGTAATTAAAGATTTGCTAGTCCATGTTACTTAATCTTCGCATCTACAGATCGCATAAAAACGGCACCAGGATAAATCATGAACCATTCGGTAGGACGAAACCTGTATGGTGTGCAGTACATAGGTGTTATTGACCATGAATCGTTTGTCCCGTTGAACTGAGATGGCACCATCCCAGGTTTAAGATCGCGAGACCACGTTACTCAGTGTGGAAAAATCAAACTGGACCGATAAACCTGACATGCTAGTGAAAATATTTACAGGGGACTGAAATTCAACAAATACATTTATATGCGTTTGGGTGTCTGCGCCAATTCTGATTGGTAATGTTCTCGACTTTCACTTTTCCAAGCAGCATAGTGGATGCAAATTCTTAATCCACCGCCAAATTCGCTTAAGTTGGTTTGCTAGGTCAATGTTGTTGCAAGATCAAAACTGATGATACTTGCACATGTTGGTGACATGTTCTGTTTAATTCTGCACTCATTATTGCCTGCTGCATTAATTTTTGTAAGATTACTGTTTTGCTGCCAAGGATCGCTGGACAGCCTAACGTCGGCTGGTAAGTTTGCGCCCGGAGTGGACTGTATACGAAATCGCGCGAGCTAACCTTACAGTGAAATTGTTTTGATGTAGTGTTCTTGCTAAAGGTAGAACTAAACAATACAGTATTGCAAAAATTTAAAACAGACGCCAGAATTTTTCACTGGATTGGCCTGTCAAACAAAATTATTTGATGTTCAGGTACTAAGGATTTATTTGAGCTTATCTAACCGCTCAAAAATGCAAACGATTCAACATTGTGTTAGTGTCAGTTGACTGGTTAATTAAAGATTCTAGAAGTCAACAGATTTGGATCACACTTCCGGGCTAGGTAATTCTGGCAGAGTTATAGTAGAGGCACCACTTCTAATTGTGAGGAATTACCGAAGGCAATTTTCAGTCACTGCAGCCCAATAAAAACACTAGAGAGGAGCACGAGAAGATTTTCAAAGGATAATAATGTTTCTATTTCACTGTTGAGGTGCCTCAACCCGGTTAGTTGAAACGATGGCAATCAGACTTTCTGCTTGAATTGGAAGTAAACATTCATGGAAGCAAATAATTTTGGTCGCGATTAATGAATAACAGACAAATTGCAATGTCAAATGAATCTGGGCCATTAAATGAAAGGTAACGTAAATATACAAACTAAAAGCGGTAAATAAACTCTAAAATGCGGATAGATTTTGAACCAGATCATTACTAACACAGAATAGTCTTTAATTAGCACCGTTGTTACTTTTTTATTCGAAATAGAACAAGTCTTTATTACTTCTCAAAAGCTATCGCGGCTATTTTAGGAACCACGTAAAGGGAAGAGAATGTGGGTGAATAATGATGGAGGCGTAACTGACACATTTGTGTACCCCGCTGTTAACCGTTTCCTTAATGGAGAAGAATTCACAGAAAATATGGATAGTTGCTGAATTCCACAAACGGTTTATGAAGAAAGGTCTTTAGCTTATTTCGGTGTCACTGACGGGGCTGACAAATCTTTTTCCGACTTTCGGATATAAAATCAAGCAAGGGAGTCAGCTCCCCGATGGGTCCACTTGGGAATAGGAAAATATGCTTACCTAAAACTTACCCGACTGAGGCGCACACATTTACTTATTCCTACTTCTACGTAAAATTTGGAGGAACCACCGGACAAAAGGTTTAAAGAACCTAACGGTTTCTTCAATGTCCCTTGTTGAGTCTATTCGTGATTTCAGTCGTACGGCGCTAGCCACCTATTTGCGAATTTAGAAGACTTGTGAAAAATAGCTTCCTGAACAAACATTAAGCTTTTGGCTTGTAATTACAGAAATTTAACTCTCTCTTTCATTTTTTCGTAAGAAGTTAAAAAGCTTAATGGATTTTTTTATGGTATTTTCCTCTCATCCGAAGCAGGCATGCTTACAGAAGCTACCTATAGACGTCAGTCATTCTTAGTGCAATGTGAATAAGGAAAGCCCGATGGCGGAATTTGCGTGACTGACCTATTCTAATTTACGATGATCTAGAAGACATTGGTCAAGAAATCAAGGGCAATGTCATACATTTCCAAGATTGACTGCTCAGATTTTGGACTAGGAAACAGTTTATCGTGAGCGGTATGAAAATGCTTTTCCATTACCAATTTCCCTAAGCAAAATGGGGACTATTTGCATGCTGAGACTGTCACAACATATTGTTGTGAACAATGTTTCACTTTTTAGGTTAGACGTTTATGCTGACTTTCATATTTTCATGCATACTTGTTTTGCTCCACAGGATTCTTATAACTGATCATGGCGTTTGGATCGTAATTGCTTTTTATCGCATGTCCAAGTGGCATCATCAGGGACAAACATGCCGTGTCAATATATTCTTCTCATCACGGAAGTCAGAAGACTGCCGTAAGGCTGTTTTATTCTCTCCAGGAATTATCAGTGGTGTATATCTAGCGTGGTTCATCCATACCTTGGGTCCGAAGTGAACCAGTATGAGTCGAAAGCAGTTGCCATGATTCCATTCTCAAAGGTTCTCGACTGTTCTTAAAGCGGTGATGCTGACTGGACTCTTGGGTTATTAGATTTGCATGACAGAGGATCATTTTGCACAAACAGAAAGACAGGATGATGGAATGTTTGTCTACATAAAACCAGTTTATTACAGACCACCCCAAGTAGCTAAATTTTGACCAGGAAGTCTATGCAATCAAAGATCGAAATAGCTGTGCAATGCCCTGAAGAATCTGGATGGTAAGATGTACATTGTCACTACACACAGAAAATATGCCTTTTCCCAGTGGCACTTACCTTTCTTAGAATAAATAAGGAAGAAAGCGGCGTTACTTAATGACTAAAATAAAAATATTATGTTCTGCTCGACGATATACCAGTGCACCTAACACCAATCAACAATAGTTGTTGCCCACAACCTTTACTAGTTTAATTGATGGTTATTCTGTATTGCCGTTTACCAGGTCAGCGGAAAAGAAGAGAGGAATTACTATTCCAGTTGCACTCAGTGCTGCAACGTGGCATATCGCTTCAGCAAAAAAACCGTAGTTCCTTTGCAATATATTTTGCAGAACTTGTGATAGTGCCAGTTGTTGGACTACAAAAATGAATTAAAAGTGATTTGATTCTGTTGTGTCAAAAAGCAAATGTCACGAACCGGAATTGAATCAGGAAAATCATAGATGTTCATTAGCCTAATAACTATTGTTCAAAATAATAATTTTAGTAGTAGGAGATTGAATGTTTTCATGAAATAATTCACCATGTGATATCATCGCCCAACTCACCATAAAGAAACCATGGAAGCACTGTACAGCTGTTTCATCCTCGTTAGGAATCATGAGCAGTGCATATCCACCGCGCCCCAACTGGGACGCGAACCCGAACAAAGACGAACGATTGTGAGTCGAACGCCTTAGCCATTACGCTACCGGGCAGGCTCTGAACGGTTTGTTGAACTTCATCACATGATCATGTTGCACCTATCCGTCATTGATTTGCACGGTTACTGTCCGCTAGCTGACAGCGATCGACCCCTACTGATAGATGACTTCTCTGCAGGTAGCCTAAGTACGACGAAGGCCTTGGATATGACCTACACAGCTTGATTACTTGATACATTTAATTAGTAGGAGATTGAATGGGTCAATCGCTGTGAGCTAATGGACAGTAACCGTGCAAATCAGTGACGGATAGGTGCAACATCATGTGGTGAAGTTCAACAAACCGTTCAGAGCCTGCCCGGTAGCGTAATGGCTAAGGCGTTCGACTCACAATCGTTCGTCCTTGTTCGGGTTCGCGTCCCAGTTCGGGCGCGGTCCATATGCACTGCTCATGATTCCTAACAAGGATGAAACAGCTGTACAGTGCTTCCATGCTTTCTTTATCGTGAGTTGAGCAATGATATCACATGGTGAATTATTTCATGAAGATAATAATTATTATTCACAACTTCCTTTGTCTTTTGCACAAAATGATAACATCTGGAACGGAACTGCATTCGGTGATAGGCTACTGACTAACAAAATGATCAGCACAGTCGAAATTCGAAGATGGATAGCAGGCTATCGAACAACACCCCAGAGCTTTTCAGCCGAAACCCTCCCTGGTCAGATAATTTATGACATAAACCATTCATCCAGTACGTGTGGTTCCGAATCTTATCATGGTGCCTTGTGTGCGCCAAGTCTATGCGGATTTTCCATTATACATGCCCTCTTTAATCTGCAGCATTTTTGTCTTAGTTATTTAATCACAGTATATGTTTCTCTAACCTTCGCATATGATAACAGGACCAAATAATACGGGCAGTGTATCGAAAAATCGATGCGCCATGTATTGGTTTTAATTGTGAATGATATAATGTTGATAACCCAGCGTTGTTGGTAGATGTAATGCGCCAACGTTTCGACTACCGTGGGTAGTCTTTCTCAAGGCAACTTTTACAATCCAATTTGATTGTAAAAGTTGCCTGAGAAAGACTGCTCACGGTAGTCGAAACGTTGGCGACTTACATCTACCAACAATGCTGTGCAACTAAAATTATATCATTCTCAATTTTGCATATGACAATTTGGCCTAAACGCTTTATGATACGTGAAAATTACTGATACTGTACTGGTAACGAATCAACAACTGATACTTGGAGCATAATGGTCTAAAGTTTAATCCTTCCAAGCTCTCAGACCCGAGCCACCATTGGATAAAATCAACCCTAAAGACACCTCAAATCAAAGTTTGTCTTGATTCGTAATGTTGTATGTGAGCTGCTTTTGCTTCTTATTAACGGGTTAGCAAACTTTTGTTGTTTCATTTATATGAATCTAGCCATCACTCACCAATTTACATTTTGTTCATTACGGAGAACTCGCTTCATATTGAGATCGTGAATGGCGTGGTTCATTAGAAAATACTGAAGAGGCACACTCAAATACTAATGTCAGGCGTAATGCTTAGTGTGCTCGGAATGGACGCAGTCTGAGTTGCCTTGCCAGGATTTAAGGAATAGAAATCAAAACAGGCCGGGTCATTGCCAGATCGGACTGTGACAAGGGACTGACGCGCGCAAGCATTGGTCGAAAATTTGAGGATGATGTCCAAATTTCATGCATGCACCGTAGTAGATAATGATCCTGATTGAAAATAACAGTTTGGGAAAATGTACACGATGCAACAAATAGTACTTCGTTAACTAGCTGCCTTTCGGATAGGCAAGCTTCTACGACAAAACGACTGGTCCTATAACTAACGGAAAATAACTGATTGGATGTGAATGAAATTCGAGCTCTTTCCCTACAGTGGCTAGCCAAGGAAGACCCATAAAGGTTTCGGTTGTATACTGATTAGACGACTTACAATATTTAATGTCCACATCCATACGGGAGGCCGAAACCTGCCAAACCCTGCGTTTGATTTTCCTCTTTCTGCGTGAGGGTTAACCTTAGCGTGTTTGCTGGCATGAAGCTCATTAGAGTAACGTACTATTAACATCACCCGTGACCGACTTGGCCACATTTCAGCAATTTCCTAGAAAAGCTTTCCAGTAAGTGGTGAGAAACCCAACCGAATATTCAAGCTACCTTCATTTTTGATAATGCTTCGATTTATCAACGGACGAATTTGGTTCACCATAATACAGTAGATTCGGCACAGTACCCGCCGTCATATTGCCCTTCCTTCAATCTCACTGAAGCCTTCAGTAAATGAAAGTTCATCATCAAGAACTGTCTAGCAAAACACCGAGATGAGTGTACCTGACAGAATCTCAATTGAACACCGCCTATATCAATTGTTTGAATCTACCTGCCACATTGCAATCCCGAGCATTGCCCCTTTTAGCTGCGCCTCTTTGAATGCACATTATCTGACACCTATTGGAAGTCTTTCCAATAAAGCTGACTTGTGAAAATGTTTGCTAGAAAAAATAAACCTTCAAAAATTCATCCAAGACTTTAATCCGCTCTTTAATATCCCGATTGATGGATAGGTCATTAAAGTATCTAGGACCACGGAGCGGTGGCTAAAAAACATACGCGAAAGCTAAAAATCAATATGTTGTGGCTAACTAACCACAAAATATTAGTAATGTCTCAAATTGCCGAAAAACTGGTTTGTTTCTGACTACATCTCGTCACAAAGACTGCTGTGTCAATTGTATCATTCTGTCATTTATCTGTATTTACTGAGAAACTAACGATCACCCGATTGACGGTAAGATTAATTATGCTAGCCGGCAAGAGGCGCGCACATGCTGAGAGTAATGAAAATGTTTTCCCGGATTTAGGGTGTCAGCTAGTTTCTCATGCAATCTGCTGGTCTTGGTTTTCTATTTCAGCTAAGAGACCACTGGCTGAATGCAGCCCACTTCAGCTGGCTTAAACGCGCGAGTACTACAATACATGTCGGATGCACATGGCTGATCAGACCAACATTACACCAACCCAGTTTTCATTCGAGACAACGTAGTTTTAGGTCGCTCTCCAGGTTTATTTAACTCTCGCAATTTTTAGAAGTGTCATGTCTGTACTCATTGGAAAACGAGTAGAATGATACATAGGGCGATTGACTCGAACGTGGCTTTTATATTCTCACGTTAACCCAGCTTGCACACTCATGATAAATTTTTAAGCCAAATTTAAGGTGCATTTTGAGTCCTCCGATGAGTATATCCATGACCCAACTTCCGTAACCATCACTCAGGTTGAACCGGTCCAAATACTAGGATTAGGCCTTTTTGCACAAAATTTCCAACTGATCACAAACACTTAGATTTGCTACTTGGACACCTAGACTGGTGTATGAACTGACAAACCTGCACGGCCAAATCTGACAACTGATCACAACCCTGGATTTCCCTAGATGTCCTGCTATGGCATTCAGATTACGAAACGTTAGCTTTGACGACCACTACTTGCTTTCATGGTACGGGAGGACAAATGAACTTACTTGGGTGAATTATCTGAGTCAGCTTCGCTTTAACTTTATATCTGTACCAAAGCTTGGGAGCCGTCACCGGCTCAAGTGGAAGACGTTGCACATTTTGACCAAATTAAAATTTCACTTCATTTGCAAATAATCATGGTACAGTTTTCACTGTTCAAAGTCAAATCAAAACAGGATGAACTTCCCTAGAGTTCCTGAAGAACGATGGAGTTTAGAAGTTAGAATATCGATGCACTGGATGTTTGAGTCCTGGCTTTCGAATCTTCAGCCACAGATCTCGTGCCTATTTTCCAGTTTTTGACTGCTTGCTTTCTATCGCCTATCCATTTTAAAGTTGAAAAACATGATTACAGGCCAAAAAAGCATCTATTTTTATACAAAAATACCCTTGAAATAGGCGCTTATGCGCACATTTTGTTTTTAGCTTTTCAGCCCGCCTTCTCCTAAGACCAGTGCTAGTGTACACTTCTGCCTTGCTTTAAAATATCCAATCACCAGGAATTTGAATAGAGTTCTCTGAACTCCATTTGGTCTTTGCGACGGGCACGTCTGAGAGAAAGTCTTTTCAAATAACTGGGAAAAATATTTTACTCTGGCTAGAAAAAAATTGTCAAAGCTTGTTTCACTAAGGGCTTCTGAGTTTCTTTTTTCAAGTTTTACGGTGAACTTGTTATTTGTCTGATACTGCATTCAACGTCTGGTCCTCCTTTCTCTTTTTGTTATACGGATGCTCTTCATTGCTCAAGATTAGTTTAATCCGCTTTTTAGTCCATCAAAGTCACAACAAAACTCAGCGTAAAGGATTAACCGCTCTCAGTTCTCCTCCTTTATTTACACTGACTATCTTAACTTGTGGCGTAGAAATCCCCACGGATGAAAATGGGATTGTAGTGCCAACTTTCCATCAATTTGCGCCCTTTAACTTACCAATGCCATCATTAAGAATTTATTTCGCTCTCAGTAGCAAGACATACTAGGCTGCCTGAATGCTTTATCAAACATCCATGATTAATGTGAGTACTTTCTGAATGTTCCCGCACTTTAACAAAATTTGTGGAGTTTTCCATCGATGCGATTTTTAATAATCCCCGTATAAACAATCACAAACGTCCGTGCTCACTTTCTAGACACGCCGCGTCATACAAATCAACCAGCTATTTTTTGTTCCTTTTGTTTTAGATATGCTTTTGGACCTGGAATCTGAGTTTCTCTTTTTCCCCCAGGGTGTCGAGTTTTTCAATTTATTTTATTTCTGTTGTTCAATTTATTTGTTCGGTGAAATAGTGCCTTTGGTGAGCGCTGACACGAAAGTGAATCTAGATCGTCTTCATTAGTAGATTTGTTCCCCTTTCTTCTCCTTCTACTTATGTTCAGTATTTATCAGTCAGTTAAAAACAAATATCATTCTAATGACCAAATATGTTGGGGCCTAAAAAGTGACATATGCAAACTGAGACTGTAATATTTTCCCTAGTTGATGTGTTAAAAGAAAGAAACAAACCGATTCTAGGTTTCCTGGATAATAAAGCGTTATTTGAAGCTAACATTTCGCTTATCCGACAACCGGGGTCTGCAATTGACTATCCGAATTTCCGACAAGTTGGCATGCGGTATTAGGTGCGCTTGTCTTTTTCCTTTCGGTAAATGCATAGACCAGGCTGTGTTTGCCACAGGAAAGAAGCAACAGTTTATTACCTTCCAGTATCAGAAAATTTGTTCAAGTTAATATTTTTCCAAACCAGAAGAAATTATCAAAGTTATAGTTCACCACTCTTGCAGATGTGCACGCGTCATCAGTTTTGTTTGTCCTACGGAGAGCCGCGTTGCGCGATTGTGGTTTTATTCGACTGCCTCACCTTCTGCACACACTGGTTAGGGACAAGAGTTGTATTAAAAATGAATTGTTGAACTCAGTGTTTGCTTTTCCGTGATATGTTCGGCTTGGTGTTACCGTGTTTGTTGAAAGCGAACTAATTTGGGGTTCTTTTAGAATAATGGTCCACAAACAAGGCCCCACACGTGCCTTGATCTATCCGCATTGACAGTGTTCCGCAACACGCGCTCGTTTATCCAAACCCGATAAGCGCCATATGCGACATCTGTTGCAATGTCACATATTCCCACCGCACCCGGAGGTCAATATAACCAGGTGGATGAGATGCTGAATGTGTGTGTATTCACTTCACCATCAAGATAAGGTAGTCGAAGTCACCGGACGCGAACGAAATCACTATTTTGAATAGTAAGTGATCAAAGTTTCATCGGGCTGGATGCATGCACAAAATGCAAGCTTGGATGTTTTATTGAATCACTTAAGAACTTTTTAAAAAAATAAGACATTTTTAACCGAGTGTACATAAACAACCAAAAGTTATTAACCGTGAGAGATGCATCATGCATTTTGTGGTGAGAACTAAATTCGAAAGCTGCCGTCGATCCTACCAAGTATTGATGTGGTCGCCTAACAGTCCGTCGTTCTGCTAGTGGGATTTGGTTTTCAGTTCTTGTCGGTGTGTTTTCCGGGTAAAATTTCCATCTAGTATATCCTGCCCGGAGGGTAGATTGATCATTTGGGAAGTACTATGCCCATCCACGTCAAGGCAGATTAGAACCGTTTCCAGCAATCAGGATTAGAAGAAGAGAATCCCCAATGAGAATCAATTACCCCAAACTAATTGTGTGACAGGCTATTGTCTAAATAGAACACAAGTCAGCTGGCAAAGATCCTAATATTCGATGTGCGGTTCAACTGAGCATATCAAAGTTGTCGTGAAAAAACTATTCGAACAACTGGGCTGAAATTATTGTTATCGGAATTCACGGAGATTTGCAAGTCATGTTTGCTTGGGCTGAGCCGAATTTCAGTATTTAACCGTTTGGAGTGAATAGCGGTTTAGCATGTGAAATTTGATGATGTCAGTTCCCTTTATCAATCTGAATAGGACAGAAGGAAGACACAGATTGCAAGAATCAATCATTACTTTTAATCTTCTCAATCGCACATATAAAACGTTAATTTACGTTAGAATGAGACAAGGTGCAGCACAATAAAAGATAAGCAACGTAGACTAACTCAAGAAAATGTTTGGTGGTAGCCGATTGACTAACGGTCAGGACAGCCACACATTGTTGAGTGACAGTTTTTGTGCACATAGACTGAAGCCACCAGGCTTCAGTCTGTTGATCGATGAAGCCTAACAAGAGGCCAACAGTCTCGGGTACGGATCCGTAGGTTCACTTAGAATGCCTGGTCGGGGTGAATTTGGTGACCGAAGGTGATAAGATGTTTCGCGATTGACGAGGCTGAGTTTCTGGTGCTCGCTTTCTGTTCAGGTGAAGGATGAGCCAATTGTCTCACTAACTACTTGGGTACATGCTCTCCAATCCGTTGTCCAAGGTACCGATCCGTTCTGCCTATATATGCATAAACGCAGCTGCGAGTGAACTGGAACGATTGAAAACAAATGCATAGGCATATCGCTCACCTCACCATGTATGGTCGTTTCGTCGGCGACATTTTATTTCTGTCGATGAGAAAAATTTTATTGAATTTTTTAATCACTTACTTTATCAGGATACACCAAAGCCTTTTCAGATCTGTACGGGAACACGAAAATGGTATACAAAAGTACGGTTTGCACACGTTTCCCCATCATTTAGTCCGTGAATTCAAACCGAGAAAAATGCAATTAATAATCTTTCGCAGGATTGTTTGTGCACAGCGCCGGGGCAGATTTGCATCCGGGCTAAATTGATCGGAAATCCTATAGGTAGTTTAACTTGGCGAGAAAAACTGCCTATCGCTTCCTAGGGGCTTTGGCAGCGGGTAACCTTGCTGTTGGGGTGATATTAAAAGTGCAAATAATACAGTTGAATAATGAATTAGTCGAAGGGTTTCTTCAATAGAAGATAGCAGATTAAACATTCACGATGTTAGTTAAGCCCGACGGGTGAACATTATGCGCACTGTTAATTACTATACTGGTAGCTAGTGAACATCGCTGCTTTTATTTTTTTCTTTACGCCAAAGAAACCGGAAAATTAGATTTGACGTAACCGGCTATTCATCAAATTTCTTGATAAGAAATGAAGCATTATTTTGTTTATAAAACACAGATTCGACAGATTTGCAAACAGGTGGTAAGCACGATGCATTTAGTGATGGTCTAATCAATATTTATCTGTAGGACAAGGACAAGGGTGTCTCGGTCTAGTTTATCCTCTATTGTGCATGAGATAACTGCAGGCTAAGGATTTTTTGAATTGGCATGACCAACTCTAGAGTTAATTTTATAATATGAACACCTTCATGCTTAAAGCGCTGGTTAAATCTGTACCTTGGGGGGACGTTTAGCGAACCGGAATTGTTAGATTCTAGCACCTGGACTTTTCTGACTAATCTCGAGAAGAGCGATCGTAGGATTTCCCACTAAAAATTGATTGGATTTCCTCCTGGAGCAAACTGATATGTTGGTCATAATCAAACGCAGTAAAGAAGTTTTACAGATGAATATTGTGGTGTTTTTAGTAGCAGTGATTGTACCAACAGTACTACTGAAAGTGACAGTTTTGTGATTCCTGATGATGGCTGGCATAGTTGCCAGTAACCCCTTCTGTGATGGTAGAATTAGGGGGGGAGAAACGTAATAACTTGTAAAAGACCAAATTTCTTATTCGCATTGTTCGTTAATCCTTGTTTAGTAAGGTTAATTTTGAACGGGGTGAACTGAAGCCTAGCAATGAGAACTTAGGTAGCAGTTATTAGGAACTTAAATGGAATCCATATGTGGTCTGCAGTACTTCGCAGCTAAACGGTGTTTTGGTCCTGACCCAAAGCACTGATCATTCAGGTAGCGCAGTCTCATTAAAAGAACAAAAAGATCCTTTGACGCGATGTAGTTTTGTGGACGTTTTTCTAAGCGACACGCTGGCGCAGTAACGTAAGCCGTTGTTGCTGCGCTAAGAACCTATAATCTTTAAACGTAACGTGGTGACGTTTACAAGGCTCGCAAGAATCAAGTGTGATAGGAAAGAGTGCCGTTCTAAGAATTACATAGAAATAAACGGATAGGAAACAAGGCTGTATGTAGCACTGTTGTATATTGTTGGGTTTGTAGCTTATAAAACGAGAATCTGGCGGCTTTCTTCGGTTGAATCTAAACAATCGGTAGAAGAAAATGACCTTATTTACACAGTTTAGTCGCATGGGGAAAATTAAAGCTTAGGTATATTTCGATTACATTTTACGCTTTAAAGTGCCTCAGGGAAATGAATATCTGAAGTTTACCCATAATTATTCGGAAATCTCTAGTCTGTTCATCATATAAATTAAGTCTGGTGGTAAGTGAAACCATTTGAACTTAACGTACAAAAATGAATGAAATGTGTTTGAGGTACATAAGGAAAAGATTTTGAAGAGTCTTTCTTTGTTCGAAATATCTGGCAATCGCATGAATTTCCTGGAGCGAGTTTGTTTGCACCGAACCGGACGTAGATTACCTTCGCTAATTCCTATCACTTTACATGATGGGAATTTAACCCACTTGCAAAATGGCAAGAATGGAACAGGTGTTAACTGTTACTGCGCCGTGTCCGAAAAAGTAGAAGTCAGAATTCCTGTCCTAATGCGCAGCGCGAGACTTACATTTCGGTTACACAAAAAATTGAACTAAGCCAGTCAGTTAACCGACGATTGTTGTTTTCCCAAAACAATGCCTCCGTTTCACATGATTTTAACAGTCGCTATAAGAAGCGCGGCGCTGACATGAGTCGGTGTTTCAACTAGGGACAAAACAAGATGCAGTCAGTTGGTCACATGTGTTAAACCGTGTTTTAACATTTCCTGGAATAGATACAATTCAGATAAAGCCAGGCGAATGCTGAACGCAAAAGCTCTGCGTTCAGATGGTTTGGTTAGATTAGGTGCCGAAACAAACTTTTTCAGAAGAACTTTTGCAATCAGACTTATACGAAGGAATTCTGTACGAAATATATTTTCATTTTAGAAAGATACCTTTACAGAACAAAATGAAATCAAATGAAGCAATGATCAAGAGTCCGTCACTTTTAGACTGAAGTGATCATCCTGTAAATTTCGAAAAGCGGTTTGTTTTTTCTTTATTATTTCGAGTGACACTTGGTCTGCAAAATGTGCGGTGAAGATTTTATGTGGAATCAATTTGAAAACTGTTAGCTGAAGTACCCATTGTTCGAATTAACGAGTTATCAGTCAATATATGCGGAATATGACAGGTCATTTATCATATTATGCGAAGGGGCAGAGTACGTTTTGCGGTGTTGATAACCAATCCAACTCAGGTATACTCCAACGAGAGAGGATGAATCCTACTGATGACTATTAGGCCCATGAAATGCCTGCACCTTTTTCTCGAAAATCCCGCAAAATGTACGGTTGAGCAAAAGGGTAGTGCCGAAGCAGTACACCGGTAGAAACCCTCCGAAACGACTATCTGTTATATTTTATTCTTTTTGAATTTTCGGTTTTGGGATGCTGATCGTCAGGGTTCGAGAGCACAAACCAGTATAATTGCAGTTCGTTTTAGACTGGTGCACAAATTACTAATTGAAGATAGGAATAAATAACTTTGAATAATTGTCTGTAATTTACTACGGATTGATTTATTTGAGACCACGGGAAACAAACACTGGCAAATGCGTTTTTTTATTTGGAGGATTTGGTTGTTTGGTTCATACAGGAAAAGCAAACGTAGATTTCAGGTATACCAGCTTCTTCTGTTAATCTGTAACCGAGTGACATTTCCAATATTATGGGGATGGTTTTTCACTTTTACCATGGGTGCGAAATCTTCATGGTGTCTTACGCAACAATGCGAAGACCTTGGCGATTCGAAGTACACCTATTCACACAATTGAATGCTACCATTTTTGCTCCGAACTACAAGTCGTTCATACAAAATCGTTCTGTATACTCCTTCTTCCCCGATTACTTGTGCTTGTGTTGCGACAATCCGCGAAATTGTACAAGGCCCTATTGGCAATTTTATTTCGAACTAATTTTTCTTCCCCATTTAACGGCGCGCAAATTACTGAACCATTTCGATGCCAAACAGACGTGTTTGCAATTACCGGCCGCTTGGAGAAAACAATACAGAAGAATTGTGAATGATTAATTTGCTTGTGGAGCTCAATGAGACCCACTGTGGTCTGTCCTCTAATTGGAATTTTTAGGACAAAATTATTCTTGTTTAATTGAACAGAAAATTCGCGCGTGATCTTTGCTCATTCACGGGAACATGTAAAAAGAACGGCAATTAAACTAATCACAACACTGATTTGGTGAGCTATTTTAACTAATGATCATGCTGCATTTTTCTAATTCAAATTTACCCTATTCGTATAACCGGCTTTCTGCAACTAGCCGGAATCCCATTTATCACTTGGAGGTCGTTTTCTCTGGGCATCAGTTTCTACCCTGGTCATAGCCAGATGGGGTGACCTTTTAAAAAAATTTAGCAAACTAGCAATGGAAACACCCAGACAAAGTAAACGTATAAACATAAAGCGATACTTGCAATTTATTGAACTGGTGACTTGAATTATTTCTGCTATACTGTCGTGAAAAAATATTACATCCATTTTATTGTATTTCAAACAGTACTGATGAATTTCACTGACAATATTCCACTTTCTGTTTTTTATTCGTCATGTGCCTGACTGTCATTGATTAGTTCTTACTGAACCCATGTGACTGTATAGGTCGGTCGATTTTCGTACTCCAGTTTGCCGCTATAATCTGAATTGGGAAGGAAGTTACAACCACATTTAACAAAGAACGAAAATATTTTACATTTGAAGCCGATACTAAGAGACAGACTATGATGTCAAAATTCATTGTAACTCGAGAATAAATCAACCCTGACGGTCTGATCCAGTCACTTTTGGCAGTTGTTAGTGACGTTACCAAACACAATCCTAATACGAATAGGTGAGCTAATTTCTATCGAATTTTCCACTGCGGAAGATTTGCTCTGAGTACACCTTACTTCGGACAGAATTCACAGTGTAATTCAAGATGTTCGATAATTCGCACTAAATATTGGATCCTTGCTTCCTTTTCTCAATCAGACATGCCGTTAACATATGCATCATCCACCTTACTTGCATTGTCATTTCGAAATCGAAACTCTTGTGGACGCGAGATGAATTAGCAAATATCTATTATTAAATTCGTGAAGCATACTTGAGGCAATTCTTCTGTAAAAAAGTGGGAAGTATTTTCTCTTCCATTTTAATGGCATTCCTAAAAGTATTTTAACCATCAGGTTACTACAAATTAAATAAGAACTTCCGGCAACCAGTGACGCATTTTTCTTTCAAGCAGATATTAGATGTTGCAGTGGGATACCGTATAATTACCGACTTCATGAGAGAGATTAGAAACAAGAATTGCGTTGTCGGTGGTTTGGTGCTTTCGCTCACGATTCATTGCGTCAAATCACAATCGAAATTAACTGGCCATCTAAAACATTGACATATCCATTCAAGAGACTGATGTTGACCTTTTAAATATCAGAAATATCTAAAGCACTAAAGCCATGCCTACGTTTGTACAGCCGTTGAGATAAAGGTAAATTAGAAGTATTGTATCTGTTTTCCACAGTGGATGAATTTTGCACCTCGTCAGAACGGTTACAGTGTGTTATCAACTTCTTAGTCTGTTGATGACACAATCAAGGCATGTTGCTTTGAGAGGCACAAGGCGGATGAATCCAATATTTACTAACTGCTTCAGCTGACAGAAGGAACTCTATCTTCAAGTCAGTTATTCTCAGTAAAATCATGCCTGGCATTGCTTATTCAGTTCCAGAGTATTGCATTTATGATTAACTATTTAAAACCGGCAATCCATTGTTCTCATTCAAAAAACTGAATGCACATATTCTGTTTTTTAGACTGAACACAGTGCAGGTCGACTAGATTCACGAAAGTGGAGAAAAACCGAAATCGATGCTAATTCATTGCTCGTTCGTTCTGAGAGATCAGAACATGAAAGAATTCACCATGTGATATCATCACTCAACTCACCATAAAGAAACCATGGAAGCACTGTACAGCTGTTTCATCCTCGTTAGGAATCATGAGCAGTGCATATCCACCGCGCCCCAACTGGGACACGAACCCGGGACGAACGATTGTGAGTCGAACGCCTTAGCCATTACGCTACCGGGCAGGCTCTGAACGGTTTGTTGAACTTCATCACATGATCATGTTGCACCTATCCGTCATTGATTTGCACGGTTACTGTCCGCTAGCTGACAGCGATCGACCCCTACTGATAGATGACTTCTCTGCAGGTAGCCTAAGTACGACGAAGGCCTTGGATATGACCTACACAGCTTGATTACTTGATGCATTTAATTAGTAGGAGATTGAATGGGTCAATCGCTGTGAGCTAATGGACAGTAACCGTGCAAATCAGTGACGAATAGGTGCAACATCATGTGGTGAAGTTCAACAAACCGTTCAGAGCCTGCCCGGTAGCGTAATGGCTAAGGCGTTCGACTCACAATCGTTCGTCCTTGTTCGAGTTCGCGTCCCAGTTCGGGCGCGGTCCATATGCACTGCTCATGATTCCTAACAAGGATGAAACAGCTGTACAGTGCTTCCATGGTTTCTTTATGGTGAGTTGGGCGATGATATCACATGGTGAATTATTTCATGAAAACATTCAATCTCCTACTACTAAAATAGATCAGAACATCTTGGATGCAGATTCAGTGAGAGTTATCGAGACTGTAGTGTCACTACAATAAATTAATCAGTTCTCTGTGTGGTAGTTGGCAAGCTTAGCTGTTCCTTCAGGACTTTGGTGTTTCGGTTTCGAGGTTCCCAATGAAGAGAGCCTTTTAACTGATCATCTTGACAAAGTCCTGGATTGCAAAAGCGGGTAAATTTAAATTATTCAAACAAGGAGATAGCAATCACGGATCTCACGTGTGCATGTCTGGCCATCAGCAAATACGGTGTTTTTATTCTAGGTTATCACAAATTCTGATTAGCTCAACTATTCGTCTACTGTTTGTCTAGACCTCAGAATAACAGTTAGGTTCTCGTCAGGTGCATGAGAAACCGGAAGGACGGGATGACGAGCATAAACGGTTAGGCGATAAAGAACAATGGTAAGCACATTGCGAATGTTGCATGCAGATACGTGCGTGGGGGAGTGAAAGATATATTATGAAAAATCACGACCTGTATCACCTGGTGCGTGAAAGTAATGAAAAGTTGAAAAATGCACTTATCAGGATTTCAGCAGCTGATCAGTAAATGTCGCTGACCTTCACTTTGTCATGACGACTTTTCAAAGAATTTCTGTTCTGTGATACTGTCCCGGAATTCTAACGCAACACTCAAACCGGAAACAATAGGTGATAGGTGTGATTAAACTGAGAATAAAACGCGTAAATAAGTTAACAGGCCTTCTGCTGGGACTGTCCAATTAATGTTGACCCTTCCCGGACAAAACAGAAATACCATAGTCATTAATCTTTCATCATCCAAGATAATCTCTTAAATCGTAATTCGTTACCGTAAAACATCAACTTACTGTGACATCTGCCCAAACATAAGGATGTGCTCAGCTTCATTCGTAAATAATCTGTTCGGAAGCTTCATTAGCATTCTCATTAGAATCTCATTTGAATCGTTAGGAGCGTGAATGGATGGCAGATCGGTTTAAGAATCACATGGTGATTCGTGAGAGTATTTTCGTCGCTCAGGTAAGACAAACCTTCAGAAAGGGGACAGACAAAAAGCCCAAAAGTATCAGTTTCTCGTTTCAGTAGTATATTTCGTATACGGATGGGTGAACAAAATTTCCCTCGAAACGCAAAACTGGTTTGGCGATTATTGCCGCTCTTCATCCCCTTTCTGAAGGTTAGCCCTGCCTGACCGACGAAAATCCTCCTGCGAATCACCATGTGATTCTTAAATCGACTTACCATCCATTCACGCTCCTTACGATTCAAATGAGATTCTAGTGAGATACTAAGAAAGGAGCGCACTAGTATGATGATGGTTGGACATAATAACACCTGGTACGCCTACCTGAAGAGCGGCAATAACCGCGAAACCGGTCGTGTGCTTCCGGGGCAATTTCGTTCATCTGTCCTTATGGGAAATATACTGCTGAGACGGGAAACGCCATTAACATTGTTCGCGAAATTGGGGTTACCAGTAGTCTCTCTTAGAATGTGAGAAAACTAGTAATTCGGTCAATCCTGAAGATGCTGGTAAGTAATAGCAATCAAATCGCCGAAACGGACTAATTTTATATTCGCCTTTGCGCAATACATCCAAACTTAAAATTTTGTTGTTGTTTCATAACTGAGTCCCATGCGTGGGGATCACGCGCATCTCGGTTTCACATGTCCTATGTAGAACAAGTTTTTCGGATATTTCATTTAATAGCCATTAGTTGCCGACCGAAGACAAACAGACAGGTGAAATTTATCAAAGTGAATGTTTTTCACTTCCACTCTCCTAGTGCGACATCTGTTTGAATCAATCAGCACATCGCAATCACGATCATGATTAACAGGGAATTAGCTTTCAGAGATCCGATTTAAGATAATGCAAAAATGGAACTGCCGATGCGACTGCATTAAATATTTCACACTAGTGGAATGGTCGATTGAAATTTTACTAAGTATCAACAGATCCTGAAATCTTTCGCCGTTTATCTATATAGATGACCAAATCTTTCTCCGATGGGAATATCGAAAATATTAAGAATCAGAAATTTCTACCGCTGAGGAAAAACGACGGATGCATACCAAGAAAGATGGATGTTCCGTGAATGTTAGGTGTATAACTCCGGCTTCCGAAAGCTTATCACTTGCAGTACAGCAATAGGTTAACAATGAATTTGTTTTTGGTAGGTTGTCGCTATAGCAACGACATAAAAATTTACCTTAATCTCCTTAATTACGGATAGCAAAGTAAAAGCAGAAAGTACGTGTGACCTCTCCAAAGGCCAGGAAACAAAAGTATCACTGTCGTATAAGTTCACAGCTTTTTAGTTTACTTAAGACCTGAGGCGTAATATTCGAGATTAGATTTCAGCTTCACCGACTAACAAGATAAATAGACACATTGCAGGTAATTCAAAAATCAAATACTAGATAGAAAAGTAAATATTTTTCTAGTTACATATAAAGTAAAAACGGTAGAACAATGCATTATTTCATGTGGTGATAAATCTTTGACGTGAGCACCCTGATAAGCTTTGGCCAAAAAGATGTTTGAGCAACAAATAGATAAAGGAAACCGATGCCAGTTCGGAATCCACTGTTTCACATCCAACGGGCATCTGAAAGAATACATATATATATGCTTGTGTAGTGAATATGATTACATAATATCACCAACGGAGCTCATGTGCACGTTCAGTTTGGAGCAAAATCAAAAGCCGTTCAAATTAGACAAAGAACTAATCTAGACTGAAAATTCCGATCACGTAACATGGCAGCATATTGCAAATCGACATTTTTCTGTCCGATTTCAACAATGAACAACCAAACACAGGAGGCTAAGCTTTCGTTATTAGCTGTTCACCTGCTTGAAATTTTCTCATTTCTAAACCCGATTGATGCTTTCAATGAAACGTGTTATGTCCCCTTCGGTTCCGGTGATTTTCGCTCTTTGATAATTAGACCAGAGCATTCCTGTGACATCCAGTACTATAAGGTCACTTGATATTCTGCTGACTGCCTGAAGCAAAAACACTCCGTCACAGCCCAGATCGGTGTTCACGAAGCGTGCGCATTCGGTTTCTTCTGTGTGTGATAGTTGTTTTAAAGCCTTCAGATATTGCCGAATGAAGTATACACGTCTAAAAGGAACGCACACGTTAAAAATCCATTGGAGAGTATTCAGGCTTGTCAGACCCGCAATCAGAATAAACCAGAACCATAGAAACACGTAGACTTTCTCGATGAAATAATTCACTGGAAGAACGCATTGTAACGTATACCTGAAGAAAGAAGAGGCAGGAATTTCGAAAAATGATGGTTATCTCAAGGCTTGAAGATGAATTTAGTTGCTCAAACCAATACACCGTTTCAAAATTATTTTCCTCCCTTTGATTGAATCACTTTCATTATATGTCCGTTAAATAACCGACTTTTCAATTTACTGTACCGTGCTGTTTTGATTCAAATATTCGGCGGGTATCGGCTGAATTCGGTTGATCCTCGTGGTATTTATTCAGTCTCATTGTTCGTGACACCTGTACTAATTGATTAAAATTGTTTTCATTGTTTCTGGAATAATTTGCATAACAGGAATACATCACTTCGGGAAAGAGATTACGACCAAATATAAGTTGCAATCGGGCTAGCCCAGAGGATTCTGCAAAGCGAACAGGAAGCAGCGATGTCCAAGTTCCACCAAGTCCGTGGCACGCAAACAGCCGATCGCAATTGGTCATTATGGTTTCTTCTATTCCAGGGTTGAACGAAGAGGGCACACTAGTTGGTTGTTCCTATTCCCATCGGAAACCATCCAACGTATGCATGATAAAGGTCCCGAAAACTGTTTTTGATCACAGTTATCCCAGTACACATTAATGTCGTGCCCACGCTCAAATGAATATCCCTTTGAAGTTTTCTGCTTTGAGCCTGGTCCGCTTCTGGCATACTACGCGAGGTAATGTTGAATTGTAAATCCTTGCTTTTGAACCCACTAATCACATTTCTCATCGTTCAACATGTTGAACCAACTGTACAAATGTCAGACCACAAGATAAGCCCGACTGTCATTTTGGCTTGATACGAACCCAAATTAATAAACAAAAGCATGCGTATTGTAAATCGAATAGTAACAACCCTCCCCAAAATTGGCTACTTGTTAGGGGACTAATCTGCATGTTGTAGTGTCTGAATTTTGTTCAAAATGTACCTTTTTTCGAAAATTACAGTCGAAGTGAACTGATATGGGCACAATTTATCAGCCAATTCTCAGAAGACGTTTTGTTTCCATGTTTTGCCGATCCGCATCTCAAATTTCTGCTTGAGAAGGATCTGTTTTTTATTTTACTGAGTGAATCCACCCTTGTATACGGCATTTAACCATTTACGCAAGTGACACTAGCGACCAGCATCAGGAATATAACTAGATTTTATCTCTACGGGATTGTTCACAGAATGTAAACTCACTGATACTGTATCTCTCTGACTGCAGTTTGAACAGGTGTTCATAAAATTTTAGAGTAAAATAGGTTGTAACGTTCAACGATAAATATTGATTGTGAACGTCTTTTTGCTTTTTAGATTATTTGCTTAAATGCATAGGTTGCGTGTCATGCAAGGGATCTCAACAAACAGTTGATAGTAGGCTTTTTATCCCAATAACGAATAGATGTAACTCTAAGTGGTTCATTATTCATCACGAGTTCGTGATTTATAAGCACTGCTGATGGTTCCCAACAACAATGGAACAGTTGTACAGTGCCTCCATATTTTCGTAATGATTAGCTAAACATGGTAGCGCACGATGAAAAATTGCTTATTGGCCTTTGCTTTGTTGAGCAAGATAACTGTGTGCCTCATAAGTAAACTACGGTTAAACATATTTAAGCATTTTTCACTGGAATGGGAAGCTTGGTTTCTTACTGCACAGGTTTTCGAAAGTATTGAAGATTACTGCTCTCCACATTGGCTTTTGAAAAGAAATAACAGTCCGGCTGCAACTTCGTTTGGCTTTCAGAAAATATGCTGTTATCTCATCAAGAACTCTGAAAGTGATCTGTTGCAGATACAACAGTTATCTACACATGGTGAAACTGCAGTGGAAAAATTTGTTTTTGTTGTAATGCTAAAGGTTTTGTTTGTGTCACAACATATCTTTATGAATCAGTGACAACCTGTAAGCTAACTCTTTGAATTTGAAGATAATGCTTGGTGATGCGACGAGAATTGAAGATATGGTTTGCGCTCTCGAGACCTTAGGAATCACGGGGATATTATCATTTATATGTTACATCTGCTTGGCGATTTCAGCCTCAAAACAATATGAGGCACATCTTGGCAATGTTTTTATTCCATCATTTCTGAAAAAACGATTAGAGAGCCGTGTGGTCACTAAACGAAACTGTCCTAAACGACCATGGGTATATAGTTTAAAAAAAGTTAAAATGCTTTAAATAAATTAGCGGTGCTACCAAAAATAGACTGCTCTATACGGCTGACAGCAAGTTGATTTGCTCTGGAAAAATTTTAATAGCAGGTTTTCGCTAGAAAATATCACTGAAAACTTCCTTCGAAGGCCCAATTATTCTTACGTTGATTCCGGTTCTTGACTCACGACTGCAAGTCATTTGTTTCTGACACCAAGCGTGGAAATATGTTCAGTTTTATACGATGGAGAAAATGAAATTTACTCTTGTCGGCCGGAATGGGGAAGAAAATGTTGCTAGGGAAACAAAACCAGACAAAGAATTTGTTTCAATAATGCCTACTTGAAAATGGCACTAGATGAAAACTGACAAATACTGTTATTCAAACTGTGTTGTTTGAATGAAACAGTCATGAACGTTTAAAGAAGCAAAGTACTCACGAAGCTGGTTTGAGCTGACCAAGTTTCCTGACTTTCACGTCGCAGTAAGTCACTCGGGGAAACAGGCCGGAGACTTCCCATTGGCTACCCGTTAGTAGTTCTTGAAAGACGCGAAGTCCAAAAAGAGTGTCATTTGTTCCAATAAACCTGCGCATGATATAAATCTGCCCAATATTGTTTGCTATAAATGCTAATCTGACGAGGAGAAATAGAAGAGTAATGTGTGTGGTAGGCGGCGCTCCCCGCAGACATCGCTTAAACACACCTCGTGTACGACGAAAACGTTTGGATGCTTCGGACAATTCTTCCAAAGCCGCAACTAAACAACTGATTGCTTTATGGCGCAATTCTTTGTCTGGAACAGCGGCTTCCCGAGCATTCCGGAGCAAAACAGGAACACGTTTAGACCAAACCCGCCAAAATATATGCGGTATCCACGACATCATTGCTTGGCCAGCGAGCACGATGGCAACCCATTGGTAGTAGGAAATGTGTTTCACTTTGAGCATTTCGAATTCCTCCTCCGGTATAGCCTCATTAGGGAGAAGAAAATAGGTGTTCTGAACCCAGCATAAATTTTCTGCGTAGTCCTCCCAGGAGTTTGTGAATTCTTGTGGTACCCAACAGTGTAAAGGTTTACCTGTTGGGGTAAATCAAGGAAGTAAGAAAAAGGTGTCTCAGGTTGCTTCCACGTTGGTTGTCAATGGTAAGAGAACTAAAACCGGGACTGCCATTGGCCACCGAAAGTCATTATGATCTCATGAATAAGAGACAAATATCTAGAGCATTTCACCAATCTGCAATGTTTAGTTAGGGAGCTGTAAACACCCTTTCATCCTTTGTTCATATTTATTCGCCACTAGCTGGGTAGAAGTGGCATTACAATGAATCGAATAAAATAGGGCATTTGGCCCTACTGCAACGTGTTAGGCCGTCGGCATGCGGTGAATCGCGCAACAGATCATGTCGTTACTAAATCATAATCTTTTCACAAAATGGGATGACTCCACGACCCTGATACTTGCGGCGTATCACAAGATGCATCACCACACTATGTCAAACGGGTATTTACTGTCACACAGGAAAAAAAGGAACTGCTATGTAATTTGGATCATTTTTATGTTGCCCCAACTAATGCCATTTTTTATTCTGCGATAAATTGTTGGAGTCAGTCCGAATAAACCTTGGTGTCATGTTTGCAGACTTGCGTTAACTTTGAGTGGCATGAGCGATTAGCTAATAAGTTTCCCTTGACAGATGTTGAGTATTTTGTGGTTTTCAGTGCTGCCAGTTAGGTCCAGAAAGCAATGTATTTAAAAAAAGCAGAAGGCGATGCCCACGTGAACACTGTTCCCGGTCAAATTGATGCTGATTCTCGTTGTTCGCCGAAAAGCGGTATGAAATCATTGGGAATATGACTTTGTCATTCCCGAGAAATGTGTGCAGCTTTTTGCCGGTGAAATTCAAACTCAGTGGGTTTTTATCGTTAAATAAGTAGAATGGATAGTTTTTCATTCGTGTACTTGTTTTGAATATGAAATCATTATGAAATCAAAGTAAAACAATGAGCATCATTATTGAATACTATGCTGCAGGATAACTTCCAATGTACCGAATATTTCTGTCTTACTAGACGGATTATGCTTTCACGCTGCCGTTTTCATCCAGCAAACTAAATAAAAATTCTACCGTTTGCATTGCAATAATGTTCAATTGAATGCTCGACATTGAAATTGAATCGACAAATGATCACGCTGTTTGTAGCCAGAATGAGGATAGAAAACGACAGCGGTTAACAGCTCAGCAAATGGAATTGCTCTAGACCAGAGAAAACTAGTGATCCGAAAAGTCGATTTTAACTTTTATCTTGTTAGTTTCGGAAATTTTCACAATTGTTTTTTCCCCGCCCATCGTGCAATTTGAACGATGACAACATACCGATGTGACCTGAGCTAAAATAAGGCATGTTTTACAGAATTTCGAAATTTGATTTTGTACTAAAAAAAAGATTCTTGATTGTTGTTAATAAAAGAGTTTGACACTCAAAGTACAAAAGTCGTAATGGACAGAATGTTTGTTTGTCCTTACATTTTAGGATTTTTTTCTGCAAGATTCCATCGATACAACAATGTATTAAATGCCTAGGTGAAGATTGTTCACGGATAAGGTTTCCCCCCATCGCCCATTGCTACAAGCATTGCAAGTCATAATGTGAACATGAAGAGAAAAATAATTCGTTGTTTATAGAGACTGATGGTGATCGGCAGAACAGTTAGGTGATTCCAATTTGTGGTTTGGATATTTACTTCAGATTCGTTACACGAAGAAATCCATTAGGTTACTTTCAATTCTCCAAGTGTGCAAGCTAATTTGTCCATTTGAAAGAATGTTATTTTTAGCATTAATGAAACAAAGCAAATTATAATTGGAGAAATGAACTCTGCGTACCCAGAAGTGGAATTCGTGGACCACTCAGCACTTCCCACATATTATTCCTTTGGAATAAATTTGGGTTTTTGATTAAACAAAATTTGGCATTTCGACAACTTCCAGTAACCAACTTTAGGCATACCGTTTTGGTCGGCCTTTGACTGAACAATTTGCCAAAGCGAAGGATAAATCAGTACCACTGCAATGTCATCTGGTCTACCTAATCATGAATCGAAATGTTTTCTGTTACTTTTTGAGGAAATCGACTGCTGGTGATCGTCCTGGCCATCTGCCGAAGCTTCCCTCAGCAGAGCTGTACCAAAAATGTTGGGGCACAGAGTTTCCACTCACGGACATTCTTCCTGAGTTTGAACAACAAAACTACAGTCTGATTTGATCACTGGATGGCTTGCCGTCTTAGGTTTCATTGCTTGGTACACAATCAAAAATAATTCATTCTGTGAAAAGTATTGATTCAGTCACTAATTCTCTTGTAGTGTTTTCCAATGCGACCAGAAGACAATCAAATTTCGCTGGAAATCTTTCGGTCAAGCGCTTTCAGCAGGGTTCGATCATGTCGCCAAGGCCTCACAGGCCAACATCAATCAAAAGCTCCGGAATACTGTGTCCGTTTGCAAGATAACAATGAGCACAAAATGGCACTAAATTCGAAAACTTCTAAATGTACTATTAGAAGGGTGACGTGTTGACTGCACTTGCCCATGTCCGTTGATAAAAATTTTACGTACCTTGAGGCTGGATCGGTTTCAGTTTCTAATCGAATTTGCCGACCAGTGATGAGAATGAACATTGATCAGGGTTCCGTTGTTTTAGTTGCGCATGACCTTTTGCTCAGGTCACCCAAATGAAGGAAAACTATGACCGCAATATATTAATTAATTAGACCGTTTTCACAACCGAACTCGCACTGTGAACAACACAAACCCAAGAAAGTACTTTGAAATTATCCGTATAAATGAAATACAAGAAGGAAAGCGCAAATCTCACTCGGACCAATCTATGGATATCATTTTACGAGAAAATTGTTGTCTATCCATTTTGTACTCTGACCTAGGAAATCCACTGTCCCAATTCACAACTATAAGTTTAGTATCCCATTGGCCAGATATCCAACCGGTAGACACTAGCCTGTGACAGAATGCTAGATTTTCCGAGTCCTTTTATTGCCGTTCATAAATAAAACACAGATGTTTGTCACCTAGGTGATTATTTGTTCCGAACATTCCGTTTATCTTTAGAGATACTTGCAACTGCAGTGCACCCTGTTCTTTTTGAATGTTTGTCAAATTGTGGACAATATTTATGCGCTACTTTGACACATCTACTTTGAATACAGGGCAGCTGCAGACATCACAGTCTGAAAAACACGTCCTTTTCATTTTGGTCATAACGCTTCATTCTGAATGGACGTTGTTGCATTAAAATTTTTGTAAATAGCCCTTGAGCAGATGCCGACCTACAAACAAGACAACTTTGCCAGCAATAGATTAAACTAAGAAGTTGGAAAAATAAATCGGCTGCATCATAGAGATAAAAAAGATTAGGGAGAATGTGTTGAAACTGATGAGTTGTTCAGCTCACTTCAGACCCAAAAATCGGTCGATGTGCGGGCGTTGATCAGGAGACTTTGCAATGTTCGCTCATGCAAATCCAGTGATAGCGTGCACACGCACATGTACCAATTTTCGACTTGATACAGACAAGAAATGCGACACAGTTCTTCCCGTCTGTAAAAGTCCAAAGGTTCTACTCATGATAGCAAGTTTGAAGACGTTTACATCATTGCAAATGTCCCATATGCATCAAAATGGGATACTTGATTAAGCCTTTTAGTCCTTTCAAGCATGTATACAAAATGATTGATTACGGAACAGCTGATTGTCGGATACATTTTGCAACCCAGCAATGTGGTCTTCATTTTTTGTATTTGGCTATGAAATTGTTATATTCTAAATGCCAAACCAAGTAAGTCATCAAAATCTTTTTTCAAAGCACCACACTGGGTTACGACCAACACCAATTTTCAAAGCTATTGCAGAGCGGAGCTGGCTTCATATCATTCTTCCTGTCAGGGATTTTAAACAAATTTTCCGCCATGTATTGCAACCAGTATCAATCCAAATGAGTCCGATTTACAGTACATTTTGCAGCCTAGGTCAGACACAAAGACAATTTCCCGAAAAACGTGTTATCATAAATTGGGAATGTCAACCCAACTTAACGAAAATCATGTTCTGCTTTTATCGAACCCTGTAAGAAATTCTAATGTGTTATACAACAAAATTTAAGCGATGTATTTTGCCTTCAACCTTGCAGCATACAAAGCAAATATACCGTTACCGGTTAACGGTGCCCTGGAAAGTTTATATGCATCCGGTATTCCAAGATGATTGGAAGAAGTCTGAATTGCAGGTGCCTTCGAATTGCTCTGGGTTCTGAATATTTGGGTCCAACGTAGGTTTTGCAAATTTTCCCGTCGGAGTTTCTTCAGTACGGCATCCGTTGACGATTAATTCTGACGGGTGTCGGACCAAGTATCTCATCATCATCACCAACATCATCGACATCTTCTAGTTAAAATATCAAATTGCACCGTTCAGCTACCAACCGACGATTACGCCAATTCATGGGCACAAAAATTAGGAACTACTGCACCAATGACAACGATAATGCAATGCGATGAATCTTTAAAATGCGCTAAAAAATAATAGTCCCTAGTTTAATCTTCTGAAGTAAAACGTCATTGTCAATGCAACTCTTTCTAGTCACTGTTTCGAGTCAGCTTTTAACTGCTCAATTTTTTCGTGAGTGGAACATGGCAAGTCCAAACATGTTTCTCAACGTCAACTCTTAAATCCGTATTGCAAAAGTGAGTTTATTCATTCCAAATATTAACTGGAAAGCACTAGCTACGGTCTGTATGATTTCTGGGCTAAATAATACAATTCGCAGGAGCAGTAAAATTTATTAGCATATCTGAAATCAGTAGTTCAGCATCCCGAGCCACGACTGAACCAGATGGTTGGAAGTGATAGCAATCATAATTTTGGAAACTCTAAAGGCAGACCAGAATTCTGAGTACTATTGCAAAATTAGAAAATTCAGTCAACACCTGTCGAATGCCATCCCGAATGAAGATAGCAACCATAAACTGGTATCCAGTGTCATCACGTTATAGCCACACTCGAGACAGTACACGTATTACAATCCTGAATGTTTCCAATGCGGTTACGATGTCACAGTGACAGAGATGTGAACGATAAAAACAAACCCCGGTTGACCTTTAGCGAACCTAGCTGGTGAAATCCGCAAATGAGATCAATATCATATTCCAAAGTTCTACCTAGGGTTCAGAAGAAACCAGCCATTACATGGTGCAGATGACTGGGAGATTCTCTACTGCGGAAACAAAGCAGTCCATGCCTGGATCTCAGGAAAAACTACTTTACTTTAAATATAGACCTTTTCATCATAATATAGTCATAGCAATCTTCCCAAAGTGACGAGGCCTTTGTCAGCGACAAGTAAATGAATAGTAGCGCACGTTTTAAACTATTGCTATTTTCAATCCGGCAAAGTTCAACTTTCCACTTTTACCCTAATAACATGAACAATGCAAGAGTTTTGATTTTGAAACCTAATTTCACTTTGATCAGCGCATATTTCATTGGTCGGCAACCGCCAATACCGGTTTGCAGCCCACAGCTCACTCGTAATTTTTAATTTACGGAAATTAATTCATTCACTTTGCACCAGATAACAACCGTGCACGATGATGATAGATGCGCAAGACAGCCAGTTTGGACTAGGAAACCCCGTCAGAAGTATAAAAAACAGTGGAAGACTGTTCCCAAGCAACCTGGCTAGTGTTTTTACGCACAATTCAGACAGAATTTGAACGAGGCTGTTGCTCTGTTACACAGTCGCCTTGCTACTCGGAGGATTAGACCAAAACGTAGACAAAAAGCAAAGGATCCATAAAAAAGGCGATAAATAATTGACTGCTGGAGACTAGCACTGGAAGGTTTTTAAATTGTGATTCCTGAAGAAAATCTTGGGAAATCCTCTCAAGTTTTGTGTTTACCTAGTTAACCTGTTCTGCGAAACTGGGAGTTAAATGACAGTTGGTCTGTTGTTACTGTCCAACAACGAAAACAGCATTAAGGATGACAACAACAACGAAACGAACGATGGCAGCCGAGGGCTCAAGTGGATCCACTTACATCAAATTGTACTGGCAGAGCAGACATTGAACTTAATTAAGCAGGCTAGTCGGTCCTTTGCCTGGCATACACACAAACTCAATCACAGAACTACGACACAGACACACAAACACACATATCCAATGGAAAAAGCTTATTAGTGTAAAGGGGAACCGCGTAATCGGGATGGAATGTTGACAGAGTCTAACTACATTTGACTGATTGGCAAATAATGCATCAGGCAATCCCTGGGGAGGAAAATACTGGCCTGATTTCGAACACTGGAGCATTACTCATTAAATTAGCAACAGTGCCAATGCGAATCTCTAATATGCATGTAACACCACAAATCCCGTCCCCACCCATATTTGTATCTGACTAATCCAATCCTTCCTATAGTGAAAATTTTTGTCAAGATATATAGTAATGTAATGGCATGAGTACGAATCACTGAAAACGAGCTTGTTCGCCAAATTGTTTTCTCAATATGCTCAGTGGTAATTTTCAAGGAATCTCTAATGCCATCAAAAGGTACTGCTATCAAGTTACGTTCTAAGCAAAAACCTAATATTACTACTTTCAGGTAGAAAGTATAAATTTAGAATCTCGAGAGCACCTGCACGTAACTGTCCTAGGATCTGGATGAACAAAAGGGAGTATTTGAACCGCTGCATCCTCATTGGATTCCTCTTAAATGGTGATAGTTAATTTCGAACAAATCAAACGCTTTGTTTTCTGGTGCTTTGAACTGGACTAAAGAAAGTGCATTTTATCTTCTCTGAAAAAAGAAAATAAGCGCTCTCTTGATTATAGTACTGCTGCCCCCACAGAGTAGTTGATTTATAATAAAAATTTTCATTCCATTCAAATCACGATAATAATTTACGTTACAAGTTACCCTACGTAAGGGACAAGGGCTGATAAGTGAGAAATTTACCATGAGTAAGGAGCATGTTTGCCTTTGATATCTAAGCCCAAAGCACATGAAAGTTCCCAGCTTGACAAGTAGATTGAAGTTTGAATACAGCTGAAATTTGCTCCCATTTACCCAGCTAACATGTTTCATCATTTCGTGTGGCAGGAGAATCTATTTCACTGATGTGCACTATTGTCGAGCTTATATTTAAATTTCGGTACGATGTGGAAGGTTTTGTGCTTGATAATATTTCAGTATTTCAACAGGAAAAATTATCGACTCACCCACATACTGACGAAATCCAATCATGACTATGAACATGACTAATATGCCACTGGAGAACTGATAATTTAATTGATCAACAAAATCCACACCCTCGCCGCCATAGGCTACATGAAAGAAACGACTTAGCTTGAGCGCTCCACCTGGATCCATTTAAACAATTGACAATTCTCAACATTCACCACGTCCTCATTTGTAGTCGATAATAACAGAAAGAAAAGCAAATCGGGAAATTTCTTGAGAAGAACAAATTGTTCACAGTTGCCTTGGAGCTGAAAAACCGCGTCTGATATTTGTACATCTCCTTCGGCTTATCAGTCGGGGAATAAAACAAACGGAATGTCGAGGATCGTGATGTTTTTATTTGGCAAGAAAGTCAATAGTTTAGTCATTGGTCTTGGCGATCATGGTAAAACAATCACTTGTAGCCGAGTGAAATGCTACGACTGTGAGATGAACTGACAGATTTTCTCTTCCACGCCAATTATTCTCTACCCTTTCCATGCGATTGGACGTCGGATTTCCACCAATAACAATCCACACATACGGGCGCGCGGTAAATTTCACTTCCCAAGCAAAGGTAAATGAACACGTTGATATTGATCAGCAGATCGTTACAAAAATGGGAAATATATGAGCTACTAACTGCTACTCGTTACCGTTTACGTTAGAAATACTTGTCGCTGAATAATTGGCTAGTGGATAAAACCATTCAATTAAACTGGGCTACCCGATGGAATCGTCGACAAGAGAAGCAACAGCAAATAACCGGGGACATCTGTAATTTAGCTTCGTACGTCATGTGACATTGTCAGGCTCTTGTTTTAACAGATGAAAAAGAATGCATTTTTTGTGGTAGATTACATCCTTTAAAAACTCTTACTTCCAAGCTTTCTATGCAAATTTTACCCGCGCCAATAAACCAGACGTTCAAAAAGCTGCATGTTGTGTAACGTGGGCCGACATTCCTCTTTTTGACGACTATCACAATACACATGGAATAATTTACGTCAGATGTTTTTACAGACATTTAGAACCATTGGTAGCAAAAAATGAAAGTTCTGTGATGTATTTCAACTCACAATTAAAATTACAAGCATATCCGTGGTAAAGGCACTCACTCGCACACGTATTATAAATGTGCGTATGTATGCTAACGGGGGCTGCGCTAATAAGCTCGACTGTTCCACACAGACGCAAATGTGTGCCCTAATCTCCCGAGTCAGACCGATTGATTCGCGAAATTCTAACATTACTTTTTGTCTTCAATAGGAGGCGTTTCAACCAATATTTTGTTTCAGGCAGCCAAAACTACGACCCTGGAAAAAACAAACCAAGCAAATCAAAAGAAGCAGCCTTCAAAATGACTGTTCACTGGTTTACTGGAAACTTTTCATGAGAGAGTGGCAAAAATGGGAGTGCGCGTCATTTATATCGGTCGGGGCATGCAGTTTTGAGATAAAAGATCAAACAAAGACTTCACAACTCACCAGACTGCGTGACGATCCATTCTACATTTGTCCTAAATAAATGCAACGATATGCCTCGATTTAGTTCTCATTGGTGATGTTGTTTTCACGGGGAGTGGTAGAGTAGGAGTAAAATAACGATTTTCACCAGGCACGGCAATCTGTGCGGTGTTAACACAATTGCAAAATAGAAAATTCGCTTACACGTCTCGCATCCAAAAGTCGACGCCACTAATCGGTTGGTGGGATTGAATTTTGGGTACCTGGTTTGAACGTGAATTTTCAATTCCATAATCACAAAACAAATCTACTCAACTGTCAAATGTCTATAAAGCTATGCCATGAAATCTGAACATTGTCCGTCTGCAATACGCAGATATACTGGTAAAAATTAAGTAACAATCAGGGGGCAATCATTCCGCGGGATTATTGGGTGACTGTCCTAACTAATTCGTGGTTACCAGTTTAAGAAAGCAGTATCACTTACAAATGGGCACCTCCAATAATTAATTCAGAATTCAATGCACATATTGATCTTTGATCATTAGTGTTTACATCATAAAATAGCTCACGTTGACGCAGTGGCTTTCTTTGCAAAAATATATACACGGGCATGAAGTTAAGAATAAAGAAATCGTCTAAATATTACTGCGCACCAACTGACAGCCGATATCTAGCACGCTCAAGGCAGTTTATTTACTGGAATCCTAGTAAGTGCACAGAAATAAACGATTACAATAAAACAGCCTTGGATTTTAATCTCTGAGGGAGGTAGATGATGTGCACTACTTGAAAGCCCAAATGAGAGCAAAATTCGAAGTTGAACCTTCTCGTGTGCAAGATTGTCCGGATGACCTGATAACGGTGCTTGGAACATTTGTTCGCAGGGTTAGTCACCCAGACATAATGACAAAAATCCAACTTACTGCCAGCAGGCATTTCTAAGATCGGAACGAGGTCCTTCTAGTTGAGTCTCTAAAAGGTTTTGATAGCCAGCTCCACTTTCTCTCGACTTCTGTCGTCAGAAATAATGGGATTTCTTTTCATATTTGGCCACTTCTACTCACTAGCATTCATGTAGCATAAGCAGTCTTGATTTTTGTATTTTGGAGAAACCAGCTTTTTTTCGGTATTTCTAACACATGCTCATGGCCTTTGCCAAGCACAGTAAATTGATTAGGTTAAAAAGATTCACAGATGTTCGTACAGCAATTTTTCTTTGAATCCTATAAACATATTGAGGTCAACCGAACGACTATTTTTATTTCCTGCTCCTAATGCCCAATTCATTTCAAAGACTTCCGAGTTCAGCACACATAAATGAAGAGCACCAATTTGTCTGTAGATGACTTTGTGTGTGTATGCGCGCACATATGATATATCATTCTTTCCGACAAAGCCGATCGGTAGGTATTCCGTAGAGTATCGAAGCGTTAATGTGACCCTAGCCGCAGGCGGTCAGTTTGAGCAGATCACAGAAACAATCCAAAACCCGGTATGCCAGGAACAGTTCAAAATAGGAGCAATTAAGAAGTGTATCGCTGACGAAGTTAATATGAAAAAATGGTTGCTGTATTTTGCTAGTAGAATTTAGCTGACGTAAACATTAGGCAATTGATCACTTTCTTGAAGACTTAAATATATAGGTCAAATCCGCAAGTGAACGCAAAATCCCCATGACACCTACCACAGCGTGTATGTGCACATTTGTCATTTGGAAGCGAAGCGCGCTGGTTCAAAACAAATAGATTAATAAGGCAATAATAAAATACTATTAGTTTACTCTAAGGGCCTGTTGGTTGATCGAATTGGTCCTTCCAGAGGTATTCCAGAAATACCATTTGGAACCGTTTAATTTGAAAAGTTGGAGTTACTTTCTGATTAGGTGTTTTTTTATCGATTTAGCCGTTTTGTTCGCGATGTTGTCTACTTAGGCTCAGCTTGCTTCTTTGTGTTGTAGAAATTCCTAATTAATCAATAAAATTTACGGGAATACGGTGCGGCTGTTTCACTCAATAGTCTAGGTGCCGTGAGCGTTGCCGGTCACGGTGTCATAACAGGAGCTAGGACCGAGAATGTTCAAATCATAAGCTTTCTTTAGTGTCAGGTTGACTTAGCTTGATTACCTGTTAGGTTTTGGATCACATCATAAAGCGTACTTCCGCGGGGATTTTCCGCCTGGAACAAACGATAACCTTAACGACAATCTATTTAAATCATATATCTGTGGTTCTGGCAAAATGGTTCCCCATTCACGAGTGCGATTCATTTAGCGTATGGCCGTATATTTGAAAACAAGCCAACAGAAACCTATGGCTTTACAAACTTATGTAAATATTTGTAAGATTGTTACCAGATAACATGATGTGCTGCAAAACGAATATGAGTTATCGAGACTTATACAGAACGGGGTTTCTCAATGTCAATAGGCAGTATGAAACCATTTCAGGTTTGTCTATTTTAAATGTGACCTTATAGCCCAAATGGTCATTGAATGTCCCACATTGAAATTCATAGTAGTTATCGCTTAGAGTATTGACGATATCAAGTTCTGGTCACCAAATCGAACTAACGCATTCCCAGCAAGTTTCTTAATATATTCACAGGACAAAAATGCATGCCAACTTATGCGACATTTTACTGCACTGGATTAATTCGTATCGAATTTTCTGAGATCCACTAGTTCACGAAAAGCGTGGAAAAATTTTAATAAGAATAATGGAAGCACCACTCACCTAAACCTCCTGTTTCATTTCTTGTCGAATTAAAGTTTTTTCGATTGCTAAAGAAATTGTGTGAATTCTTCGATGAAATGAATATCCCCATATCAAGGTCTTCGACTGATTCATTAGGGTGGAGAGGTGATGAACAATTGCTCCTGATCTCTTTCAAAAAAATTAGTTTTGTTTTTCCAAAAGCCACAATCTTCCTCTCTCTGACAAAATACTTTCACCTACTTTAACTAAGTTAGGGGAATAACACTCGCCCGACCATGACCATTAATAGTAGGGAATGTCTTTTCTGTCATTCTGACCACATGAAAGACACATGCACACACATGAAACTGTCATGCAGTGCCGTCTGCTTTTTTGTAGATTACGCCACCTCAGCTTCAGTCAGCCCACAAAGCATGCGCGAGCTTTCCAACAAGGCAGTACCTTTTACAAAGCAGCCTCCAATAGACACTTGATGGTCTGCCTATCCAGCAACGTCGATTATCCCCGTTAGTGCCGGGTACAGCAGCTCGCGATTAGTCCTATACAACACTATACTGATCATAAGCCAGCCGACACTTACTCGGACTAAGCATGCCAAAGAAGATGGACATTCCGGATCGTGAATAAAAATTAAATAATTATCCAATCTTTTGAGAATAGTGAATAACAAAAAGACAACCCATAAGGGAACTAAGTAACAGGTTCAACCTATTGTGTGTTGTCTTGAGCCTTGTCACAGACCAATCATGATTGTCGAAAAAAATGTTTGTTGCCGCCTTCTCGATCTGTTTGGGATGCTAGAGCGAAACAGAAACGATAACTGCTTGCTCCTCGGATTATCCACTTGAATTTTGTCAAGCAAAATGAATATTTTGTCGTCTTCATAAAGGCGAATTTCGCTTCCCCCTCTCCTTTAGACTTCGTCTCTTTCGTCAAAAGGGCATTTCATTTCTAATTTCCAATACACATAAATTTAACGAAGTGAAAATTAGTTTGCCTACCGCGTGCCTATCTGAAAGATTGATTTACCAACTTATTTTGAGATGCGTGTAAATGTAAACTGGATAAAAAACAGAAGTAGGAAAAATTATTTCTCCTGAAATGTGAATGGGACATGTCTCTGCTAATTAGACGGACCCCGTCACTAACTGTAGCGAACTAGTATTATGTTCGCAGCATCCAAAGTGTATCGCGTACATTCAAGTCTATTTCACAACATTTCCGTTTGGTTTTGAAAATTGAAGGGTCAATTATAAGATCACTTTATCGAGAAAATAAGCTCAGTCAAAAGGAAATCAATAAACCGACCTTCTAACTAAGTTTCTACAGGGCAGTTAATTGTTAAAATAGTACTGAATTTTCGCTGTGCGGCAGATGCCAGGAATGGTAGTTTCAAATACCTGATCAGATGGGCAGTTGGAGGATTAGACTTCCAGTCAGCCCACATACCAGTTAGCCCACTTACTAGTCAGCCCACATCCTTTGGCCAATTTGACGTACGTCAACGGCACAAATTTCTAACGAGGTCAACAATCCGGAATATGCATTCCCATAGATTTTTCACGATGTACACCAGTCCCTAAAAGATGGACTTTGGATTCTCTCTCCCGACTGTTTTTAATTCTGTCATCTTCTAGATCGAGCCAGCAACATTACATCGCTGTCCGTGGCGATGTTTTTCACTTCATTAATTATGTACCCTGCTATGCGCAAAAAGAACCGTGGTGGAAACAGACTAATTTCGGGCCATCGTGTATTACCACGAACAAAAATCAATCTTCTTCCGCGGCGACTTTCAGTTTAGGCCCAAAAGTTTTATGAATAAAAGAATACTGGTTATCGTTTTTGGTACTAAAAATATTCAATCAAATACATAGAGCCACAGAAAAGCATTCATTGGATGGACTATGTCCAGACAAAAATGCGTTAGTGTTGCGTTTTTCTTCACCGATAATAACGTGTTTGCCAAGTGAAAAACAGTTATCGATAATAGCAACCTTATTAGATCTGTACTCGACGTTTCATCTTGATTACTTCTCCGTCACTGTTGGTGAAAACAGCCTACCGCTAGGTGGTGTGCAAAAAGCCAAATTTTATTTTTCTTCGCCCCTGTAGTGCAGTTTTATTTCTCTTTCAACAATAAGTCACGGAGTGTAGCCAGTGGTGTCACCCAGGTTGATTTCTCCTCTTAAATTAGTAGTACATAAAATAGCAGACGTTATGGGTAAGTAAAGGCATAACAACTTTTATTTCATATACAGGAAGTCGAAAAAACGGTTCAAGAAATTATTTTTGGGTTAGGCAATCATTGTTTGATTTGTGAATTATTTTCCCACTCGCATTCATTCCCTCAGCCCTAACTGATCTCTATCAAAAAAGGTAGCTGGCCAAGGCAGTAAGAATTAAAGTGAGATATGGACGAAAGATTGCAGGAAGAATTTCATCCGGTTTCTTTGTAAGCTAATCTAGACTCGTTGGCAACGGTACGTTCCACTGGAGCCAACGACGACATTTTGAGTCAAAGAGGAACTTTGCACATTTTTACTAGCAACAGACTGCCTACACTTTTTCAAGTTGGTGAATGAGTCCAACAAAATTATTCTGTTCAGAACAGCGGCGCTCATAGACATACTGCTCATGAATGCATTACTAGACTCTTCATTGTAGAATGCTGTGACTACCAAAAACTGGGTACTTTGCTGACAAATAGAAGTCACCAAATCAGACCTGAAAAACTCAACATCTTTTTCAAGTGGAACTGTTTCTGACAAGTGCTACTGAAGAAATTTCAACCATACCCATTCCAAATAAGGCTAATTTTTAAAAAAAACTGTGTGTGACGCAGGATCGAGTAAACGTAACTGAGACTAAGATGTTTGTCCCATAAAATTTTCAACTTGAGGAGACTTATTTGCTCGAAAAATTAACGGCACGCCATTATGCACAAACGGAAGGATCCACATTGCTACGACGTACACCGTCTCAAAATGGTTTTAAGTTAATCAAAAACAATGGAAAACGTTCCAGTCCCTTTGGAATGTCAACTTTATTATTTTGATAAGTGTCTGATCCACGCTAATTAATTCATTGAATTGTCTCGGATCCTTAGAATCCCCTGAAAAATAGAATCACTTCAGGGGGAGACAAGAGAAGCCAGTTTTTAACCTGCGAAGTCAAGTCCATCATTTAAGCTACCTTTTCTGGGCAAGCGTGTTGAAATATCCAATTTAAGACTTGTTAATAGCTACGTGTTTCTTTCAGGCAGGATATCTGTCAAAGGGTCCACGAAAAACACTATCGGTTGACTCCGAACAATGGAAAAGGTAGATATTTATACATAGTGTTAATGATCCGGGTTGTTGTAAATTGCTTTCTGAGGTGTCAGACATTATTTGCACTTCTACACTGAATAGCCCGAGAACCCGGTGGAGATAAATGGGTGACAAATTGTGAAATGAATAGGCATAAGGCGCATGAGGATTCCGCGTCTACGAGGTCGTCTCAGGTCACACGCACTGTAGATTTCCCCTAGATTCATGCTAACTTGGGTCATTCGGCCCAAAAGTACATCGCATGATCTTTACCCAGAATGTCCAAACCAGTCATTAAAAAACAAGTTGCCACATGCGAAAAAAGTTATTCAGGAATGAATGGTGGCTTGTTAACTTAATCACAGGCAATATGTTACCTGAAGCGAAGACTAGTGATTTTTCACGGTCATATTTCTGCTGGACAAACTTGCCTGAAAAATAGAAATAAATGCATCATTTCCCTGCTTATGTATGTCTAAGATGGAAACCACCGACCATTAAATCCCTTGAAGCTGGCAGCATTTTCTGTAAATTTGATAAAAGACGATCGTTCTAGTTGTGTGACTGGACATTAATATATAATTCTATTCAATACAGAGTTATTTCCGCATTTACCGGGGGAAATCCGGCAATAAGTTGAATTTCGATTTTGGTAAGACTATTAAATTACGTTAAAAATCATTCATAGGAAATCGCGTACAACCCATGTATCTTCGCTTTCGGCGAACTCCTTATGTAACCCTACCCGTACGACGACAGATTTTCATGGTTTCCAAACACGAACAGTGAGAATTATCCGGATTCAATAGAATAGTTAAGTACAGATATTGATTTTGAAACTAATGATGAACTTTTGAGTGATATCGTTGTTGCTCATGTTATAATCTTAAAAATGAAGCTCTATAAACATACAGTTGACTAAAAGTTGTCTTCGAAAAATCGATATCACTATAAATCAGTATGCGCCTAGTGTGAACCATGGTCAGCAATGAATGAATAAAAAAGTGATATTGCCGTTCTACTTCCGGAGCCAACGCAATTGGACATCCAATCCGAGAATTAAACTAACGATATATTCTCATGCAAGCCCCATGTTTTCCGCTCCAGTAAATCATCAGTGGTCCAATTTCCGTTTCGCTGGCACGTGTCTCTTCATTTGTTTGCTATTTTTCTCGAAGGTCAGTGAATTCGACCGTAAAAATTGCAACTCAAATTACGCTTGCCGCCTTTTCATATGATGTACATAACACTTCGTGGGTGAGCGATAATCTGAAGGAATAACCTGACGCAGCAAGTGCACATGCTACCAGAAACGAATTTCACCGTGATTTGTTTCATCTAAAAAAACAGATTTCATAAGAAAGGTTAGCAGGACAAACCTTCTCAAGTTAGGAGCAAATATTAGCGGTGTTTTTGGTTAAACACTGACCTTAAAAATTGAGAAAACCATCTGCTCCAGAAATCAAAGGTCAGAATTTTATTTCCGGCCTGCGGTATGAACTTTTACAAATCACGAATGCTGCAAGAACTTCCAGAGATGTTGATTTGCATTATCTCACATGGAACATATTTGTCTAACTGTGTACTCAAAAACATACCGCACAATGTGGACAGCCACCTGAATGAACTTTTTGTTAGGGATCCGTTTTATACGAAAATTGGCAAGTTGCAGATTCAGTTAAATAAAGGCTATTAAATTAAATAATTTGCATGGTTTCAGCACTCGCAACCAGCACATTTTATTCGTTCGTGCGAAATGACCAGTTTGTGCAACACGGAAATGCGCTTTTGTATTATTTCATTGGTTATTGTGATATAAATTTTCCAAAGTAGAACCGTTTGTAGCAGTGAAAAATGTCCTACTTGAACAGATGTGGCAAGGTAACACGGAGTTACAACGTAAGGCTGAACGTGATTCCCGCTAGTGGATACCAACAATCAGACATATGTGATTAGTATACCATACACTTAAGCAGCTACTTATCAGACATCTTTTGAGATCGCGAGAATTATTATCCAATGGCAACAATAGGGACACCGTTTAAATGGATTATAACTTGGAACGATGCAAGTTGACTAGCAAACTTCGGCACGGAAGAGCAGAACAGAGCCGATATGCTCCATGCAAAATGTTGATATATAGCCAATCAATTAACTCCAGAATCTTGGAATTCAAATGATCTCGAGTTGCGCGGAGAGATTGAAATTTCATCTTTAATGCAGAAGAAGATACCAGCCATTATAAGGTGTTTTCTTTACATGGTGCATACAACGAACAGTTGACAATGGAAAAGAAATACAGGAAAAATGATCTTTTAAGTTGCAGATTGACAGGTTTTGCTTTCAGTTTCTTGCAGAAATTTTGTGCGACTAAGAACAAGCGACATCAAGGGATATTCTGAATTTGCAACTATATACAAATATTCACGTAAATTTCCTGGCATAGAAACAAGATATTAAACACTACATTAAAACAACTAGATATAATCACATCAAGTTTCAAAGACCACCAACCATCCATCGATCAGAGAGAGGGAAACTTATAAGGATTACATTTGATTGTCGTCTCCACAGAGCGAAACCTACCGCAGAAAAAACTAGACTGTCGAAAAAGTTCGACTGGGTACGAAGGTCGATTCAAATGACATCAGCCTTTCTAACAATAAGTCCTGGTTTCGACTGCTACCTTGAAACACCAAGTAAAAGTGAAAGAACCATTGTATGATCTTAGCTCAGAAAAGCTGTAGAAAAACATATGCAGTTCAAATGCACGGATGCCACTGATCTCACCAATGAGCCAGCCATCCTATTGGTAGATGTTGTAGACCTCAAATAAGTTAACTGACGCGAACTATAAGGGACAGTCCACTGGTTCCGGTTTTCATTTACCCTTCCCAATTTATGCCATAAACACGCTGAAGTCACTTTCCTATCCAAATCGGTCCCTCGGTGGGAGGGGTTCGATTTTCGGCAGTAATCATCGATCCTATCTTACTCAGATCCAAAGCTTACACGATCGACTCCACTCGGTGTTAAGATAACTCTCTTCTTAGCTCAGAGCTACTCAGACAATTCATCAATATTCCAGCGATATTGCAAAGAAACTGGTATTTAAACACTGGTAGTCTCCGCCCATGTGCCCTGAATGGTCGCATTACTGAAGTGTACGGTGCTACCAATCCTAATGCAGCTGTATGAAATCGACCTCTGCTGGATAAGCAGATATCGCAACAGCGCCCCTGTTATCTGTCAAATCATGCTAGGCATTTGGATCTATATATTAGAGGACACTTCATCCGATATTTAATTTTAGCAACTTCCCTCCAATGACAGCAAAGACTGATTTTGTGTATAACTAATCCTGCAGCAGCATTTTACAATTGGAAGCTGCAAAATGCTCACAAACATTCCCTTATTGTCATTTAGGCAGCCGTGGAAAACTTACAAATAAAGTGGACGTTCGTTAAGCATCACATCGTTGTCCGCAAATTTCAAGTCGATTAGTTTGCCACCAACCAAGCCTCTTCATAAAGTGTTTTTTCTGATGCTTCAAATAAAGCTACTAAAAGTGAGTCAGCTTGTTGCCGGATTTGTTGATCACCAAGCTGCTACTTGGTGGTGGATCGGTGCGCCTAATCAGCCCGTAAATATTGAGAGTATTGCCGACGGTTGTCGCGTTTCACATTTCCTTATATTTTTCTGTTCGCCGGTGCTCGCAGTGCTTTCTCAGGTAGCTGAACTGATCAGCTGACTTCTCGGGAATCTGTGCATCTTTTTGTGCGAGGCTTCCATGGGGTACAGATTCACAAGCACCATGCAAAATAACGGAGGTCGAGAATATCACCTTATCTGAGATCTACAATGGCTGGGGTTTTATGCGGCATCTCCCGCCAATTTCACTAAATCTCTAAGGTGTTTCCAATGTTCATGGGATTGTAAGCATTTAGTTGTGTCTACAGTTGCATTGAAAACGGTGAATATAACTGGAGTCGGCGATTATCGCCCAAAAACCATCTGTGTAAGACAGACTGTTGGTGCGACTACATATTAAACGCAAATCAAGACTGTGAGTCCGAAGGTGTGAAGCAGGATGAACAGCATTCTTTAGCTGATCTGCGCCACCGACAACCAGTGACAAAGTTTTTGACCTGAGGTCAGTGTTACGGTTACCTAGTCTCCCGTGATTTATCACTAGTAATATTTATTTTGAGTCACCAAGTCAAAGAAAATAGAAATGGAAGGAAGCTCGGAAAAGTTTAGCGCTTTGTTTGATGAGTTTATTTTGAAATCTTGATTGTCCGTCGACACTCAGCTCATTGGAATTGCTTGCTACCGCAAGTCCATTGAAAAGATAATTGGGTGTTTACGTGACTAGAAAGCTTAATTTATGCGTGGTATATACGATAATCATTCATTTAATGTTGTACATGGCTACCTGCCAGATGCCACGTCAATTCACATTTGGAGTTGCATTAGACGATATCGTAGTATTTGTCACTTTAATCACAATTAGATATCAACGTGATGAAACATCGCACATTTTGGTTCTAGTCATTATTGGATTACCGTAAATGTGAATGAGTTTTCGTGATTAGTCGTTCTTCTGATATGCCGGCATTATGGACTGAGGATTGTCCTCAAGCGTTGACATGGAGGAGGTCTTCTTTATAATGTTAAATTGGCATCTCACTAAGATTTACTCAAGATAATTAACATAAAACTTCTTGATTCATATGCTGTTCCTTTGTAGGGAGCGGACCTGATTAGATTTATCTCATTTTCTTGCCACTAGGAGACCCAAGGAAAAGGAAAATGGCTCGGCATCGTGTTCCACGGTGTGCTGTGTGAATACGACACATATGCAATATATCATTCACAATTAAAACATATACATGGCGCATCGATTTTTTGGTAAACTCCTTATATCATTCGGTCATCATATGGAATATAGTTTATTAATCTGAATTCATATAGGTTTGCTCATTCCATTCATCTGAAATCACTGGCCAAAGCATGATAAACGGTGCTGCCTAGTACTACTGAACTGAATTGCTGGCATGAGTCATTCCAAACAGAACGTTTCATGCACTACAGCATGCAGTTCCAAAGTGGCTGCACAAAACGACAGCTGGCATGAGCTCACACAGCCTCGATTGCCTGTTTATTAAGAAGATTATTAAACATCGCGTAAAGAGCGAAACAACACTGTATGCTTCCCACAAAATCCACATCACATAATGCCCACAAATTAGAAAAAATCCTTTCCACTTATGTTCTGCCAATCTGCAACTAGTCGGCCAACAAACATAGTGATTTGTGCTGCAATCATTCGCTTTGGAAATATGAAGATCACAATGGGACCCCCCTTTGGGAACTCTGAGCAAAAAATACTTTCAAAGGAGTCACGAGGTTAGATGCTAATGGGTGCATCTATAAAATAATTCTTGCTTAGTACAGCGAAAATGACACGTGGGGGATTTATCGTTGCATTTCCTTGATTTCCACGTAGGTGTCCGCAAACCCTTACAACGATGGTATAAAACAGTGGAGTTAAATTTGTTCTTCGATGATGATGGTTATCATTTCCGCGTGAATAAAAATTCATTGTTTACCAACATTTTATCCGTGTGCGATGCAGACCTATACGGTTTGGTGTTAGCGGTGGGAGAAGTACAGTTTACACCTAATTGTTTATGATGGTGCAACGACGCCCAGCCTCTTATTTGAAGATTGTGGAAGAACTTTGAAACGGTCTCGTTTTTGTTTGGAACCATTCTCAGGCGAATGCATCTTATCCCAAATCGTGAGCGAATTCTCAGTCTAATCCCAGCTTTCCGTTCGAGATTTGCGTCCCATATCAGCCACTGGTGATTCATAACAAAAATGAACTTGATGCGCAATGCTTTCGTTGTTTTTAGTGGAGTTTTAAGCACTGCTACCTAAAATACATAATATCCAGGCATCCCCGTTTGTCGTCGCCAAAACATTTGGGCTCAAACCTTTGACTATATTGTTGCTTGGTTGGACCGATAGCAACAGGATTAGAATTCTTCAGCTTTTTCATGCCTCATGACACCTATATTCTATCAGTTTCCAAGAACTAGTCAGCTACCGGTGTTTCACTACTATGGACCCAGATGTCTCACAGTCAATATTCCCAATAATAAAATGATCCAAGTGAGGACATGTATATCAGAAACCTCGATCGCGTAAATTCGTTACTTGTGGAGGCTTCCAACAGAAGTTTAAAGCTAGAGGTCTGGAATGATACAAAAAATGCAGCGCTTTCCGCCTCGCTGAGTCCCGTTCTGATAAGACATAACTACAGAAAGCAGGAATGTCACGCAAACCAACGGGAAAATTTAGGCATGCATCGCGTCGAAACTGCCCCTTCATTTAAGTTCACCTAATCGTAGCTGGTGAAAATGTCATCTGTTAACTGTTTTTAGATGAACAAAAGTACGTTGCATTTCCTTTTTATTTTGTATGAACTGCTCGATGTTTATACGAGTGGCCTGGTTACATTTGCAAAATGAAACCACATATAGCTTTTGCACTGTCCAAAAGGTAATCATCCCAGGCCATCATCGTTCCCAGGTACTCAGTCGCCTCAACTGTCTACTATATCCGTCGATTTTCTTTGGCCCATAGGTTTTATCGTTTGATTTTCGTTGGCAGGCAAGCAAACTAATGCGAATGATTAAGGGTCCAGTCTGGTTGAGAATTCGATATACTGTTTGTAAATTTTCTCACTGATGCTAGAAAACTGATGAGAAATGACAAAGGCAATTTTAAAAGAACCCAGTTAAGCTAATTATACTAATCGGAAAACAAAAGAACGGAGATTACCCGCCTACACCACTTAAGTTTACTTACTTGCGCTCAACTTAAGGAGCTTGGAAAACAATTTACAGTTTGATGAAATGAGAAACATGCAGATGTTACTTTTGATGGTACCGACCTCTGGCTGGAAAATTCACGCTGTCAGGCAGGACACCAAAAACGGTTCTGTATACAATCCTGTCTAGTATTGATCATCAAAGGTTTCTTGCTTACTCGAGTCCTAGGAGAACAATGTTCACAGCATACCTGGCACTACATAAACCAATATAAAATGTATTTGTTTATTCATGGATATGAGTGACTTAAGCGTAGGTCACAAAAATCAACCTCGGACTTTGATACGTCACTCTATGCGTTCAACGAAACACCAAATGCAGGTGTACAACAGATAAACTGCTTTGAGCTAGCTACCAGCGGAAAAAACCGGCTGAATATGCAGATTAGCGCTAAATTTTCCTATGTCTAGGATTTCCCTTTCCCGCAAGAATTTTACGGCGACGGAATGCGTTTAGATGCTAACCGTGTGGCTGAAGCAACGGAATGTTCAGGTAGCCGACAAATCGGTAGCATTATGCGAGTCTATAACTGCAACTGGTTCATCACAAAAACATAATGCGATAGTCACTTATCTGATCCTCCGCGAACGGAGACAGCGTGCTTATGGTACAGAAACTACTTCATGCATTTCTTTCCTTTCGCACACTCGTCCTGTACAGGTTTTTCGGACACCGAACTGTCTTCGTTTCGATTCGTTGGCAATCCAATTTGTACATTTATGGAACGAAATCGCTCGAAATTCTTTAAAGATGTAAAACTAACAATACTCTGCAGACACTTTGAAAAATCGGCGATCAAGCGGTTGAGGTCTTGGCCTTTGGACATGAACGCCTCGAATTCACATTCTACTGCCACTGGTTAAATCTCCCAGTTGAGAGTCTCATATTGGCGAGATACATTGTCGGTTAAGTAATGAATAAATCAATATGATAAAAACTGAACTAGTTTTTAAAACAGTTGTTAGTATTCAGCCAGCCTGGTCTCGTTGGGTCAGAAACAGCCCCACAGTCCTGTTGGCGCAATACGGATTTGATTAACAGAATATTTCATTTCATAAAGAAGCTGTACAACAGTCATTTCCAACTAACCCAGGCAAACAGTGGAAACGTTTCGTAGCTCTTTATTCCCTTTGGTCAATTCTTATCATTATCTGTAAATCCAGTGTCCGACAAGGAATCACTTTGTGAACCTGATTGTCTCTAAGCAATTTAATAAACCTCAAAACTATATGGCACACAACCATTCCCTTGGCATTTTGCACAATTTGCATCCCAGCCGGGTCATGACTGACGAGCATTGCTGATAAATCTCGGTAAGGATGGAAGCAGTTTATTCGTGCTGTCGGTAGTTTAACAATAATATCGCTAGGTCAACCACAGTTTGCTCTCTATTAGGGCAAACTTAGAACTAACTCTTCTCGAATCTAGTTTAAAGACTGGTTCTTTTTGTCAAACTATGAACGAACAAATCCCCGAAACCGTCGGATAAACAATGCACGGTATTTGGCAACTGAATATCTTTCATTCTTGTTATTTTAATTAATAACAATCCGCCTATAAGATAAAGTAGGAATTTCAGTCTGCTACTAACAGTCGCGTTAGTGGCAACATTAGCGCAAACGAGGCGAGTGGCGCTATAACGATGAACATTGCAATATTCTACATGACAGATGGAATTCCGTGCACGTCCACTGATGCTCGCCATCTTCAGTTGTTATCATCCGATTCGTTGAGGTCAGACAGCCGGATGTAATTTACTCTGTAGCATCACGAATGAAGAGGAGGAGAGCATACAAATTTGAATAACAGTTTCTCACTAGAATTTCAATTGAATCGTTAGGAGCGTGAATGGATGGCAGATCGGTTTAAGAATCACATGGTGATTCGTGAGAGTATTTTCGTCGCTCAGGTAAGACAAACCTTCAGAAAGGGGACAGACAAAAAGCCCAAAAGTATCAGTTTCTCGTTTCAGTAGTATATTTCGTATACGGATGGATGAACAAAATTTCCCTCGAAACGCAAAACTGGTTTGGCGATTATTGCCGCTCTTCATCCCCTTTCTGAAGGTTAGCCCTGCCTGACCGACGAAAATCCTCCTGCGAATCACCATGTGATTCTTAAATCGACTTACCATCCATTCACGCTCCTTACGATTCAAATGAGATTCTAGTGAGATACTAAGAAAGGAGCGCACTAGTATGATGATGGTTGGACATAATAATACCTGGTACGCCTACCTGAAGAGCGGCAATAACCGCGAAACCGGTCGTGTGCTTCCGGGGCAATTTCGTTCATCTATCCGTATGCAAAACATACGGTTGGGAATAAAATAGCACTTCTTTTCAACTTTTTTTGCACACTTATTCGCATGATTTGTTCCCGTTCGCTAAAATTGCGCTGTAAGTTCATCCACGAGTTAATGTTCGCATTCATTTATATTCAACATATTTCGCATTTCCTGAATGAGAACAAAATTCACCACTCCTTTTTTTTCATGGACATCTGGAAACAGAAAAACATGTAGGCTGGAAATGTCTCGTCTGCAATAATAATGAGTATTTCAGATGCGAGGAGTGTAGGTTCTAAATGCAGATAATTGTCTGGGATCCCATTTTTAATCTAATTTAACTGTACATCAACGAGTTCAAGGAGATAGTATTTAGCGTTTAAAGTCCCAGGCTACAAAATCCACTAAACCACGCTTCAACTTGCATTACTGTCACAGAAATTTCAAAATACCACTTGAGTTTAATTGCATCGTATAAATTTAAGAAAAGCCGAATGAAATTAAGATAGTGAAGTAAAATTTTGATTTGCATTTCCGTGTTTAAAGCTGACAATCTTCCGCAGTTTGGTGACGGAGAGGCACCCCAGAATTAAATTCGTTATCCGTTAATTAAATCTTATTATTATCAAACGAAACCTGCAAATGAACCACTAAGACTGATCTTTGTTTCAATACACTTTTTTCAATCTTCAGTGAAAAAATTTCCCAGAGAAAAATGTTTGAATAGCAAGTCCCAAGAAACTGAGAGGCATGTAGTTTTCGTGACCGGAATTAGTAAGAAACCACACATTGGATTTTGATACGAAACCAACTTTACTAGGACAATCACGGAATGCAAAAGATTTTAAAGGCAATTCACTAGAGAAAACAAGAAATTGTATTTGGACCTAGTTTGATTATTAGAATAAAACCTGGAAGTGAAATGTCCAAATGCCCTTAGTCGTGACTTATTTGGTGGTACATCACACGTGGAATTGAAGCAAGGATAACATTCGTGGTAGAAAAATCACAGAGAGGCCAAGCCTAACACCTAGAAGTAAATATCTGGATGCATATTGGCGATCCACTGAGCCTTGAAAAAACCGCGTGGCTGGGCTAATATTACATCAGGAGGTTGAAGAGATCCATAGGTGAAACTTACTAATTAAGCGCAAATTTAACGTCCAGAAACCATTTTGGCGCTCCATTCGTCCGTATGCAACTTTGAATCGCCTGGTAGTGAATGATGTTTTAAATCCGGCTGTCTTCGACAATAGAAACTGGACAGTGTTGAGATGGCAGCTGGAAGCTTTGAACTGTGCATCTAGATTACACAATTACACTCCACGATCCTTAACTCATCGTGTTATGAATCGTGAACAGAAGTCTTCACTCAGGATATCTCAAGTGAGATCCCAGTCCATGTTCCACGATTCCGTACACCGCACACATGTACACTGGCAGTGGTTAGGCGAATAGGGTCGTGGTGTCAGTGGTTGAAGGTCAGGGGTTCGAGTCCTCTCACTGCCAGTGTGCTTTGCCATTTGGTGACCTTTTGTTGACCGTGGCTCACTTCCTGAATGCTGGTGCACACTGCTATTTCACTAATAAGGGAAGTAAAAGGATGAGGTGTAAAAAGACTGAGTAAACTCCGACACCTAGTTTCCATGATGTGCCCAAACTCGATCACTGAGTCTTGGTATGTGTACGTGATTCTTTGCATCATGATTAAATCTCCTCACAGTTGGAATCAGAGAAAATTATCTAGGGAACTACTATTAACTTGCATGCCGTGGTTTTCAACCTCACATGAAATAAACAGAAACAAAGGACCTGCCATGAACGTTCGTCGTCTTATTTTATAGAGGATGGTCATTAATTGTGGATCAATGAACCGGTATTACACAGTGATGCTTTTTTGATACGAAATTGTATAGCTGAATGGGAAAAATTTTCCGTTTTGAAGTTTGAAACTACTCAAGAATATTCGCACTCCCGAATTTCAACTTATTTATTGTTGGGCAAACTAAAATTAGATAACGTTAGCTGAGTCCTTCTGCATCGTCAATGTAACACAAATGTTATTTTGTTTTCCGCTCTCCAGGTCAACGTACACCACATTCAGCGTAGATTCGCCTAGGGCCAAAGCAAAAAGCGGATATTGCGAAAGCAAAAAGACCTAAGTCATCAAATCGATTTGGACCAAAAACGGTCCAAAATGGAAACAAAATGAGGGTGACTATACCAGATTTGTGAAGAACGCGCTTAAATCAAAATACTCGAAGAACAAGTTGATCGTATCCTAGTTAAATAATGAATTAAAATAATCTAGAGGATTTGTGTGCCTATCTTTTTTGATCAGGTCACCAGAAGTAGGTAAAATTGTACCGACCGAATCTTCCTTCCATTGATTTACGGTTCTATTTTAGTCTAGAGCTAGTTGAAGATTGATTGGTGGATTACCGGACCTGAAGCCACCCCTTCAGTGAACACCAAATTGTAACCGGTATGATCTTAGGACAATAGTGAAGTGGAAGCTTTCAAAAAATAAATCGAACGGAGTTTCGCAAGCCAATTTTCTTCACTTCATTATTTTTCTGGTTTTGAGTTCTTATGCACTCAGATTCTCCCTCGTCATTTGGCCCCTCCCGACCAAGTGCTGTTATTCGATAACAATAGTTATGCGTATGCAATGGAGTAAGACAGATTTCTTAATAAAACAACTTTTAAGGAATCAGTGGGTTTGTAAGAATATCGTCTAGTTTGGGCAATATACCGACTAACTTGCAAGAGACGTAATACGGTTATTTAAATAAAACCAAAAGGTTTGCTTGACTCACTGTAGCTTCATCCGAAAAATCAATAAATATTCAATTGAACTGACAATTTAAAAAAACGTTCCAAGTGTTTATCTTTTACTCTTGCCATTCGTAATCCCAACAAGTGAAAATAAATAAACCTTGATTTATTCTACAATGAAATAGAATGGACTAGCAAAACAAAAGGACTCTGCTTCTATCTGTTCCCAACGGTTTGTTCGTAAATGACCAGACTGGTGCAAATCCGCCGATCTCCAGCTGTGATGCTGACCTCTAGTGAAAGAACATCTATGCAGCGCTACTCAGTCAAGTTGCTCGGAAAGAACAGATATAAGCGGAAACGGGAGGCTTTGACTGATTATATATGATTAAACATTTGCATTTAATAGAAACGACAATGGGACAGTATCACACACGTTGTCTTATGATTTATTAACCTTGAACAACCTGTGACCTTTAGAATGGTTACTGCATGCTCAAATATTCTAGAAGTTTATTTATGATGACCGAGAATGTACATGCTAACTAATGCGAACATGTAAAGACAGGATTAGAGAAGTAAACCTCCCTGCCGGTAAAGAGCAAGTGAGAACATCTTAAAATTAAACAACTCCCAGTTGGCATTGGACAGAATCTAACGAAATCTAATAAAACTAATTATTCGCTCAGTTTCCGATCCCAGCTGCACTGATTAAACTTTGTGGGCATTTCACAGCATGTGAGCTCTGATTTTCACGGCTCACACCTTAGAATACTTATCCTGGTGTTCAGTGTGACTTGTTCTCCTTTCTTGTACCAGGGGCTTATTCCTGATTTGTATGAAGACATTTACGTTTATTAACTGATCATCCTGCAGGTAGTTTCTCCTTACTTTTATATTATAAAGGCATTGACTTTAAAAAACCTGAATAGGGTTAAGAAAACAATGACCTTTCTACAAGTTGCGAACTGTCTGGACCTATGAATGTCTACACAGCGGGTAGGTTCGTTACCATGAAAAATGTGTACATTCGACTGAAAATTGCCTTGAGAAAAACTAGACTTGTAGCCCAAAGAATCAACTCATTATTTCTTAGACATACAATGTAGTTTTTGACAAAATACTGCCGTATAAAGAAAGCATCCATTATCTTAACAATATATATCAGCAAATATATACGTGAGGTTAGTTTCAAACAACAGTACTTATCGAGAAAAAAAGGCAACTTGAACATCCCGAAAACACTAACGCTTCGCTCTCTTTGAAAGTTACCATTTGAGCGTGGTCGAAAATTTCACAAATCTGCATTTCCCGGGATTGTTTCTTGAGCTTCCTACTTCCATCAGAAACTGGTACCAACATCGAGCTGACAATGCATATGTGAGCAAGTGAGTTCAAAGTATTACAAAATTCGAAAAGTGCCCAGTTTCAGTTCTGTAAAGATCCATCAAAAAATCAAGCGAACTTTGGCAAAACTCAATGATTTCCACCTACGGGATCCGCAAAACTTAAAATGAGCTTAACTCAGAAAGGTTGACTAAAACTATCGCTAGTAAACAAGTCAATTTCGTCGCTTAGTTTTGCTAAGCCATGGGACCCCACTGAAGGAAATCCTTATAAAGGGTCAGCAGTGAAAATGAGTCTTAGAAGGACATTTCAGTGGCATAGAATGGACACTAAAGGCCAACAAACAGATAATTCTAAATCAAATTTGCCAGCGAAGGTAGGGTAAAAGAGGGATCTACATTTTGGGCTCTACGCTCAAAATTCACATTCCAGTTGGTGTACTGATCACGTCGATCATAGTGGTTATACTCATGATACGTCGCATCACTGTTGCTTACGGCCCACTTTCGCACTTGGCTCATGGACACTTAAAATGAATCAAAAATAATTCGCACCGACATCAAAGCCGCAGCTGAAATTAATCCGTAATTAATAGTTTAAGCTTCGCTAGTGTCCTTGTCCTACTAGTCATGTGCATATAATATGCTAGTTACAACAAACCCAAATTTTGGGCCGTACGTCGTCGGTCAGAGGATTACGATATCTTTCTTTAAGAAACAAGTCGGTAGAATTTTCCGTTAAAATGCTAAGCTTCGTAATTATTTACCGAGCAAAGCTCGCAAATGAAAACTGTAAAACTAATCTCTATTCAGACCTGAATTGTTTTCCTATGGTTTTTCGGCAAACCCTTTCCAACGAAGTGAACTTTTAGTGACCTGGTAGCTGGGTAAAAGCAAAAAAACGCAAACTGCTCTTACGGTTACACCTGGAACAATTGTTTCTATACCAAATATTCATGAAAACCTAATTTCCCTGGTTTGCACTGCCATAACCGAAATTTCCTGGAAGAAGTGATTCCCAGAATACTTGCTGGTCTGAACTTTAATGAACAGAATATGAAAGCCTGTAAGAAGCGTATTTATTGTAAAACCTTTAATAATGAGAATGATGCTTATCAGGAGGCAGATAACACAATATTTGTCCTATTAGAGAAAATAACTGTTGGTTGAGGTTTCACAATCTCCAACTGACATCCTCCCCGATAGATGATCATTAGTGGAGCAAAACATCTTAAATAAGCTCCCAGGGGAGTAGAGGCTTTCTCTTCTATTGGATTTTACTTTTACTTTTTTGGGAAAAGAGCAAAGAATAGCCCAATTTGTGGAGAAACGAAAGAACTTCATAACAGTGAGAATCGATGATGACTTTAGGAAGTTTGTGCACCTGGACGTCTGTAACTCCTTTACTCAAAAGCGTAAACTGGAATGAGCCGTAATAATGCTAGGACACGCATCATCAAAACATCACGGAATAATCCTGAAGCGATGTTACAAAAATGCAGACAGCAGGCTGAATGTTGTAACTGGACATCACTTTCGGTTTAATTACAAGGGGTAAACAAATAAGGTCGAAAGTGATGCACTCAAAGTTTTTCCCTCTTATTATTTTCATATTTCTAATATTTGTGATGCATAAAACATCAGTAAACACCATGGATCCGTTTACTGGTTTTCCCAGTTTGTTTCGTTTGCAAACTACAATAAGACCAGTTAAAAGTGAATGATCTAGGTCATTTGAGTAAACGCATCGGAGCTTGAATTATGTTATTCTAGAGGAGAATGAAAATTTCATAAACGCTTTTGGAAGGGTCCTATAATTTATCCTACTTTTCATTCATTTCTGGTAGAAAGCTTGTTTGTCAAACATGATTGCTTACTTTTTGAGCGTTCTATCCTTGGTTGCACTCTTATTTATAAGCTAGAATTATCTGGCGTCTAATAACTATGGTCGACGTCAAACGGGTAAATTTTCGTTTGGGAATGATACTGATTCACAGCAAAGGCGACTTACCTCGAGATAATCTAAACGTGCTGTTTTAACAGTTCTCATTTTTGGAAGGAATGAGCTAACGAATGAGAGATAAACAGTAAAATATTTTGCTACTACAACGTAGGGGATAATGAACATCTCAAAAACTTCTCTCGCTTTTTAATTTTGTTTTTAGTGTTTCTCAGAATTTTAATCTAAATGCTACCAACTCTTACATCAGATTAAATTAATAAAAATTTCACAAGAGCACGGGTTTTGTGGAGGAAATCAATCATATCCGAAATCGACCACAGAGTTGCTTAAGTCCATTTTAAAAGCTTACGGCAATTGTTTTCTCCTGACGCAGACTACCAACAATATTTCAAGCTTCATTAGATAGAGTTGAATAATAGTTAAACATTTCAGGTGCCAACGGATAGATTAAAGGCGCAATAAACCAGGGGTATAAGCATCATGTGTAACAGTAGAAAGTACTGATTGGCTTAATCTGGCGAACCGTTTGTTCTGTTAATGGATGCGAAGCAAATGGTGGTTTGCAGAACAAACAAAATAGAACACTTTTAGAGGAACATTGCGTAAAATATTATTACGCCTTCCTAATCCTATCCAAGTTGATCTCCCTCATAATACTAAGAGGGGGAAAGCCTCAAAACTAGATAAAAGAGAATGCTCCGTGAATAAGAATAATTTTTTCGTTGTGATAACGGAAGTATTCCCTTCAGCCTGAGACAGAAAATAATATAAACAAACGAGTTAGTCCTCGGATTTACTTTATCAGAATCTTGTCTTGAGAAGAGTGGTGGTCTTTCAATTTGACGCAGAGCCCAATTAGGTGCAGAGTGTGGTTCATATAAAAGCACCACAGCTTGAATCTTGATCCTATTCAAAATGTTTCGTGTTCTGCAGTGATAATTTAATGAGTCACTCAATTAGTGGATACTGACGCGAAAATTTCTAAACCTTTTGGAGTATGAGGCAAAAATTTTACATCGAAGTTATTGCACACCACACCAATATGTTCAAAACATTACTGCCGTTGTTTAGCGATGCTAGATCTATAGAAATAGATGATTCGAATTATTGCGTGTAAATCTCGCTCTGCTCTCCTTGGGGGATCTTACTTTGTCATGGTTGAAGTGAACATATGATGGCTAGCAAGTGATATCGGCTATATTCTTAGCTTATTTGCTGGTTAGATAAATGCAAAACCTGCGGTCCATTAGCGAGAACAATTGCCAGTTCACGCCGACTACAAGGAACAGAGATTGGTGTTCTTACTAACCAAAACAAAACGTGTTCACATAGAGCCTTTTGCATGAGTTTTGACAAGATCCCTACGTATATATATCAGTAGATTCAAAAATTTGTGTTGGCCGTAGCTCAGATGGCTGGTTTTCATGAAATTCTGATCGCTCATCTTGGATTTTAGGTCTCAAACGTTTCAGCACCAGTCCAGGTTACATCGCCAGTGCAAATGCACTGGACTGTTCGTCCTGATAGAAGCACATACATTTTCTTATCTCAGTTTTCTTAACGCAGTTTTGCGGTTCCATTTGCTTCCATCAGCTTTCCAGATGCACATCCGTTATCCAGTTTTATTTATTGGCACCTTGAAAAAGCATCATCTGCAGTTTATTCATTGTAGAAAAATTTGCTTTTGTTTTTTTTCGACCTTGATTATTGGAAAATTGCCTAATGGAAAGGTACTCGGTGTTTGCCAACATACAACCTTTTCTTTTATCTTTTACTTCCCTTAATAATGAAATAAAAATGTACATCATTTTTCAGGACCGTATCCGCTTGGCCATCTAGCAAATCTTGATTTAGATTTGGAGATGACGGTCGGTTTATACTCTGCCGGAGTAGTACCCAAACTGTTTTCGAAATATTCACCTGTATTGAACTGCATGTCTTACCAGTGTTCGTGGTGTCAAGCTGCGTGAAGTGTTTCTTTTTTTACTTCACTTCTTGTGCAAATCAATCAACAGGCAAGCAGAGCTTGTAAACCTGTCCATGCTATCGAAAATATTTTCGCATAAACCCAAAATTTTTTACAAATAATATTATTCTGATATACCGTTCAAAACTTGTTCACAAATGCATCAAATCCCGGTGAAAGTGGAGCAGAAGAGATGACGGAACAAGTCCAACAGCGACTTATTGTCAATGATTTCACTTCATTACTAGCGACAAAAATCAATTTTTAATCTAGTATTTAGTTACTTGCGCTGCTCTCAAACAACCCATCTACGTCGAATATCAGTTTGTTACCTGGTGGCTTCTTTCCCTGATATGAACTCTTTGCATTGCAGCAAATTGCATCTAGAGGCGATTTTCTCTGATCAGACCATACGAGAAATTCATAAACACAACTGCAATTCCCTTGCATCTCTTTGATGAAAAAGCACTATTTCCATGTGCGCTGATCTTGGAGCAGGTAAGTTGAAGTTATCATCATGATAGATTGCTTCAGTAAAATTTCTGTTGAGTCTTTGGCGGGACTTCTTTACCGTCTGCGACTAGTCGCCTGAGAGCCACAGTCGCCCGTTATCGCCCGCTGACCAACTAACAAATCATAGCATTGAAAATCTCTGCGCTCGTCAGTTTTCACAGCATTCGGTTTCCTATATCATTTGAGAAACAGTGTTTAGTGATGCCTCTGCCGGGACGAATTCGTACCCTAATCTCGGATCTCGGCTTCGTCCATACCTCGGACAAAGTATCGGTCGCCTCTAGGAACATTCGGTGGTGAAAATATAGTAAAGAAGTAAGCAAGCAAGATTTGAGTAAACACTATTCACCTATGCGAAAATCTACGTCCAGTTAGTTGTAATGAATCACTGTATATTAACTGCGAACATCGCCTGCTCCGGATAAACATCTGTCAGTCACATGCCAGCTCAGCATAAATATGCTATTTGCATGAGTGATCACGGAAATCACACGCCGATATTAACCCAAAGGGAAGACAAAGTTTGGCGAAGGATATAAAACGAATGGTGATCTGAAATTTAAAACCTGACTAAGGCGTCACAACAAACTTCCAATCGTATTGTATTCAAGGGCGTGGTCAGAAGTCATCAGAGTTATTCCTTCCATCCCAATGGGATTAATCACACTACGAGTAGCGGAAACATTCGAACTATTGAAATGTAGGACCTCTGTGCTATTCCGGTCTGACCGTATATAAGTTCAGTGAACGATTTTTCTGCTGCTCACCCACCATATTTTTCAGCAACATTTACCTGCAGTTATAACTTTAACGCAGAAACTGTCAAACGTCTAAAAGTAGTATTTAAAAGTGCCCGTCTTTTGACGTAAGTTATATATATATGTATATATAATAGTCTGCAGTAGTAATTAGAACAATTGAATTTACACCATGATTCCCAACCAAGGTAGGCTCATCGCGGAATGCGTTCTATAGAATTGGAAATGCGCTTGAGCACTACACCTCCGAAAGTCGAGGCCGAGGGCTGCAGTCAAACCGGCCGCCTTCAGCTTACCGGGTAGATTGTCTACCACTGAGCGACGGTAGACGCGATTCCCGAAAGTAAGTGAAATTCCGTTGTTATCCGAACCGTAATTCCATTGAAAAACAACAACCAACCTGGGTTTAATCACCGGATCGACCTGGTCGGTCACAATCCAAGGGAAGAACGATGTACACATGAGTGAGATCTAAAGAACTTCGGGGTTCATCTGCATTTGTTTTGGGTGGTACGACCATCCAGACGTCATATACTGAGAGAGGTCAGCCGTCGCATTATGGCCGGTAGCGTCCACCTTTGGATGCCCAAAGCGCGGGTGTATTTTCTACTCCATATACTTTTAACTTCTGTTTATCTCAATCACTAGCTCCAGAGCCTCCATTTAGTCTTATTGACTCACATACAATCCCATCCCGCTTAATCAACCGAAAACAATTAAATGGCCTCTGGCTGTCCAATACAATTGTTTCCGGTGGTAGCCGAACGGATAAGATTGTGACGTTTGGACATGAAGGTCGTGAGTTTGAATCTTCCCACCGCCGATCAACTTCCCCACTTGGCAGCCCTCTGCTTGCCGCGACCTCCTTCCTGAAAATGGATGTACAGTGTTGTTACATTAATAAAGGAAGTAAAAGATAAAAAGATAAAAGATTTGTCAGAAATTATTTACATAGGTCACACAAGAGAGAGTTCATTGACAAGTTCCCCCATCTCTTGGACACTGCCGCGTGTTTGATGTTCACCTCGACCGTTGCCCTCGTTCGCCTTTGAGCTAGTCACGGAGCAGATCATACTTCATTGGCTCCCCGCCTTGCTTTCTGGTTTACAGTGTATCAGGTCTTTAGCTTGTGTTATTCACTTAAGTGCAGCCGGGCTTGTGGGACAGTCCTACTTCCCAGAAATGATCCGTCCTCATTGTCACGTAACTCATTGGACCGGATCGAAGCGGCTTTGCAATTTAGCTCCAGCTCGTAGCCCCACTTTATATGAATGAGATTCGGTTCCTCGACTCACCCCGAAACATATGTTCGAAAGCGTTCAACAGCATGCGATGATCATTCGCCCGGTCGTCGACGTCATAAAGTAGTTCCGGTAACGATCAGGATAGCCATCTGGCCTTGGATTACTTAGTGTATTGAGACAATGTTATGTTGATACTATAGTGAATTCGCTTTGTTTGCGCAAAGTCGTATACTGAAGTCTTACCATTAATGATTTCAGAACAACAAAATCAACGTCTTCAAGTGATTTCAAGAATCGGTAAAAGCCTAGCGGATGGCTCTGAATAAATCATCAACGTTTCACTTGATGTCCTGGGATGTTTCTTTTTTCTGCAACTGAAATCCAAGTGGCTTCCCCACCAACTTCCTCAGATATTCAGTGCGGTGCTATTTTTGCACAGTGTAATGCGTTTCCTATTTGTTTCCATGGCTTTGTGCGACTATGGCCTGAATGACACACTCAGGGAAGCTGAAACGAGTCTGTAAAGCTTCACAGATTGCCCAATCCAATTGGGTTTACTGCATATGCCCTGTTCGGTCGTCTCGTTCTCCTTCTTCACCAGCCGTAAACTAGAAGTTGGAATGTGACCGCTGAATGCTCCCTCTTTTGCACAATATATGATTGAATGCATTACTGGCTCTTCATGACTTTTCAACTCATTGTGCACTATCAAGCTGTCATGCGCTTAACATCACTAGTATATTAGTTGATTGTTCAGTTTCGCCGCACCTTCGGTGCGCTAATGCATTCGTCTATTCAGTAATACTTGCAAATTTACTGTACTAAGAAGGACTCACCCTTTACAATCACAATTTTTAGTCACCGCACAAACCCAAATGTAAATATTATTCTTTAAAAATGACATGAGAAGTGACACCGGATAAAAGAATCACCTTCTCTGATGGCACTCACGAACTGGACTGCTCCAAGTACGATTCATTAATTGCTGTTGGGTTCTAGTCACGGTCATTCATTTGTACGTACACTTTATTCAGAATGCCCGGACAGATAAGGAGAAACAGTCATAGTGAAACAAAATTGACAGCACCATTCATGAAGTCGAAACACAAAGCTCCCCATTTTTTCGAGTTAACTCGTGACGAGCTTTGCATCTGATCTCAAATGCAGCTTCCTCTGAAAACCAATTGCCTCTGGATTAAAATGATTTCCACTTTCACAAACTGAACCAATCTACCTAATTCAACTTTTCTCGCATAATCTGGTCACGATGAGCAAAATTTCACAATGCTGATGATTCTCCAAACAATGGTGTATGACAACACCTATGACAAATGAATTTTTCTGGTACATTTGAAGACGACCATCACGAGATTGTTTCTGATCCACAGTTTGTCACATTTTTGATCAAAATTTATGGAGTACTTAACTGCGTTGCATTTTCGAGAAGTGCTCTCGATAGTCTCGTTTCCGAAATCATGTTTTATTTATTATTATTAAACGTACCGAGCATGATTACATACAGAAGACCTCGATAACAGAAATCGGTGGCAGATGAAAAGGTACAGATATGAAGTGGGAAGGAGCACTAATAAAACTTTAAAACGATTGTAAGCTTATAGCCAAAAACATGGAGAGCCGAACAAATTACATCAAGTGCCCCAAACGGAAAAAGGAATGCAATAAAGAAAACTAAAGTAATGCATGTGCACTGTTGATCTCTTGACAGAACTTTCGAACAAATCAACCAGGAGGAAACGCCCTAGCCGGTGGTGGCCAGGCCGATGAGATCGTGTCGTTTGGGCCTGACAGTCACGGATTAAAACCTCCCACCGCCGGTTAGCTTTTCCTCTTAGCAGCCTTCTGTTGGCCGCGGCTCCCTTCCTGAAAATTGATGTACATTGTTATTTCATTAATAAAAAGGAAGTAAATGATTAAAAAAGAAAAAGACTCTTCAAATACTGTTTTGCGTAGGTGTTGAGACATTTCCATATGGACTGAGACGGTGTGCTTATTACTACCCTTTGTTCTGTCATGTTTATTGAGATTTTCGCGAAATGATCTGCTTGGTGGTTGAGCAAAAGTTATTGTTGTTTTGTTTGCCAAACTTTCGAGCTCCTTTCGACGGGCATTATTCGAGCTCAGCTGAATAACCATTGATTTCATTGTTGCACTGGTTTCGTAACCCATTTCCATTTAAACAGTAAACAGGTTCTTTTTCTACAATCAGATCATAAATAGTATCTTCCACCCGATTTCTATCACCCACACTGGTGTTCAGCAAAACATACAAACGCCATGACCGAATGGCAACCTTACTTGAAACATCAGTCTATTTATTGTTGCTTTGAAGACGTAAAAATACCAAGTGGCTTGTTGTTGTGGTGCACACGGAGGCAGATATTCTTCCGAAAGCTGTTCTGATAGTCTAATTTGAAATGCTCAAATAAGAGAAAACCACCGAAATCGGGTAGGTTGACGTTGATTTGCCGGTTTACAGTCTGAATAATACTGTATGTGCAAAAATAGCAGGTGTTTAATAGCTTTCACTTCATGAAAGAATTCACCATGTGATATCATCGTTCAACTCACGATAAAGAAACCATGGAAGCACTGTACACCTGTTTCATCCTCGTTAGGAATCATCAGCAGTGCATATCCACCGCGCCCCAACTGGGACGCGATCCCGAACAAGAGCGAACGATTGTGAGTCGAACGCCTTAGCTATTACGCTATCGGGCAGGCTCTGAACGGTTTGTTGAACTTCATCACATGATCATGTTGCACCTATTCGTCATTGATTTGCACGGTTACTGTCCGCTAGCTGACAGCGATCGACCCCTACTCATAGATGACTTCGCTGCAGGTAGCCTAAGTACGACGAACGCCTTGGATATGACCTACACAGCTTGATTACTTGATACATTTTAGTAGTAGGAGATTGGATGTTTTCTTGAAATAATCCACCATGTGATATCATCGCTCAACTCAATAAGAAAATAGATATTTATTATCCACGCAAGGCAGCTTGATAAAAATGATTGGTTACCTGTGTCCTGCTTTACACAAAAGCTTAATGGCGAAGGGGAATGCTGATGCCAGTTGTGCGGATCATAAAACAAGAACGAGAGGACAGCCTCTAATGGGTACCAATTTCAATTAAGCTTGGATTCATGTACCAGCAGCCATTATGTCTAACTGGACCAAGAAGAACGGGGACAGAATCCGAACTTCGTCCCAGCACATGACCAAAGAATTCTTTTTTCAAGTGGATCTATGCTTTTAGCAAAGAAATGACGAGTGACTGCTGCAGCTGATTGAAATATTAATACATAATGTCTTTAGTAATCTTTTTTCTCTGTGTTGCAACTCCGGCTGGCTTTTGTTTCAAGTCTGTGCATAAATCACTGCAGCTGAAATACAGGTATGAATAGAGCAATACACAGTCATAATCCTGCGTGGTTAAAGGTAAATTCCTGTATAGGTAACAGGTAATGGAGTATTCAGTAGGGAAAGTAAACTAATGGGACTAATAGAAATTTCTTATTAATGAAGCGACTACGTGCATCATTTCCAGGAAGTACTTCTGGATGCACAGTTAAAGAAAATTGGAATTAGAGAGGATTAGAAGCCGTGACCTACGCGGTGAAGCTATAGGACGTTCGACGGTTCGATTACCGGCGATCAAGACGGAGAAATATATACAAGGGACAAAGAAAAAGGAGTTCCTGAATCATTTAATAAAGTGAGTGATAGCTTTGATTAATGTGATCACGAAATGAATGGCAGAAGACATGCCGACACAAATAATCCAACGGGCGATGTTTTGCATGGTCTGTCTATCCGTGAACCGGGAAAGGAATGGAATAGCGATGAAGTGGGCCATCGAAAAAGCAGATTTGAGCGGATGATGTCTGTAGATAACTGTAATGCTAAAATGACTGTTGTTTTCGGTATTCACATAACTTTGTGGAACACCAGCGTTCACCAAGGCTGATTGGGATGGAACTTGTAAACCTCGCAGAGGTAACCTGTCTGATAAGTAAGCATAAAGTTCATGATGGATGAGCTCTAAAGAGAACCAAACCGGATAACCTTTATTTTAATTGAGGATTAAGCAGGTGGCACCCGAAATCCAAGAAAAACGAAGTGCATATCTTCAGCATTATCACATCTGCCGCAAGAACAGCAGCATTAAGACTACAGACAAAGAGATATCTTCGATGCATGTAAGCGAGTGATGGATAGACTGTTTTGGTGAGAAAATTTAGGAAGACATAAATGAAGCTTTTTTTCTACCCCGAAAAATGCTGGTACAATTTGTCGGTGGAATTCGGGGTGGGACGGAAACAGTGGCCACTGGGTGAAACTTGTGCATCAACGTTCTCGGAAATCTTCATGATGATTGATGGTACTCCCAAACAGACGAGAGTCCTTTCTAACTACGGCGACAAATTCCTTCGGAGACAAGGTTAAGGTGTAAATATAGCCGCATAAAAGTGATCCTTCATTTGCTTAAAACAATGGAATGAAGAAATATAGAGGTCCCCAGTTATCCTTGGGTTGGTTAAAAGGTGATGCTTGTTCACAGACACTGAATCTGAGATCAAAAATGCATAAGCAACAGCTGATCCGATATTCCTACATGGAACCAGTCGAGAAATTACCATATCGACTGAGCCTTTGCTAGTCGGTTTACGACTCCATCTGTTTTCCTGGCCCGCTCGTTGTGGATTAGGTATGACACTTCAGCCAGTCAGGTAGTGCGGTCAAAGGAAATCGCTTTCATTTGTGTATGCATTGCAGGGTGTAACTAGTTCATTTGATCACGTTCTTCATCACATTCTTTAACTCGAATCTGTCCAGTAAACATTATGTCTTGTGCATAACATGAATAGGTAGTTTATAAATTCACAATGGCAAATCAATGAGTTTGCTCCTATCTTTCTTTGGGGTCCATCCGCAAACTAGTATTCCTATCCCAGACAATATTTCCTCTTACATCATACGAAACATCCTGGTGATATTGGTTCAGATAAATCTGCTAAACAGTCCCGGATCCCATCGATTCACATTTGCCACAACAGACACGTTGTCTGGTTGATCTAAGCGCAGTAGCTGCAGGAGCAAACAGACATTCATTTGCAAAAATGGTCCCGGCACATGCTTATCAAAATTCTCAGTCCCCCTTGGTCTACACAATGCACGAATAACTGTAGAGGCATCTGCACTTTTGAAGCTCATTACTTTCATTGTTTAACAAACGTTGCAAAACTGCTTCTATCCGAAAAATGATTACGCGGTCGTTTAGCCGTTTCTTGTTTGTCATTTAGGTTTTAGAGTCAATGGTGACGCTCAATGATCAGATCATAGTCAGTTGTCACTTTAATTTTGGTCTAATGCTTGCGTTGTTGGCTGCCGTCACAAACCACAAGTGTTTTTGATACTCATATTTGACATCCCTTTGACAAAAAGAAATTCCCAAATATTAACCTGTTTCAGTCACTACCGTTTTATATTTGTTCATGCAGCTAATACTAGGAGATAACCTTCAGTACGCATTCCAAGATTTTTGCAAACCAGTCTTTTTACAGAAGGTTTTCGATTAAGATTTCCTGGGAAAAGAACACGTGAGAAAATTGTGCATTTGCTTCTATCGAGGTAGCTTGATAGACACCACACTCCTAATGAACAATTATTAAAGATATCCATTTAAACACTTGTTGGTTGATCGAAATCAGGTGGTCACTATAGAAATTCGCGGACAGAATCGATCAGATATTACATTAATAGCATACACGTAATATTTCCCATTTCACGTGACCATAACGATAAAATTGACCCGATGGCACACTTACGCCAGAGATTGCTAGAGTAATTTTTCTTTCCCAGTGATCATTTGAAAGCACTGAAATGCCGTGCCAGCAGCATTTATCATAAATAAAACATGAGTAGCACTCATTAACAAGACAGTGAGGATGGCAAAATTGTTGTTTTTAAGATGCGATAATAAAGCGTTACATCAGGGAACAATTTCTTTTTCTAATTTTCTCACACGATTATTCAAGTGACAGGTATCTGGTAGAAATATGGTAATAGTGTCAGTCACCAAGTGAAAACTGCACTAGGTGGGTTTAGTACATGACAGCCCTCCGGTTACTGCAAAAGCGTTGTGGGCTGCTATTATGAATTCGAGCACCAACGAATAAGTATTTTAAGCAAGGAGTTACTCTGAAACCACTACACCTACATAAGTTTAATGGGTACACCATATCATGAAAAATACTCGCCAAATCATTTAACCGCAGAAATGTCTCACCTCGGATGAAAGTAGTCGACTACGACGTGTGATGCGTAAATGACGAAAAACAACCTCACCCAGGAACCACGGAATTCCAGCTGGTTGGCGATTCCTTAAATATGCTACAGTAGCGTTTATCCGCTACAAAGGCCAGATAATTAATTTTGCCCTTAATGTTCAGAACTGTGCAAAAGGGCCTAGAACGATACATCGGGAGTAAATTTCCTTAGGTTCTAAACGTTTTTAGTCTTCGTCGTTTGAGCACCTCTCGTCTGCCGGCATTCACATCCGAAAATGCATCCCAGTGCCCAGTAGAAAGTGAAATTTTTATAACTTATCTGAATGTGATTCTATAAATATAGTGTATTCAGGCACTATAATCCCATCCTGGGGATTACCTCATATTTGACTTTCGTTTCTAAAGTACAAGCAACAGTTACTATGCCTTGTTTGTGAACTGGTCCCCTTCTATCGTTCGTTTGAAATTCCAACGACGAACCACGCCTGAAGACAAGGCCAATTGTCTTCTTCATTTCGTTTATTTTAAGAATGAAGTTCACTCATGTCGATGAAATTTCAGAGTAATTGCAGTTTTCGAGGCATCTGAACGAGTACATAAGAAGTTTCCAGATTAATTTCGCCCTGGTGTTTGGATGGATTCTGCGGCTATTTCTGCCATCCGTCAACTTTCTATTGTTCTTCTTGAGCGTAAATGGCAATGTTAAGAGAACAAGAATATTTGAAAAAATACAACGAAGTTTTTCTAGTCCGATAAGTGGTCTTTGTGAATTACTCAAATTACTGTATGAATTCAACGTCACTCGCTAATCTTAAACCCTGCAACCACTTAGAGCCATTTTGAAGACCACCCTAACTGTGACCTTAACACCCATGCAACAGTCGGACAAGATTTCAATGAAGGTGACAGCGGTGAATGTGTACTATGAAATTGTGACGTTACCGCCATGGTGACATTCAAGTCCGGTGAGAATGATCGATTAACGACCGTTAGTTAACTATTAAGCCGAAATCTCAGAGGTTGGTAATCTGTGTAACGCATTTACATGCACATAAATGGAAGCGTAGGATAAAATTCCTGACAATTCGGAATAATTAAGGACAGAATTCTACGGCAACGAATAAAGAAAAAGAATTGCATGGGTGAATAAAAGTATTTGCAATTAAAGAAGAACACCCAGTTTTTGGTACAAATTCACATGGGTTTTTGATGACTCTCTAACAGTACTCCAAAGGCACAAAATTGATCGCAAATAGTTGATCAGTGTCTGCTCCAATGGACGAAAATATATGCGTCCTTTTGGCCACCAAACAAAGCACTCTGATGAGGTCCCAAGGAGCACAATTTACTGGGGCTGCCTATTCACTGTCCGTTTTAATAAACCACTGTCAGATATCGTAACTGTATTAACTTTAACATTAGTCGCCTTGCTTTCTAACCACAGTACTGAATTGAGTTTAGGTCGGCCCATTTCCTGCTTGTACTTTTCGTTATGAAAGTAATTCTGCTGAACTGTTCTCAGTCTGTACTCGTTTATTATCTCACGCTGCTAGCTGTGTACTTCCAGGTCACATCTGTTATTTATACAATCTTTCATTAACTTTCGTCTTTGTATTCCTTTAACCCACTTGTCTCACCAAATAGGAGGGTTGAGTCTAGAATGGGTATATATACTTTTTCACAGAGGAATCTTCCGATTCAAATAAATCAGTTTGACGATGCATTAGATATAGCCTTTTTAGTGGTTGTGTCGATATCTATGGCTTTTGATGTATATTATAGCAGCCGAAATTTAATCATCCCAATGATTTTTTATAGACAGCTTACAAAGTAAACTGAAGGGCAACCAGCCAAACAGAAAGCAACAATCTCACGCACAACTCCCAAGTGACTGCGATCCCATAGAAGATGAACGCGAAGCACGCTGGTGGGAGCATGTATCTACCCTCTATAAACGAAGGGACTTGATAGGAGGAATTCAGCTGGAATTAGGGAGACATGTACCGTGTCTCCCTTTGAGGCTGGCTACCGGCGAGGACGATAACTGAACAAAATTAACTCGATGATTCCGATTACCCCGGATGAATGCTGGTGGCGCACGGGTGCAAACACGCATTGAAGTTGGGAAGTCTGGGTTCACACCCTGGGTGCGTTGGAGGATACGTATCACTGATAATCTCTATTAAAAGTGAAATTCCAATCACCTGCTTCTTGAGTTTAACGATGACCGTATTCCTTGAAGTTCGTGTATTGAAGACGGAGTTCGAAGAGCCGCCAGCCAAGCATGAATTTCAATGGTATTACCCATATAAAATCGGTATCGATAAAAATGGGTCCTGCTGACAGAAATACGAAATATTTCGACGCGGATTTTTTTATTGAATCGCGCAGTAACCGCAGATTGCGGAAATCTTAAACGTACTTTTCAATACACACAACACTGCCGTCTGAGTGAGCAACAGAATAGTTGTCAACGTTGCTAGACCCAGGCATCCCTTTGATAAATTAGTTTCGAAAACGTTGGTTGATTTCAGATGAATTGCTTATGTTCAAGCTACAGTGCATTATCCCACACTGTCCCAGATCGTTTCCGGTAGCTTTTTCGGACGCCTAACTAATTGCGTGACCGCAGATAGTTGGAACATTTTTGAAATCGTCAGGATAATTTCATTGAGATTTCTGAGTTTGGCAATTTAGGAGGGCAGGTACGAGGGCTATGACAAATATTAATATGGGTGTGGTAACAAAACCAAGTCATTTTGCTTTGTCCCGCTAAATGTATACACCGCTGTTTACTCCGTTAAGCATGCTAGAGCTGATCTCTATGGCAGCAGGTTTATTCAGAAACGCCATTTCTTCAGAAATGTATGCCATGTTCTGTCTTTCGATGACGGGAATTCAAGCACCATTTGGCAACAACCAAGCATTAAAGGAAGGTTTATGTCAATATTTGTCAAGAGAATTACCATCGATCGGTTGGATAAATTTTTCTAATTCGATAGTTCATTTCCGATATATTTTCCCTACAATCGCTTTGCTGCTCAATTTCTACTGCGTGGCAAATGTTTGCTTGAATGCATTTCAGTGAGCTTAAAATACCGTGTCCAGCAATTTGTGCACACACGCTTTTTTTAATCTACGGAGTGCGCCGGACTTCTGTTTTTCACGCACATCAAGGTTGAACTATTTTAGTGCCATGGCATTTACTAGTGCGATCTGCCGAACAGCTCAAGTGTTGACGGTCCGATCAATTGTGTCTCCTGTTGAACGAAACATTTGAAATCCGCTAGAATATATTTGAGGTAAATAAAGCTTAATTATGGTTCCAAATATTTGTATGCCATGGAAACTTATCTTTCTAGGTGTTTTCCTGTGCATTGATTTGATCAAACGGTCGTGAACTGGAAAGGTCCTTGGAGGATTTACTGAATCCCAGACTGCTCTATTCGGCTTCCGTTTGTGCACTTACAAAGCGAATGTTTGTCTCTGGTGACTTTGTCTTTAGATATTTCGTCGATTTGCAACAAATTATGAGAATGAGGAACCGAAAATTTAGTTTTACGATATCTGACACATTATTTTTAAGGTTTCTTTCAATACCGAAGTCTTAATCAAGTCACATTACAGAACAGTTTTCTCAGGTCAACAAATAAAATTGCTAAGGCCCATGTCCAAGGAAAGCCACACTTTTTTCACCAGGAGAAACTTGACGGATTTTATCCTTCTCTTTCCTACCAGCAACGTGCTATTCTCGTTATCATCAGCGGTTTGTTTCTTGTTAAAATCCGGCTAATAATAATGCTAATGCTTCTGACACATCCAAGTTTATTTATTGCGAGTATCCCTAATCAATATTGTTAGAGGTATTTGTCAAAAGACTTCTTGTGGTTTCATAAAATGAGTTACTCTGCTTTCAGAGAGATCTCGTCAAGGTTATCTGCGTGAACAAACGGGCGGAGAGCTGTGATCGATAGTTAGGTTTTCTCGACATATACCGAAGTACTCCAGCTGCATTCCAGATGGATCACTATGAATCCACAATTTGTAGACACCTAAAGTTGTCTGATATACAGTTGCTCCTAGACGATTCTCCAAAAGTCACCTACTGGCATATCACCCACGGAAAAATAATACTATGTGTTCCTGGTATTTCTGTAGGCATGTATGTACTGCTGTTGTCCTTCACACATATATACATATATATTTCTGCCTCTTGACGCAGAGCACTCCGTCAATGTAATTTACTGCACAGCTTTTGGACACTAACTAACAACAAACATGGAACAATCCATCTATTCTGAATAAACCTGGAGTTCGTGTGAAATCGCACGGTAAAGCATTGTAAACACTACAACCGTATCATTCGGTCAGTTCACTAAATCACCAGGTAGAGGAGTGCAGAAGGTCAACTATTAACGGCTCCACTGGTTAACGGTCAGTTCTCTGCTGAGAATAAACATGCTCATCTAATAACAAATACAATTTCTGGATAGATTAGAATTCAGTTTTCTGCACTTTTGATCTTTTCATTGCTTGCTGGTGGCCTAATCCTTACCAGGCTACTGTTCAGTATAACCAGTTCTATTCCTGTTGCCTTCCCGCACTGACTGATTTAAATATGAATTCCCTCTAAAACCCTAATGTCTAGATCAAATACCACCGCAACTTCCAAGGACCACTTCGCAGCCGGTGAATTAAAGTATTTTGTTCTCAATGACGACTTTTAGTAGATAGCCCACACAGATTTCCGACAACACGGCAAAGTGATCTTGTTCTATTTTTGCAAGAAAGAGGACACCACCTTCTGATTATGAGCAGTAAATTACAAATGCCTTGCTTTCTCTTACAACAAATACTATTTGGCATCAATAAGTCAGTTTCAAGGTGAACCGTGGAAACTTAAAAGAATTACCTCTTACTTCGGTGTTCCGCCCCTAACTCTAGGTAGATGGCTGCAGTGGTTTCTTCGCAGAAATTCAGTCTCACTGTGAATTTTTCAAGCTCTTGAGTGTGAAAACGAATACTATAAACCCTTGTATACGTTCTACTTAGACTACGCTAACCAGATACTTTATTGCATAAATTTACGTGAAGTTTGTTCACATTTGTAAGGCGCAAATTACCCCATTATTACTAAGGGCTTCGTCGGAATTCAAATTTATGAGCATCTGAGAGTGCCTACCCAACGGACGTTCGAGTTAAGTTTATATGGGCTGGTTTTTCTCTTTTAGATGACAATCATGCAAAAGCGCACAACAGCACAGTGGGATCAGTAAAACTGGCAAATCAGTCACGAATGGTAATGTGCATGGAAATGCTTTATCGGAACACTCAATGGGGACTAAATGGACTGATTCTGGACGGACATTGGGAGCTATCGGAGACGAATAACTGGACAGAACGGATATCGAATGCATTTACCTAACTAGCGCATGCGTCATTTGAGTGACTGCTTAGTGTGGCATGACAATCGTCTAAGCATTCCTTGCCAGTTATTACTGCTCACTGAGGGGTTTTCGGGCGTACCGAGAATCAAATGACAAATATCTTGTACACCGAAGAAAAACCTAAAATTTTATTAGCAAACTGTGGTTCATTGTTATCAAAATTTGCTTTTGCTTTCTACTACTGGTTGCTGAAAAAATAAATGTCAATAAAAGCTTAGTGGCCAATTTTGTTTAGCTTATTAGTCGGATAATTCAGTAAGTGCAAACCACAGTACCTTTTCAATGAGACTGATGACTTTTTCAAATTTCTCTATGGAAAATATTTTTGACCATCCACACTGCACATTTAATCAGATGTCAATCACCTAAATGTTTTTTAAGTGGACGTTCCCATGCGGCCCTAATTGGGTTTCCCCAACATTTCACAAAAGAAATTGAAATAATGAACTTCTTACAGTCATTTTTGGCTTTATTTCTTGTCATTGATGAAGACCCACGCTGTGACTCATCTCAGACCACATCACAATCTGATTATCATCTAACCAAATACTTTTTCACATGTGCCCATGGAATCATAGGCTTAGAATTAAACAGGACCAAATGTCTCAGATAATACATGCACCCTTTCCAAAGGAATATGGAAAGCTGGTTTCGTATAACAATTTTGCAAGATACCTAACAAATGCGGATTTAAAGGCCCACAAAACATTTTACACAGTTTTGAGATAATAGTTGGAAGTGGTGGTCAGAGTCTTGCGTAATCCCCGCAATAAAATGGCATTCACGCATGACTGACACTGCTTATTCCGTGTGAATGTTAGATTTGATTTAGCACTGAAATAATTGCAGTCATTGTAAGTCACCAATAACTTGCTACCTAGTTTTAAAAGTTGGACCAACAAAACTGTCAAAAACATCCATCTGTTCTGACATAAAGTTCCTGGACAGGATGAAGTGAATCTAAGGAAGAAAACCACCTAAAACTGTCGAATTACCATGACCGAACCTGCACAGAACGGATGGAAAACTCGATGGCTAATTCTCTACTTTATTGGTGATTGTTGTAACCTTGATCTACGAAATTTTCAGTCATTTTTACCAGTGGACAGTATTTCGTTTCATCCGAGCATGCTTTTTACTCAGGTACCCGGAGGTGCAACCACAAGACACCGAATGCTTTGTCCTGTGTAAGTAGTAAATAATGCTTTCACAAAATTGTTCATCTTATGATATCAACACAGCCAGTGGTTAAAGAACTGTATTGCCTGCCGCCTAAGTGTGACGAGTGCTTTGAACACGACCTGCAAACTTTGGCCAATTGCTTGGAAGTCAAGTACCAGTCGAGGCCGATTGGTTTGCGCTAACGGCCCGAGGCCATGCAAATCACTAACTGATAGGTGTACTACCGCCCCGTGGTGAAGTTCAACAAATCAAGATTCTACATGGTAATGTAATGGCTAGGGCTTCTGACTCAGTCGTTTTTCCTAGGTCTACATCCTAGGTCGGGTACGGTTTTATGCACCGATGACGATTCCTAAAAACGATGAAACATATATGCACCGCTTCCATGTTTTAATGGTCAAATGTGTGTTGCTACCACACACTGAACATTTTCGGTGACGTGTCATTGTTTTGTATGCTTTGACTAGTGTGTTTCTGAAAGTTATTGACCAATCCAACGGCAATGAAACTGATAGATGGCAGGAATCTGCTAAATCGAGAGGTCTAACGAGCCCGCTAACCAATTAAGTTTCATGCCCGTTAGTTGGTCTAAATCTTTCTGCCACCTGCTTTTGGATCCAAATGTGTGCGCATGCACATGATGGGTATGAGCCGATTTCTATTGTTGAGGGTGATGCAGGCAAGATTAGTGGAAGCGACAGATAGCTTTGCGACATTTGAAGTGATGATGTTAGCGCTGCTTAATCTCGGGCAAGCTCAGCTGATGACAACCATCAAAACTTCAAGTGGTATGTGCATTTTTGGAATCACCGTAATAGGTTGGTCCTTTCAGAGTATGGCATGACTAGCGATTTCTCGCAAGCGCTTTCTAACATTCAGGGATTGACTTGAGAAGCAGTCGCGTTGTTGTGAGACTTTACCATGTGAATTTAAAACTGGAAGTTCAGATTTTTACAGTGTCCAGAAGTTGTTCAGTCATTGTTCAACGCATCTAATGAGACCACTGGCCTAAACATCGACTAATCACGACCACCGTCATCTTAAACACTCACTGATGCAAGAATTAGGCTTACTCAAACTCGACTTCTCCTAGTTTTGAATAGAGCCCAAGAAAGCGAAAGTTTTGACTAGTTTTGATAGAAATTGTACGAGAGTCTTCTGAGTGCTAGAAGACTCACTCTGGGGTCTCTGAAGGCTTCTCTGGAGAGTCTTTTTGAAACAAGTTAAGGACACTAAAGAACTAGTATATATATATATATATATATATATATATATATATATATATATATATATATATATATATATATATATATATATATATATATACTAAAAACTGTTCCATTCAAAAAATATTTAACATATGAAGACTTTTCACGTCTGCTCTTGAGGCGGTTTGGAAACTTCCGGGGTTGATCCTTACTTTGCCTCATTGCATAAAAGTTAATAATGTAAATTTTTGGCATTGACTGATATTTCATGTTGTCCGAGTGATACTTAAGCCGGGACACCTAAGGGATGCAGCTTAAACGTTGAAATCATTCGTTTTAAAAGAAGTACAGCAAGCAAGCTAAATTAGCTCCACTACCTGGGATTCACATTCAGGAAATAGCTTTTTCCATATGCTTGAAAATTTTCAAAAAATTAGAGCAAAGCTTAACATTTCACATTGTCCAGAATGGGTCAGAAATGACAGCATGCATAAAACAAAGAAGCGTATCGCGAAACAACCAGGTAAATAGCTGACGAACAGGGACCCAAGCTTGTACAATCTGGTCAGTGTGGCAAATAAAAAATAAGGATTAAAGACAACTTGCAGAATGAGACATTGCTGGAGTGATAATACTAGGAGTGAGCGCGATACTATTCAGATGATCATTTCCAAGCTGCACAAGTAGAGCAAACCTTTATGGATACCACTGGCAGGCAAACGCGTAGTCAACTAAAGGGCTGGGCCTTTGAATTTTAGGAACATTCCATTACGGAATAAGATAATTGGTTGCGTTGGAGCAACAAGTGGACAAATGAAGGAAAATAGTCAGATCCTTGAGGTGCTACCCATTAGACTGGTTTAGAAGAGTTGAATTTTATGATCCCAAATTACCAAAGACAAAACTAAGACCAGAAAAGCAGAGTTGGAGTAACTCGGAATCAGAGGACAACTGATGCTTGTGAGTGTTATCTATCTCAAAAGCTAATGAACTAGGCATTCTAACAAGGGTAATGCGTGTGACTGTTGTTCATAGTCAATTTTTGATAACATGCTGCTGCGTACTTTGTAGCACCTAAGTGAGCTTAACCTCGGCGAAATACACGAATTCGATTCTTTTTGCAGTTTGAGTTATCCAGATTCCATTTCTAGTACGGGTGGCTATTGCAATTCACTCAGTTGTATATTTCGAGAAACCATTATGTAATTAAACAACAAAAACGCGTTAAGCATGTGGCAGCAGTAGCTATTAGCATTTGGAAAAACTTTTCGAATATAAAATTGTTACCTGCTAAAATTATTGCCCACCAATAGTGTTCAATGATTGACCGCCCCCAGAGCGTACCCGTACACACCCATAAGAGAGACGCCCGCGGAAAGTTTCAAGGGGCTGCCATCGGAAAAATGAGAAGAACTCCAGAGTGGCATTAATTATTTTTTTAAGTGGGAGCTGAGAACGTTTGGTCATAACTTACTCAAGGCTGAGCTAAAACCGACTTATTTACTTTTCAGTCGTGCAGGCTTTTTGTATGACCCATGCCACGAATCGCCCTTTAAGTGGTGCCCAAACCTCAACAAAATGCAGGGCTTCCCGTTTAAACAAAATTTTTAGACATTATTATGCAGAGAGTTCCTAAAATTAATCAAAATACCAAAGAAATGTCTACGTACTCACAGTTTTACGGACGAATAGTTCCGGTTTATCTTGATCTTCGGTTCACACGAAGGGATGAAGTCCATGTTATTCGCCGCGTCCCATGTTTACGCCAAGAATAACGATTTCCACTTGAGTGATTAGCCTCTATTGCGCTGGGCCCAAAATCATCAAAAGCTGACTGAGAATAAACAGTGGTACTGTCTAGAACACGATGCGATAACAAGAATCCGTTGGTGGCATCGTGACCTGTCCAGTTGGAATGTTTGAGATTAGTTGTATGAACCAGACTTTACATCCCATTTGTAATTCCAGGTATCGGTGATGTACACTTCCTGATGCGCATTACATGAAGAAACTGTGAATTGTTACACATCTGAAGTATTGAGTTTTCATACTGGGAGAAACATGAGCCCGATGTTCTAATATATACGTGTTCAAAGCAAATTTACATACTATGACAAATTCAACATCATTCACAGTTACTCCATGATGCATTCGAGCAAATTAAGTCCTTTGATCACCAGCTGGATTCCAGAGGAATGTGAGCATTTTTTTAGTTGTACAAAGTCTGGTTCTTCCCCAAAGTGAATTGTTTTGAAAAGAAGACCTTGTACTTTCCGCGTTGTACTGGAAAAATTGTTTAAGGTTTGGTCAAAAATTTGTGTTGTCATAATCTTCTATTAACCTCTGGTATGCGAAGCTTTAGTGACTACTGCTCAGCTTCATTTCAAGGAAGTAGGTTTCGTCCCCTTTAAGGGAAAATTCAGAGCAGAAAACCGGTGTGCTAAGGTCTCCACAAATGGATTTCAAATACTAGCCTCAAGGTCCTCAGCTGCATGATCACTTTTGAGTCAGTTTAATTGACAGAATGTCAGAACCTCTGGAAGCATCTCTCTAATATAAGAGATACCAAATATTTGCAAGCGCTACTGGGAGTCCGAAGCACTGTAACTTCAGCAGTGACCTGATTTCGTTCGATCCTTGCATATCAAGAGAATCAATCCAAAAATAAGCTCCGGAAAGATTAAAAGATACAATAGATTCCAGTACAAATACGACTGGATCAAAAAAGCTCAGTATTTTTAAACTTCGAACCAGAAACAGTTTGATAAATGTTTCCTGTGGAAGGCAGAGTTTCTGATTTTCTTGTCTACATCAAAGAGCAAAACTTTTTTCTTTTAATGTGAATGATCAACGATAGAGGGATTTGTTGCTCACATGATGTTCGTCGAACGCCTGCCTAGTGGTTTTCAGCCCAGAATTCTGTTAACTTTGGATCTTATGTACTAACTCAATGAGTTCATTCCTCGCATTCCTAAAATATTATCTACTCCAGATGGTAATTTTGGCTTTTATTAATAATACGGGAGTTTTTAGTCCATCGTTTCAAAAAGTGATTTAGCATCCCGTTATTCTCACCTCCACATCTAGCCAGCAGAAATAACCTTTCATGGTATTATAGGCCATTCTATCCGCATTCTTGGCTTATGTTTGATTCACGTTCACACGCCTAGTTCTACACCAGTTGACCGTTAATTTTTTGATTTCTAGTTTTGGTCCGTTCACATCTCCACTGAATGGTGTTCAGAGTTTAGGCATAAGCATTTTCCCGTTTACAGTTGAACATTAAGTTTCTGGAATTCCCAGCATATTCCTTAATTGACTCAGACTTATTGGTGAAGTATGTCTGACCCTCACACAGACTCGTGTACAGACAACGTTATAAAATTTTTGTCCGACCGCAGTCCAGTGAATTCATAAGTTGCCGCATCTGAGCCGTATTATATTCATCCGAAGGGGCATCACAAGTTCACATTCTCTTGATGTTCTTTTCAGAAGGTCGGTGGATTCATTATTTTGATAGTGAATTTAGCATCACGAAAAATAAGTTTGAACATAAATATAACGGAGCTGGAACCACCAAAAGTGAATTCTGATTCCATAGAAGTGGATGTCTGTGTGAAGTGCTTTGAACTGTGACCAAAATCAACTTAACAGACACAAAGAACTTGGCGTTTTCATTGAAAAAAAAAACATGTCCAAAGAAGAATCCCCTCTCCTGTCCACTCCGACAGACTTCTGCCATGGGAAGTTCAGCTTCTGAGTCACTGACACTTTAAGCCCATAAAAATTTTGTCTCAGGAGGGCTAAATTCATTTTCCGTCTCTATGGAAATCGGGCAGTCATCAAACGCATACCTCAGGCTACAAACTGTAATTATGGCTCTCGCCTGAACGATCATTCAGTAGCACGAATCAATCGGGCAGCTTTGCAACTAAAGCTACTAATCCAAACAGATCAAAATTTTCAGTTAATCTCTAACATTTATGAACCTCAAAATATGAGGTCCGCCACGTCACCTGTTGAACCGTTTTCAGACGGAAAAGACAAGAAACACGCGAAATCGCTTTCTTGGGAATTACAATTCACATGAACAGCTACCTTCACGTTATTTGGCTTGACACAGATAAGTCCCGTTTTTCCTGTTTGAAAATAGGTCATATAAAATGGTCCAGAAACTGGATTACCAAATTTATTGACAGAGAATGAACAAAGGTTTCGACTCAATTTTTCCATCTGATTTATCACAGAAAACTTCAAATGCGACACATACACCGGTTATTCCCGTAGTTCATGATCATGGCCTCATTTACATTAGGGCAGTGTACATTCTCTCAGTTGGTGAACATAACTGGTTGGATGTTTTCTGTGGCTAACATAATTTCAGCCAAACCTACTCCCTGTAGTATTTCTCTACATCTACTCTTAATTCTTGGATTTATCGTGCCTGTTCAGCTTAAATACCCTAAGCTGGCAGACTGCGTTCTTGGTTTCAGGTTCTGGACCATCATTTCTGGGTCTAAAAGCTCTCCATCACTTGCTATATGATGGCAACTGTCTGGTCTGAATTGCAATGACTTGTCTTGAAATGCTCGAGTGTGTCTCGCGATAGAAATGTTCCAGAGTTAAGTTTGGTGCATATGAAGACTCGGTTGTTATGAAAGAATCCGTGATTCTTTTCGGTTTACGAAGGTATGAGAAGCGGACCGTAAATCCGATGGAGTAGCCTAGCTGGGCTACAAGGATGACGATTCCGTCAAGCAGTGGTGAGGAAACACAAGGAATTTATGGGATTATTTTTTTGGTTTTAAATAACTGCTTACCTCAACGGAAGCGCAGTTTATAGTCTAGGATGTTCTAATGAGCTCTTAAAAGGTGACCTAACAACTTCTCCTAGAACAAGAGTGATTACTCTGAGAACTATTAATATTCTCTTTGGCCTATACCAGTACAGTGTTTACCCTGTTTTCTCAGCGCGCCAGCTACCGTTTTCCAATAGTCTCCTATTCTTTCAGTACGTGCGCGTTTTAGGATTGGATCGTATAGAGATGACACTGTTGTTTATGGCACCTCTCCATCCATGCAGAACACTCGTCTTTCGATGACTGATAGGCATTTTTATGCAGTTTAGTGTTCCCGTTAATCTACCTAAGTGTTCTTGGTGATCCCAATTTTCCTGCTACGGATAGCTTTTAAACTCAAAAAGTTTTTCTCCAGACCTGAAACGTCTAGCTGACAGCCGTCAGCCACCGACTCATAAGAACTGTGACTTATTTTTGGTAGCTTTTATCACCATGCACATCGGACTCTCGCTGTCACTCACCAAGACATTTGTACTTTTCATACCTTGCCAAATAATTCATTTGTTTAGGGACCGCTTCGTGAAAGAGAACTTCGAGCATTTCTGCTTTTTATGAGCATTCTGACGTTGTTCTCAAACTGTCCGCTACTAAAGACCTGAGGCAGCACTTACTGATGTGGTTGTCATTCTTGATTAATACGAAAGGCCAGTCATGTGTATTTCTATGAGGTTCAAAAAGGCTGACTGGAAGTGTTCAAAGTACTCGACGTGGAAAATTAGCAGCCTAAATGACTGTTAAACTATTGCACAAAAAATTGTTTCACCAGAAATCTACTATTGTTCCGAATCATGGTGTGTTAGGACCCATCTATCATCGACATCACTCGTTAGATAGAGTACTGCCCTCAGTTAATAAGATTATGATATTGTGGATTGCTAAGAAAAATATATTCAGTTTATAAATCATCTGTCCAGGCTACTGCTCTCATCTGTGAGAACAAAATTTTAGGACTGCCAGTTGACACAGCCACTTCTCGTAAAATTCTTGTTAGGTGCCAAAAACTGTTTTGCCCCAGTGATTTTAGTATGGTGTTGCGGTGGATTTCACATGTTAAAAGACTTTCCGGCTTTAATTTTTCTTCGATAGGATTTGTCGGCTACTGATGAACTGGTTATTATGTTTCACGGACCTCGGTTAACCCTCCAACTTCTTTATCTAATTTCTGGTCACTTGGATGTCGACACATACGGGTCTCATGCGCTCTTTACCTGTTAATGGTCGGAGTTGGATCCAAACAGTTTGAGCACTGCCAAGAACTGCAACAAATGTCAACATAAGATGCATCTCAAACCCTCCAAATGGCTGAATTGACCTGTATCATCTGAATTATGACAACTTGTGAGTGCTTATTTCTGTGGATCATTTTTGGGTAGGTAACATTATTTTGTCACTACTGATGCTCCTTCACGTTGGCTTGAGTATATTTGACACCTCCACAGAATAATTCACTCGAATAGCGTTAAGAAAGAGGTTCATCATGGATGTAGTTCTGTCTGTTTCAGTTGTGGATAACGGTATACATTATTCTGCTGAATTCGCGAATCAGTGTTTAGCCCGTCGTGGCTATTAACTTATATATGCTGCTCCTCGTCATCGAACATTCTAACGGCCTTTCAGAAAATCTTATTCGCGCATTTAAAAGTGTAGTTTCTTTCATTAAACCTCATTGGGTTCTCGATTCTGATAGCTCGGTTGGTAGTTTTTCGTGCATTACCATATTGCTGCACACACCACCACGTGGTAAAGTCCCTCAGAGGTAATCGAATTCCGTGACCCTAGAACCACTCTTGAGTTCACTGTGTGCTTCAGCACCAGATATTAATTACTTTCAAGGTGCACGCAAACTGGAGGACGTACAGAGAAAAATAGCTACGAAAAACTTTGATAATTCGTGAGCTGTCCACAAATGAGTTACAGTTTATGTTGCTTGATTACGAGCTTGTAGATTCTCAAGTTTTCGTGTTCACCCAGTACTTTGTTCACTTGTTAGCTCGCCTTGATTCTTTCTGTCCCGGGAATTCCTCTTGGAAAGTAAGCTATTCCCTGGCACTCACTTTTCCCCTTAACCTACTAGCGATTGTTTGGAAGAACTTGTTTGTCCTCGTAGATACACAAAATCTGGTTATCATTAGGTTATCAGATTAGAAGAGAACTTTGCATGCTTCTAAAAGTACTGCTCATTTCGTTAATTCTCACTCATTTATTTTCTATCATGTTACCTAAATTCTAACCTTTGCTTTGTCGGTAAAAGTCCCGCGAAGATATCTAAGTCCCAATGCTTATGCTTCGCTTTCTCATATATCTCTTTTGTTGACTTTAGTCTTTTCAGAAGTAATCTTTGAATTTCCATTGGGATACTTTTATCAAGTAATGTCAGATGGATAGTTACAATGCTGCCTGTCGTGTTTTAAAAGCAGGTTGTTCTCATGCGGTTCGACATTCTAGTGTAGTACAGTGATTCCCATTGTTGTTACACACCAACACTTCCCTTCTCTAAATGTTAAATTTCTATCATAACCACGTGATACCTCGAATGAATCAGCTGTGCTTGAGCACTTCATAGTTCTATGCCGGGGAACGACCACGGACGAAAGAGGTATAAATTAACTTGCGGTACATGTGATACTACAGACCGAGATTTTTCCAAGCTGTGACATTCCGGTTGAACTACTGCATTTTTCTGACATTTTTAAATCCTGAGTTTGACTAAAAGGGTATGCATCCGTGATGACTGTTTATGAACCTTTCATTTGTTTATTTTGCTTACATGTCGCTGCTTGTAGTACGGTATAAATTGACACCTTGAACTGTAAAAATATACGAATTCCATTTGTGTCTTCATTGGCGTCTTTTATGATTCATTCTCAACTGCATTCGGATATTTCGATTAATCCGGTCGGGTTGCCAGGAAAGCATTGACTCAATTTAGCAGCATCCTAGTCACTAGGCTCCAATACATAGGAACCTGGAATCAGGATTCTGAAACTTAGAGTGGAGCAGAATCACGTAATGTTTCATTAAGCCAGGTGTGGTAAACTTTCGGGCTACCGCGGGTTGTCGTCTCCCATCAATAAGACCGGCAGATCCGGTATTTAATTCTCTGACCGTTTGGGTTATAGAGGCTTAATCCACTTGATCGTATCTAGTTATGAATCAGGTCCGGTGGAGCTGGATCCCATGTGATACGTGCGTGTTTTCATTTAATATCGGACCACAAGGAAAACCAAACACCTTATTCGCTATGTGTCGCAAGATTCTCATTACCATAACTGAAGGATCCTGAGAGGAAACTTGAAATTTCAATTTTGCTCACCCTTTTTATCGTTTGATACTTCCATCTTGTACTAAATGGATATAATGGCCGCGAGTAATTGAAAGTAGCCAATAGTGATAGGTAGTAAACCAGTGCAAACCGGTGAGACAGTGGAATATTAGTAAAGTAGGTGTGCGGCTTACAGTTACATAATCTTTTTCCCTGCATTCTTTGTTATCTCACGCTTGCTTATTATCCATTCACTTATTTGGATGTGCTCATCTGGAACCAGTATTCGAGGTTACCTCAGGATGTTTGCTTCCGCCTGTGGGCAAGCGAAATGACCATTTGCTCCATCGCTCCATCGCAATTATACATGTACGCGTGGGTGACCATGATATCGAATGTTTGTGATTCGCGAAATCAGCCGCTGATTAGCCTTTGCGTAGACGTGAATTACTTTGCCCTTTTGAAAGAATCATGCGATAGACAGCTTAACGTCCCTAAGCGTGCGAACTTTTACCTAGTCGCACTCAGTCCAAATCTTGGCATTACATTCTGGGGCTTGCGTGACTCGCTTGATCGTTTAACACGCCTTGACGCTGACCGCTAATTCTGGGGCCCTTGCAGGCATGGCCGAGATACCTGATCAATCTTGTTCTAAATATGGTTTCATTCTCTGGCTAGGCAGTGGTCATACTTATGTTAAAATATCCCATTTTATTAATTTAGAACTGTAAAGGGCACCAAATACATATGGTGGCATCGAACTCTCAGAGAAAATTGATTATTTTCGGGCATCATTTACGGTAAGGCCGGCTTTCAGGCTGGAAATCTATTTTGTGACATTTATTTGTTTTCGTTTGTATCATCGCACACGAGATCTGCACGTTTCCACTGCACTTTTGCGAGACTTCACTCTTGAGTTGCACATATCGCCCGGCACTTTCTGCTGTGGTTTTCTCTCTTGTATTATCGTATCGGTGCTATTTGGGCATTTATATGCAGTACATTACTCCCATCTGGTTGCTGGTTCGTGTCTCCTCCATTCTATCGACTAAGGAGAAGTTGGAAACTGCGGTTTCGCATTGTGGAGGTCTTCTGAAGACGTTTCCAAAATGGTTGTCTCCTGTGTAAATACCACATAATAGTAAAAGCTGATGACCAACGTAACCGAGGTTTGTTAGTGCTCATCAAACAAGTTGCTTTAATACCAGCGATGAAAGTTGGCAGTCGAAGCAACATTCGAGTTTCAGTCGCAAAATGGTATTGTCTCATGATGATGTAATTGAGTGGGTGGTGGTCGAATGATGAAAACTATAAAAGGAGGCGGAGATCGCGTCGAAAATACGAAAAATTACTGGGGCATCATTGACGGTGGACGAATGGTGTTGGACAACCGAAGCAAAATGGAATTCACCGAACAGTTGAAAAGCACGCTGGTTGAGACAAAATTCAAACCATTACACTAAAAGCAGATTTCAGACAGGATGTCGGGCATAGTAGAAAAAGCGCAGGAGGGGCACAGGTCGCCCAATAAAATGAAAGTTTCTGATGGAACAATGAAATTGTGAAAATGGAATTGAACTGCTAGCAATCCAAACTGGAGGACTGAAAAATCTCGGGTCGGGTAGTGAATATGATGTAAAAGAAAATCACTTTATGAGAAAAATAATGACGCGGAATTTTTTCACCTTAAGGTAATGGTGTTTAAGTCCTGTGGAGTTGTAAGGGCGTGTATGCGGTGATAACTCCATGGTACACTGGAGCCCTTGGATGCGAGTCGGGTGGTGATGATGACTGCAGTTTGAGAATTTACTATAGTCAGAAAACGGATTCATTTAATTTAAAACGTCTGCGGGTAGTATATCCGCGAGGTCAGTTACCAAAAGTGATTTTTGAAAATGGCTAGTGTGTCGTGATTGACCTGCACTTCGGAGGAGGATCACCGTGGAGCCAGTCAAAGCGTTGAACGCAATAACTATTTTGAAATGAGGCGAGGTTACTGGAGGTAACCAAGATGAAAGTAAGGATATAAAACCGAAAAGAGGGCTGTTCGCTTCCAGTTAGGTAGCGTTGTGAACACTCAGGCATCATAAAGGGATTGGTTATCAATATTTGGCTGGCTCAGCACATTCTGAGCGGCACTCCTTGTTTCTATTGAGATTTGTTTCAATGGTCCCCTTTCATTGTCATTTCATTGGTGGGCACCACCCACTTCGGTCCCTGTTGACTGTACTGTGTTCCTCGACTTGATTCATGTCGTTCAGCCTCAGAAAAAATACAGCCAATTAAAAGCTCGTGCCGTATTATTTATTACCACGGTTCATTCCAAAGTTAAACTTACGCTGCCGGTTGTCGTTTGACCTGTGTCATGATCAGTTTTACTCCGGGTTTGAGTCACCTTTGGTGAGTGTTAGTTAAGGGCCACTTTATGATTTGATGGACTCCACTGATGATAATCTGAATATCTGGTTTCTTTTCCGTTCTCCCTCGTCAAACCTGTTGTCGGTGTTGGTGTTGTGTCTATTTGGGTTTGCCATCGGACTAACCCTAAAGCAGGTAAGCCGAAAATAGTTCCGGAAGGACCGGGTGGACAAGTATTGATTTTATGTACGAGTAAAATCCGGAAAAAGGGGCAGCAGCAGTTAAAAGTGGAATCCAGGCAGGGGTAGCGGCGAGTGGATGCTGAAACGACGGAAGCCACTGCTTGTAGTGGAACACAGCTTTGTCATTCCGAGTTGCTTGTTTAACCGAACGTTAACTGCCCAGAGCGGCTGCCGCTTACACGTTGCTGGTGCACGCTTCGCTCGCATGCTCTCAGCAAATATACTCAGCCTACGACCCAACACCCTCCCCGACCGTCTTTGTTCGTACCAATAGTGTCTCCGTGTAATTATTTCGGTCGTATAGCCCCAGGTAAAGGGAAGGCACAGGTGGTCTTAAAGGACAAAATAAAGCAAAACTAGCACAAGGGCAACGTTAAGACAGTAGGGCTTACATCCTGAGCAGGTAACCACTATTGATCTGCATGAACATTGATCTGCACAGTAAATAGTGCCTACATTTCTCACAAACGCTAACTGATTGGGGGCTGAATATTTTTCCTTTTAGAAGGTAACACCAGTAAGAACTCTTTACCATTGCAATCACGGGTAAATGGGTCTTTCACCATTAAAAAGTGAGACGAAGGTGGAAGCAGGAGTTTGTTTGAGAATGTGGGTTAACTAGTTTTGTTTTCAGAAATTCATGGAAGTGAGGCCATGAAAGTTGACAGGTACGCTGAAGATAGAGTTCCAACAGGAATGGAAACTCAGAGCGCCGGTGAAAACGTGATGGTCCATTGCTTGGTATGTTAGTGAGACTGGAACCCTTGACCACTCCGGGTGACGAGACAGTGGTTTTTGTCAAAAGCAACAGCCGACCGACTCCGTTTTCTCTAGTGGCGTTCCGTTGATAGGAGGGATAGAGCTTGGCAGTCATCAAATTTATATTTACTACGGAAGTCGGCTGTGTCTATGGCAACCCCTCTTCAGAGAGTGGAAGCTAAAATCCGTCACGCACGATTAATGTTTAGCCAATAACAAAGAAACAAGTAGGTAAATTAGACTGGTAGTCCCGGGAGAGGGACATAAATTGAAGCTCTAACCGTGTTTTCTATGAATCACTAAGAATCGTACGACTTCTGCCGATCCGTGGTGGCTAAGAGGACTCTTTTCTAAAAAAATAACAAGTTGGCCCCAATATTTGTGCTTTTTATCAGAGGAAACGGAGAGAGTAGGGTCGGGAAGTAGATGTGAAAAACTCAGTACGCCACATTCGAAATTCACTCCTGTTGCCGAGACCAGGCCCAATGGTAATAACATTCAGTCAACCGTGTGAGTTCTTCGTAAGCGTTACAGACCTCTAAGTGACTTATTTTTTCTAAATTTCGGGTGACAATGATGGTATTCATTTCGCAGGGGGAAGATGGCGTTCTCACAGCACACTTCCCTACCTGTACTGACTTTGCTTGCGGCATATTTAGATCATAAATTCATGGGTGGTCTATTCTCTGTTTTTCGTGACCAGTGATGGGGACAACCTGCCAGCCCAATGAAGATTAGGCTAATGAGAGCTGGTATATTGAAAGTCAGGCGTGAGCATCACAAGGAAATGTGGATCACCTATGTCAAGGCCAAAGGCTGCACGTTTTCTCGGTAGAAAAGTGACCTGTAGGTTGAATAGCTGCTTATCTAAGAGGTGGTTCCATTCTGGGTTTTGTTTATGAATTAACGTCTGGGATATCAATTTCTATGTTAACTTTAGACCGTTGAGTTAGAGAGGAAACTTCATTGGCTGCTTAGTCATGGCGACAGCTTTATATCCGGATTTTAACATGTGTTGCACAAATTGTAGCTCAGGATTTTGCTCAAAACCCAAACTGCTTTGAGACGATGGGCTCCAGGCATTGCAAGCATTGTATGAAAAAGTTGACGGGTATGTCCAAGCTGTCAAAGTGGTGAAGATTTAGCATGTTCCTAACCGGCACAAGTCCAACCCAGGCAACATAAAGGCACATTCAAGTATCCCCTTTCCGGAAGGGGGATGGGCCTCTCAAAAGGAAATACTCAAATAATTTCCTTCTCTGATATTTTCTATTGGCATCCCAGGCCTGAAATGCGACTAGAAATTAAAATATGTCCCAAAAATTACTGTCCAAGGCATGTGAGACTCACAACAACCAAAGATTTTATTCAAGAACATAAACCACTGCATATGGTCACAGAAAGCAAATAAGGGCTCCGATTTTAGGTTTCTGTTCCCAATAATGCCTGGAATGTTCTATGGAAAACTTCGATAATCAGTGTCTGGCTTGTATTGTAACGTTCCTATCCTCACGTTTGTTTGGGTTAATCAAAGTTCTCATGTCACCGGACCTGTAGTTCGCACTTTGTGTTGTAGTGCCGCATCGTTTTACTCACCGTCGGCTGTACAGCATAATACAGGTAGTTAAAATTACTGATAGCTAATTTATTTCAACTAAATGAATTTGCTCTTGTTTTTCCGTCACTTAGACTCGCGAAGTTTACCAAAGCTCATTTGCGTTGATATTCGCGTACCACGCAACGGAGGGACGTGAAAGCAATGGCGAGGCAAATAACCGTAAACAAAATGCCTGCAACTTCCGAGGACAAATCATCAAAGGAAACAGGTAATGTTGGAAACTGCTACTAAAAGCATTAATCATTAGTCGATTGTAGTGATTACCCTGTCATATTTCCGGGACCTTGTGAATTTACTTATTCCTCATTTGACATGATAAGTGAGTCGGTGGGATTTGGAGATGACGATGATTTTAATAAAATAAATGACGACAACAGCTCAGCGCATGAAAGTGAACTGTTTCCACGCGCTATTGTAGTTTCTCCTGGTTCAAATAGAAAGTAGATTCTTTGTTATAGGGGAAGCATTTAGCAGGGTTTGTGGCACGGGAGACAGCCATTCAAGGAAACAAGTCCACGAGGACAGTTGCCACAATGTTACGTGGCTTATGCAGGCTGAATTTGAATGTTCCATTTATCCGAAGATGTTTTAAGGGATTTCATGACATGTCATTCGCTTTTTATTAATTTTCGGTGTTTGCCGTTGTAGAGTTTAGCATCGGTAACACTATTGCTGTTCACCAGCACAGCTGGATAGCCGCTGGATAAAACAACATCCAGTAAGCCAAATAAAACAAGTAAGGAGGATTATAATCCGCCGTCCGATTGGTCAGTTTTCCACAAAAGGATGCCCAAGTTGGTCGGTAAGTCGCTTCTGGACAAGAACTTATTTAGGAAAACTATGGGGATGCATAAACGGTCAATGTGTACTACAACAACTGGATTTCCACCAACGGATCCCACGTGGGATGTGGAGGGACTTCGAAAACGAAAAGTGTACCTTATTGTCTCGCAGAAAAAAGCCAACTTACCTGAGAGAATCGACTGAAGATGAACCGGTAATTAGCTGAGTGCGTCAGCATACTGATGTCGACCACTCTCCTCAGCCACTGCCTTTGGAAGGCATGGCTCAGCTCGCTGCTGAAGAGAAGGATCCAAAACAATCAGAGGAAAATGCGGTCAGTAAAACATCATCGAAGGGCTCTGTTTGCCATAATAAAATCATTATATGTCTTGTTAAATTACTCCGTTATCCACTAAATCGAGATGGATCATGGCATCCTCAGTTCTCAAGCAGCACAAGAGACACTCGACATTCCCTTGAGTGTCCACTTTGTGTACACTGGCAGGCCGGACACATCGCAGTTTGGCCGTCCAGTATATCTGTCCAGATGGTTGTACCGAAACTCGAAAACTCCGAAATAACCTAAAAGAATGGGGAGGTTTGTAGGCATAACATAAAATCAACCGCTAATCTTTTGGTATAGGGCGCTGGTTCTTGTTTTCAATTTTTAGGGTTCACAAGCGTACTTCACAATCTTGTTATTTTTTATTCATTAAAATTTGCCTTCTCTGCTACATCTGACAGCCCAGTTGTTTCAATTGGTTCAAATTAGTTTGGTGCGCTGACAGTGAATAGCTGTTCGATGGCTGCTGCCATTAGTGTTTTTCCGAACAATTGCTTGTAAGATGTTTGTATGAATGAATGTTAGTGATTTTTAACTTCGTTCTTTGGCTGATGTTGTTTAACAATTATTTTGCTTTTTGTTACCTAGGACATAAGATTTACACGACGATGTATTCGCGTGTGATAACACCACCTGGGTTCTCACGATCGACCAACTGGAGGAAACTGCGAGAAATAAGGGAAAGAACTTCACTTGGTGTAATTCCCTCATCTAGCAGCTCCATTAGTACTGGCAGCGGTAATTACTTTATATTTCCTGAAGGAAACCTTTATGTCAGAATCAACAGATATGTCTCTCTTATACCCAGAATTTCCAGGGGCTGGTGTTCCATAATAATGATTCTGACAATGAAGACACGAGATGTCAGGACTATGATTACGTATTCCAAGGAAAAGGTATTCGTCGTCTGTTTTCAATTGGCAATTGATTCGGTTCGGGGATCATAGCGTGAAGATCGCGATAGATCTTCTGAGCTTGCAGTTGATGCAAGAGCCATTGCGAAGAAGATTGCTATTCAAGGAGGGTTGACAGTCAACGGTTTCAGTGCTCTACTGCGGGGCCTTAGGATGCTGAAGCACGACGTTCCTAAGGACCTCAGGACGCTGCTCGGAACACCGCGATGAACGCCAATAAGAAAGGTTATTGGTGGACATTGTTTGCATTTTTGACTTTAAGAGAATATTCAGAGGGTCATGGAGAACCCAACAACGTGCAACTGCAAAGAAGTCCACTGGTAAATACAAGTTGATGGTTTAAGATTGTTTGCAGGGTCATCTCAAAAGATGTGGCGGATTTTGTGCCATACAGTCGGGCCGTACTCACCCGTCTTCTTAGTCGGTTTATATTGTGATAAATCTAAACCGGCAGAATTGAGGTCGTACCTGGATGACACTATGGTTGAGCTGAATGGTCCACTTCCCCAAGGAATGCGTTTGCGCGAAAACGGCCAATTTCTGAAAGTTATCCAACGAAGAGTTAGCGTCACTCGCCGTCCGGTATTCCCATCGAATAAGGGATTGGCAAGAAATGATAACAACTTTCACTCTCTGAAGCAAAAGGTGCATCTTAATGGTTCGTCATACTCCACGTCCTTCAAATCGACATGATAAACGCATTCCCGTTGGACTGTATGCGCGCAACTTGCTTGGGGTCCATAAAACGCCTAATAAGAATATGGCGCAGGGGTGGAATGAACAACAGTGTACCCATAGGATCAACTCATCTGCGGATCGTTGACAAGATGCTGTAGGCTATGTATCACTTCATCCCGTGTGAGTTCCCAAGAAAATATATGTTGTTGTCTGAAGCTGATTTGTGGAAAACTTCCGAGTTTCGCCAGTTTCTTCTATACCTAGAGCCAATTGCACTCAAAGGCATAATTCCAAACAATATTTTTGACACTTTTGAAATCCTCAGCGTTCACATGCATCATGCGAAGCGAAAAAATAGCATGGACACTATTCTCAGTAGATAAACAGAAATGCATGAAATGTGGTGTGCCAATTTATTTCCTTGTACCTAGAAACAGAAGTGGTATTTAACGCTCATAGTTGGATCCACCTGCCGGATGACGTGGAAGTTTTCGGCCCTTCGGACAATTTCTCCTCGTTTTCTTTCGAATCGTCTATGCAACTCATTCTTCGAGCCGTGACTTCAAACAGCACGGTCTCGCAGCAAATAGTAAAAGAACGCATGTAAGAAGCTAGTCTATACAGCAGCTCAAATATACTTGACAGCACTGTCTTATACATCATAAGTCATTTGCCTTCACGCGTCTCGCATGTGGTTTTTGGAATCAATGTCGTTATGGAAAAGTGCCCGGACAATGTTATCTTGGCAAATGACGCATAAATGGCAATAAGCTAACAATAAGATCATTTGGAAAGGCTTCCAATTTTTCTACTTGTCCATTTCCTTCGTCGACACCCGTATTCTTCATCATCGTGAAGTGAACGCCTTTGTAGTCATCACTTCGTTGAGTTGTGTACGGTGCAGAGGACTGTTGCTGCCAGAGGGACGTAGTCATTTATTCTATCCCTTGAGTGTATGTTTGGCACAAATTGCACGGTGACTATCTCAAAGATTACGGTTCCCCATGATTTTTCCATTTTAACATGGCGCCTATTCTGTTGCCCGATATTCTCATTATTAAAGATGTTCGTTGTTGTTGAATTTGCTTTTGACAGCACCGTGGTGGTAGTGCATCACTCGTGGATAAAAGATGGAAAAAAGTCAAGTGGATTCGTTTGCCATTGACAAAAGTGGAGATGGTGAAAACGAGTATGCCGCCACCACCCAACTGTGTCACTTACGAGATAAAGATCCACAAATTCGTTTGTAAGATGCTGTGTTGCATTTCACATCTTGCAGACGATTAAGACGATGCCTGCAAATACCAAAGAATGCTTCATCATCATCATCATCATCATCATCATCATCATCATCATCATC
>LUCM01006585.1:112280-165023 GCA_008360955.1 Fasciolopsis buskii
CAAAGCCGAAGCCCAACCGATTTCATGGGATTCTTTTCAGGCAAATAAGACAGTTATCCATACATTTTACATTATGTCCTGCTTTAACAAAATTCCTGTCAGGCTCGTGGATAATAGTGACAATGAGCATCCAGCTCGTAAAGGAATCGCGATGAATATAGATGCAGAAACATTACCGCCAACGTTCCTGCTGAGTGTCATGGGGGGTCCATGGGGACACTAATCAGCGAATACATCATATAACCCCCGCACTCTCAGTCCAACTGAGAATATGTAACGTTGGAATTGTAGGATTTGATCTGTGTGCGTGCTTTTGCGGTATACGGATGTTTCCAAAGTGCCTGTATTTGTCCGTGTGACGAGCACGTCTAGGAATGGCTGACTATTGTCATGTTCCGTTTCCATGGTGAACTTGATTTCCTTAAAAACTCCGTTGATTACAGTAAAAGTTCGCTGTAGTTCAGATCGTTTAATGACTACGAACGTGTTGTCAACGTAGCGCAGCCATAGTTCTGTTTGATTTCCGGCAGGATGATCTTCTCTAGTTTCTGCATCGCTGCTTCTGCAATGAGGCCAGATATTGGTGAGCTCATTGGGGTCCCCTTCACTTGTTCGTAAAACGTACCCTCGAACTTGAAGTATGTTCGCAGGCATAATTCTACTAACTCGCATACACTGCTCGGCCTTAGTTGTGCGCTGCATTAGTGTTCTTCTAGAAGTTCTTGTAGTGTCTGTCTTGCCAGATCTAGAGGTATTGATGTGAAAAGGGACACGAAGTCGAAGGAGATCATGATTTCATCGTCTTCGATGTTTGTCACGTGAAGCTTTTCCAAGAATTGCAGAGAGTTGTTGATTGAATGTTCATATCCTGTGATGAGCGTTTTCAATCGCTTCCACAGGTTTTTGGCCAGGTTGTATGTTGGCGTTCCTGGTAGTGCAACTATTGGTCTCAGGGGGATTCCTTCTTTGTGGATTTTTGGTAGTCCGTAGAATTGTGCAATGTTGGAGTCATTGGCCTTCATCCTCCACCGCTCTTCCTTGCTTATCTGATGTAGTTCTTGTAATCGTTTCAGTGTTGCGTTGATTTTCGTCTCAAGCCTTCGGGTTGGATCGTCATTGATTTCTCGATAAGTCAACGTATCTTGTAGCAATGTTTTTGCTTTTTCTATGTACTGTCTTGTCCATAATGACTGTGACTCGTCCCTTGTCTGCCGGAAGAATAATTATATTCGGTTCTTCTTTAAATTTTTGTAGAGCTCTTTCTTCTGGTTTCGAGATCGTTGCCGTTTGTGTGTTGCGTGTCAGTGCCGGGACGATTGATTGTCGGATTTTTTGTTTTGTTTCCTCAGAGATTCCGATGACCTTGAGTGTATGTTCTAATTCAGCCAGGTACTCCTTCTTATTACCGTCTTTAACATTGAAGTTTAGTTCTTTGATTAGCAGTCCTTCCTCTTCCTCGGTGATAGCTCGGTGTGACAGATTTTTAATCCATGCGTCGCGCTGTATAGTTTCCTTAGTGCATGTCAATCTTTTGAACTTTTGGGCGAGTGAGGCCCTCCTTTTAGTCTTAGTGTTTGCTGTACGACGATCTATGGCTGCCTTAATTTGTCCTATTTTCTGTTCGCCTATTATGGATCTGCATTTTTTCTTTCTCCCCTTCGATTACCTTTGCGTACTACTGTAGCCTTCTGTGCGCATCCGATATCATCATACGGACCATGCGTCTATCAAATTGTCTCGTAATTTTCCTCGCCTTGAATTTGACACAAATCAACGCAACACTAAAACGATTACAAGAACTACATCAGTTAAGCATCATTTGAATTGGATATGGTTGTTCTTGCAAGTTTCGCATTCCCCAAATACACTGAATTTTCCAAAAAGTACATCCAGGCGCATGCTTACATACACGTAGATAGGTGTTTGTCTTTTTCAGATACATATACCCATAAACACGAATGTGCACTATCAGATCGTACACTGTAATCAGCAGTTCCCTTGTCTAGGTACATCTTGGCTATATTGATACTTTTTTCACTTGTTATGACAATATCTAGCAGTAAATTTGGCGACGTTACTGCGGAGCCTACGATGCTTGCACTCATTCCACCAAATAAGTGAGGTAGACGCTATTCGATTTATATTAGTGAATTGGCATTCTTTTTCAATGTGTTTGGTGTCAGCTGCCAAACGTGATCAGTTAGTCGTTATGAATTCGCGCTGTCAGTGCATCCTACCGACGTACACTAACTATTCTTTCAATTTTGTTCAGGAGAAAATGAAGAAAACAAAATTGAAAGAAGAATTCTGACCGCCCTCTTATATATATATATATATGTATATATATATATATTCAGGATTTACGCGAGGGTCTCCCCTTGGTTGCGTTCATTCAAGATTTGCCGTCTGAAGACGCATTAAGAAAAAATTAGCGGCTGCACGCAAAGAATCGCTAGCTCCGCGAGACGCTTGCCATAACGCATTGATCCAGGAAATGAGCGGTTGGTGGATGGCGTACGATTAGCACTGGTCATATTTCAAACAACTCTGACGTTACGAATGCTTCGGAATAACCCCATGAACATGCAGTAGGTGGCCCTGTTTCCTCCGGGGACGATGCACGGGATATTTCGTCAAACTTTAATGGGTATTGTTTATCTTTTTCAACGACAGTCCGGTGCTTAGGGTCCAAAAATCATGAAATATCTGTGGATTTTGGATTGTCATCCACCCTGGGAGTGCACGAACCTTTAAAATTTAGGCCAGTACAAGGACAGGGTAAATACTTTTTTAATGAGTTAAACTTCTCGAAAGACTCCAGTGAAAGTTAGTTCATTTGTGAAGCTCTCGGTGGTAGCAGCACTGTTAAGGGCTTGTCTCATTGTTCATAGCTCCTTATATAGTCAGCATAAGACCTAGAACCAGAACTTTCAACGTCCTGTGGTACGGCAAGCAGCTAGTCAAATGCACTTGTCCTTTGCTGATGTCAGAAAATTGCCTTGGGTGTTGCAACGAGTTCTTCCAGAACTGCCGGCGGATTCGCGAACATTGATGAGAACACCGCATTGAAAAACTAAGCCGACAGTGGACAGCGGAAAATGTCCACTTTGGCCTGACTGAATGCCTAAGACGGTTTGTAGATGAGTTGAGCAAACCTACTCATTCCTTAGTTATCCAAATTCACAGTGATGGCTTATCTCTGTTTTGTTGTTCATCAAAGCAGCTGTAATCCATTTTAAGCCGCGCAGTTTAACCAGCATCCCCGGCTTTCACTAATGGGCTTTACTGTGGGATGCGAAAGCCGCTAAATGGGCATGTCTATTTAGATGAGCTCCTTCATGATCTGAGAATAATACTTTGCCGTAGGAATACAGCTCCGACGTGCACCAACTTGCACATGCATTCATCTAGTGAGCACTAAAGTTGATGCGCCGGTTAAAGGCACAATGAAGCAGATCAAATATCATAGTGGCTATTATAGCTGTCCCTAATGTACTGTTCATGGCTGCAATGTTTTGGGGCGTGTAGTCTTCACCGATAGCAGTTGCAGAAGTTGGACTGATATGGACTTCAGGTCTCGTAGACAGGCGCAACATCACACTGGTGGTTCAACATTTGAGGGCATTAACATTGATATGATCGAATGTTTTCCCTCCAATTATATACATGAATTGTGCCTTGGTATGATCAAGAGAATGTTTCTACTTTGGCGATTGTTCGGTGCTCCCAGAGGAGCTCTTTCATCAAAGATTGTAGCGATTAAATGATCGCATGCAGAGGAGCCGACTGCTAATATCTTGCGAATTTCCACGTGCTTGTCGCACCCTGGATGACCTGAATTATTGGAAGGCATCAGAGTACCGGCATTTTTGCTGTACATCGGGCCGGTGGTTCTGAAAGTTGTCCGTCCACGGGAAAACTGCGAAAACTTTGTGCATTTCTCACTTGCCGCGTAAGCTCTTTGCGGCGACGGGTGGCGGAAACATTATTTGGATTGCTTGGATAGTGGAGGGTTTTATAAAACTTTACGGCGCTACTGAAGCCAAATTTAACCTTCACGCTTGGGTGTATATTTGTGAGGATGTGCACATCCATGGTTCACCGGATGCATTTTCGGCTTTTTCATTTGAATCATATATGCAGAAAATTTGGCAATGCATCACAAGCCTTTATGACTTCCGAAGAAGTGTCTCGTCGCACAGCAGAGCGTTTGGCAGAAGCTTCCCTTCGGGTGAGACTTCGGTTCAAAGACGACACGCTGCCATGTCAAGTAACAAAAAGTGGAGCCAGTGGCAAGAATGCAAATAAAGAACACTATATACTTCAATAAATCACCAAACAACGGTGTCTTGGTACGTTCAACTCTGGTTGTGGCAGTTGATTTTGATCACAACTGTGTGTACTATCAAGCGCAAACGCGGACAGAAAATTTTTTGGAAGACCAATGACATGCGCCCACCTGAAAATTTTATTATGCCATCAGTTATCAGAAACCGTTGAGAAATTGTGCACACGAGAAATCTTACATAAGGGTCTACTCCTGCCCTACCTTGATGCGGTTGTGTTCTATCTCATTGTGCACATTTGGCTATCATGAAAAGTTAGTAAATTAATTTGCTGATATCATCTGATTTCAGAGGTTTTATGACATTGAATTCGTGGAGGATAAGTCAGTTGCCGTAGTAAAGGACTTGTGGATGAAGGGAACAATGTGCGCCTTGTAGCCCTGCACCCTTGTACCGCGTGTGGAAAAGCTGTTGAAAGAAAGCCTGCCCCGCCCGTAAATTGCAAAACCCATCGCGTTACAGTGCATCGTACTTTATGTAAATTAGCCGCTTTACATGGTATTATCTGCTTGCAGCGGATTGCGATCAAGCAATCCGAGTTCAAAATTTTCGAAGAACAAGCAGAGATGCCGTTCTCTGACGCCACCTTCGCCTAAGACCGCTATAGCACACGACCACTGTAAGTCTGATACAAATCCGAGCACGATTATTAGGGAGGACACCCGTCGTTCTAAGTAGATTTGAGGGTGACATTCCACATAATGCAAAAAGATTAAAAAAAGCAGAAATAGTCACGGAGCTACCGGAGTTAGAGGACATGTCACCGTCTGTTCCAAAGTCACCGCTGAAGACACTGTAGTTAAATATCCAAAGCCCCAATACTTTTGCGTAATTTCCCTTTCGTTCGTCTACATCAAACTTTTGCACGGAATCGCTACGGTTCATACCAAGTACTTCCACTCTGCATAATGGATTGTCCTAACGCGAATCTCGTATAACGTTTGTATGCCCTTAACCTTTGTGACTTCTCGTGCGCCCCCATAACCCGGCTCCGTACGGTTGCAATGCTGGCAACCCGACATTTAATCGGTACAAGGAAGAAAGAGTCGGAAGCGGTGGGCGGTTGAGTATATTTGGACGGGAGCGTGCGAGCGGTGCTTGCGTGAGCAACGCACAGGCGGCGACGGCGCTTGGCAGTCAACGTTCAGTTAAACAGGTTACCTGGAGGAGCAAATCCAAGTTCCGCTACAACTCCCAAATTTAGCCGAAGGATTTAAAATTCTGGGTAAGCCTTTCATCCGAATGTCTGACCTATTCAGGCAGGAAGAAGATATCAAACGCGTACCTAGCACTAGCAAGGAATTCCATTGCAGAGTAGGACGAAGACAATTACCTCAAGAGTAAAAGATTACAACGGCCATGTCACCATTGTCATGTGCTTTCTTTTCTATTCAGGAATCCCTGGACGAAATTAAAAGGGACGTCAGCAGCATTCGCCAACAACTGATCCCTGTGAATCAAACAAAATCAACTCAATAGGAGATTCCCGGTGTCTTTCAGAAGACTAAATGAAACCTTACGGGGCAACAGCTACCATGAAAAGCTGGCAGTGTAAACTTCGAGGAATTTGCAACTTTGCAGGCAAACTTCTTGCACACCGTCTCCCGTGGAACATACGGTGACTGCACTCGTTACATCTTGCGCCAGCTAATGACAACAGAATGCTTGGGCCAAATCAGTCGGGAAGAAGCCCGTGGTAAAATGGCTTTGGCCGGGGTCAAAGTTTGCTCACTCGTTGTGGGTAAGTAATAATGTCAAATGTCGTTGCTTCTTAGACGATATTTTTCAGCATGACTGCGCCGGCGCAACGGTGTCCAGCCTCTGCGAGAAGATGAGGCATTGTTTAGAACGCAGCGCTCAACGATGCAAAGTGAATGGAGTGAAAAATTCCCAAGCATCGCTGTGCCATATTCGTCCGTCCAGGTGATACATTGCTCTTTAATGAACAACACACTCCGTCACCATCTGATGATTGCATAATGTAGTTTGCCTTGCATTTATGTACACCACTTTGTCATCCGTCGAAAAGCTGTTTATTCCTTGTTTGCTTGAACATTACTACCTAAATGAATATAGAGTACCAATGCCATCGTTAGCACAGTTACCCATTTGTTAAGTAAATATAAAAGCACTTATGCGCAGCTGAGTGCACTACGTTGATGTTTAACTGTCTCTCTTTTCAGTATATGGAAGGTTCGCAAATAACTACTCAAACTTCAATCGACTAAAAAATTCACGCAGCCGAGCAGCATTTGATGTACGTTGTTGAATGCATATTCTAATACATTCCCAAATATCTGCACTGGTCTTATTTTGTTTTGCTGCAGACCGTTGCGTTAGAGTAGGGCAGTTGTGTATACAGATCGACGCGGGGAGAATATGGGCGTCCCGAACGGGCATTTAGCTTTCGGTTGCGCGTCATATGATTTTTTTGTTCGGGAGTTTATATTAGGGTAAACCAGTACCAGAAAAGATTGTGGCAGATGCGCCTGAGGTTCAACCATATATAATGATAACTCCTTTCCTCATCCTAAGATGGTTGAACTGTTTCACCGACCACTGGTGGTAGCTTATAGCTAATCAGCCTCTTCCCAGGCCTCGAAAGCTTTCTTTCCAGGAGCAGTCTATCTCACTTCATTTTCATAACACCACTGGACAGCATAAGAAAGCGAATCCAGTTAACCATTCCTGGCCACACTGAACACCCACTTCTAACGCCTGGTTTTAGTGACGGTTGGCCATCCATTTTCCCAAGATGAGAATAGCTAGTCGCCTAAGAAGCAACAAATTTAATCCCCTGAACCCCTCTCTTCCGTCGGAACTCGGGACCGTTGAAGATTTACTCTGCGAGTAAAACCGTTAGAGGCTTAAAGGGCTCATTTTGAAACCAAGCAGCCAAATCGACCCAAGAATCACAGCACAGATAGCCTATTTACAAGCTACGTATAAACGTCTTAGAGAAGAAGTCGCGCCTGTTCAGCAGGCTTTGTGCTGAAAGAAACAGCTTGCCTCACCGTGGCTTGGCTGCTGATCTGAATTATAGGTACTTTTACGATGTTCGAGTGTTTCCTTGATAGCCGTTTGTACTGAGCTTCGATGAGGGATGAGAGGTGGCTGAAGGCCTATTCGAATGCTTCTTGTGGGTGTTCCGAAGGGACAAATCTACCGCGGAGAATTACGCGTTTTGTGCACCTCTTTGTATCACAAGGTTTCTCAGCAGCATTGATTACTTGCTGCTGCGATATTTCCTATACCTGTCAGGCTGCCGCTGCCGTTAGCACCTCGTTTTTATCTGCAGGGGAGCTCATCATCTAGGGGTAAACTAAGCTTCCGAAGCAGACAAATCGGCAAAGATCCCTCTGACCACAGTACTAACTTCACCAGGCTTAATATGGCCAACAATTTTCACGTACCGGACAAACAGAAAAAGGGCAATGTGACATTTTGAATTTATTGCATCATCAGTATGCATAGGGAATAGCAGGAACCCTAGTACGGCACTCCGTATGATGCCAACAGTAACAGTTCTGGGATTGGAGTCAATGACGCCAATGAGGCCACTAGCAATCTTTGAGTTAGATAGAATGGGATCGGTACCTCCGAAGAAATGGACTTCCTATACGAGGTGTTGTTGAAAAACAGGGTCAAAGGCCTTAGGCATATCGAGGTTTATCAGCATGTTTGTAAAGAGATTAACACAAGATAGTCTCTTAGGTACTGCAGCCATTTACTAATGCGGGGAATATAAAATGTTTAAACGCCCTAACTGGACACCGCAAAAGGTACGATAATTCCATGGTACTTGAAAACTGCTGACAGATCCTGAAAACACTGCAGGAAAATTGCATCATTTTGATAGAAAAGACAGAACTATTAATTGTCAAAGCACCAATGCCAGACGAACGCAGCTAGTCAGGGCAAGGAAGAGCAACCTTGAATACACGATCCAAACGTGAGATTCTCGAGAAATTCTAAACAAACCGGTAGGCCTCAAACAACGGGAGCCACTGACATACACGAGGCCACGTGCGCGCTATGACGATTTGGCGCCGCACGATTGGGACGGGAGGGAAAATATCAAGGTGGTAAAAATGTGGTACATTTGCATAGAGCACGACGTCGAACCCTGCAAGAGTAGTGTGCACATGTCAATAGCCTTGTGTAGTCAAAGTTCGGATAAAACCAGTTCAAAAGAACAAAGAAGTATTCGGCTACAAGTCCTGGACTCAGTGAGCCACAATTGAGGGCTATAAATAGCAGAACGCCTTGTGACCGCGAGGTGAAGATAATTTCAATAAAAAGTGCAATATGTGGACAAACAATTTCCGTGAACGTAGCAAATAGAGGCCCGTTAGTGATTCTTTGGCCATCCCAGGCACGCGTGAACAGCTTTATTGAATAGGTTCCCTAGAGTGTCAGACAATTCCCCGGAGTAGTGAAAGAATTGGTAGGGATTTTGCAAGTAAATCGTTCAATAATGAACAAAACCGGTTAAAAGTCCAAATAATGCTGAACTTCCAACTGCAGTTAATAAACCGAACCCGGGAGCCAGCAACAAGAATGACGCTGATCTATAGCCCCATTGCATCATTGTCGCCCAAACAAGCGGTCTTAGAACAGATTACCTGCCGCCGTTCTATGTGTTCTACGATATACGTTGACAGGTGGCTGATAGCAGCAACTCATGTGATTTAGTCACTCAGTGATGGAGCTGCTTATATTTGATTGTATTCATTTCCCTAAGTCTTGGAGCATTTGACCGGTCCAAGGAAGGTAACGAAGACCAATGTTGAAAGTAGACGCCCAAGTAACGGTCAGCCTAGCTATTCGTGCTTATGTTGAAACTGGCCCAACCATAGTCGAACTTTTAAAAATCATCCATGGTTTGTGTTTGGAAGATCCGTTGCAGGGCAATACTTCGTTAATCTAGTACATCTGACTGGGTATACTGGTATCAGCAACGGCCAAAATTAAGGCAGTTTGTCTTAGCGCGCAATTCGCGTTGTCCTTTTTGGCCTGTTGACAAGCCGGATATTGGTTTTTTCAGCCCTTGGAAGCGGTCACTGATACCAGCCATTCAACGTGAGGGAAAATGGTGCGGAACCTTGCAGGGCTAAGAGACAGGTGGCTTCAATGTGACGTGATGGGACCATCCTGGATTGCTGGTTTGGAGGGGCTTCTGCCTAACCAGATGAACAGGCAGTAGTTTTGAGTTATCCAGTGCACTTATTATGAGCCTTTGGAAATCTGGCAGGCATTAGACTATATCGTAAGAAAATCGGATCTCGTGGAGAGGATCAGTGGCGAGCTGGACTGGACTCCGGCTGCAAATTGCCGAAGGCAATAACGTAGCAGTCGACGTTGAATATATTTCCGCTCCGGGGGACAAGTCTGCAGTCCAGGAACCTAGAAAGCAGGGCATTTTAGGGTGGGTTGCAAAGGCAGAAAAATGGACGTCAGCTTTTGCTACTAGAAAGATAGTGGAGAGGGGAGTGTGCGAGCAGAGTGTAGATAATATATATCCAAAGTCGAATCACAAACCCAAAAGGAAAGATTTGGTAATCCTGCCTTACTGGATTATAAAACCAATGTGTTCGCAAGCATAAATGGCCGTCACGTGTCCAAAAAGACTCAAAACCACAGCCGATGTCTTTACGAAGAAGAGCGCACGTAGTTCAAGCTGGTCCCAAAACTGAATGTCGAGATCGCACGATGAGCGGAAGCTAACAAACTTTTGGGCAAACAAAAACAATAAAAGCACCAAAGTCATTTGTACGGCAGTAATCTTATAAATTCCGACACAAAAAGAGTTTTTGGAGGATCTTCCCTGTTCATTTGTATCAGACTTTCAAGCCAGTCTAGCGCTGATTAAGTTGTTTAAACACGTGAGAGCCCACCCTTTATGATTTTGTCTGTGTCCTACACGTTATTCGTAGCGTATCGAGTCACCTACTGCAAATCACTTCGCTCTTATTCACGACTAATACATGGAAAAAGTGACACCGCGAATAAAAGTTGGAATAGACTAGGCGATGGCAAAACATGCTGTGATTGGCACATGGGTGTAATAATCGCGCACGACAAGCATGGATTCTGTTTATTTCCTTGGCAGAAAAGTGTCCCACAGTTAGACTGACCGCGGATGCAACACGTAGTCCAACTCTTAGTTTCGCATGAGCAGAGTCATTTTAAATCTCAGTCTGAACCTTCATTGTGAGATTTTGGGATCGCGGCTGAGGCAGGAGCGACTTGTAAGCCATGCAGCTAGATGGAAAATTGAACATGCAAGCTGGAAAACCTGCAATTCTGGCAATACGTAGGATATAACAGAGTTGCAGGCCTGTGACAGGAAACTTATTGACGGGGTGGACTGGGTTGAAATATTTCCAAAATTAAACGTTGGTGCACAGTTCAGACTGATGCCTTAGGAGGAGACCGTTAAAAGTGCGGAGGAAACAAAACTTGCCAGCCACAGTATGCAAACATTTTGGAAATATTCTCAATGGGCTGTAAGCTCAGCTCACCTAGACTTTCCCAGTATGGGACTGCCTGTAAAATAGCGGTGGAAATCTTTCAACGCTCATTTTACCAAGGGGCTATTACGTTTGTGATCAAGCGTTAGTTACACTGGCTGCTCTGCTCCCAAAACCTCGGTGGATTAAGTGTGCTGGGGTGAACGTTCGGATCTTCGCCGCCAGCGGAAATCGTCTTTGAGTTTCCCATTTTTGAAACTAAGTCCTTTCGTCTTTTTGGAAGACTAAGCTCATTGTCTAGGCCGACAAACCAAGAACAGGTGTCAGAGAAAACCGCTCCAACAGTAGCTCTTTTTACCATCGCCTATCATCGTTTTCAAAAATGATGTCAGATGACGACCGGACCAAGCCTTTTCTAATGTACCATCCCTGTTTCTCAGAGGCTCTGGCCTAAGAATTTGTTTTCAGATTCTGCTAAGCATCAGAGCAGGGACTAAATAACTGCGAGCCCAGTTGACAGTGCTATCTAATGTTGTAGTCCGTCATAACGAAAGGACGCTGGATTCTGTGACAAGTTTTATCACGACAGGATGCCGTCTTCGTGGAAACGCCATCCAAGAAAGATCACTTGGAGGCGTCCATTTGTGCACCAAAAAACGCGGACACCTTGAAAAAGACCGCAGTTTCCATTCTACGCTTTTACGGTGAGAAGCACCTAAACCATTCACATACATTTCTTTACCCTTCATGTTTACTGGACCCACATGGTCTTCCTCATTTTCAGAAGCGAATGCGTTTTCCCCGTTATTCGATCATTCTCCATGTTTCCAACCTGCTTACCGGTCCTAGTCATTTTCTCATCGCGGTTTGCGCTGCATCAGTAATAATTCTCCCTTCAACTAGACCGACTGCGATCTATTCCTTTCACTTATGTTCTCTTTTTTCTTGGTGTTTTTAGTCATTGGCATTGCGTCAAAGCAGTTCCTTTCGTGAATGTTTTTAGATCAGCCTCATCATTCAATTCTACTGCAGACTGTTCTTGAGTTTTCCCGTCAGTCGTCTATCAGGTAACTGCTGCATGCAAGTCAAAACTGGTTGCATACTCGGCGCAATCTTGCCTTCTGCTCCAGGTGTTTAACTTTATATCACCTGCGCCATGCCAATGCGCGTTCATGCACTGAAAAACCTATGCTGTTTTGTTTTCCGTCGTTTTTGTGTGATGCTTTTTTCCTTATTTTTTTCACTAACCAATAGTCTTCACTCAAATGTGGGTAGAGCCATTTTCATCTAATCATTTTCGTTTAGTAATAATAGCAATATATTTATTTCCCGATTTTTGATAGGTGTGCTCAAGGCAAAATCAAATTATCCCAAAATTATGTCAAGCGGAGCACATAGACTCCGTTGCATTCACCGGGGCTACCATATGGGATGGCTAAAAGAACCCTGTCTAATTAAAATAACAGCGTAATGATGTCGGGAATTAAGTAGGATGAAAACAACTGAGGCTATGAAAATCCGGTTGAAGAATGAATCACGGAAATGTTTTTGCTTGGGCGAACTGTGTGGTCCGCAAGCATTCTGACTCGGTTTGTGTAATGATGGCGACGCAATGGGCCTTGATGTAGAATGAATAAGAAAGCAAGTCCGGTAATAATTGGACCCGTTCTTAAGGCACCTGCCATCAATGTCCATCAAGCTGTAATTTTCGATATCGGTATCTGGTCTCTTTGGTTACTAAGAATTCTGAAGTTGAGAAGTTGCTCACGTCCTCGCGGCGATAGCGGCAACCGTTTGTGGCAGCCGAGACGGTTCGTCAGCTTGTGGTTTTCCAGTGCAAACATTGGCTGAGTTTTAGTCAGCTTTGTTGTACGGGCCCAGAACTCGAGGGGAGGACCCGTCTCACAACGTTCCAGGGAGGCCTCTAGGCCGAGGCAAGGGCTGAGATAGAATTTGTTATCGACTAGATACGGGCTGCATTTTCATTTTACTTTGACTGGTGGGAAAGAAATGTGGTTACTTCTGGGCCTGGGACAAATCCAGAGAAGATTGGAAGCGGTCTTGTGCTTGTTCCATTTGAGGTTATTTTGAGCAACCAATGGTGTGCATTCCAGCCAATATTATGCCCCGCTTTTATGCGTTTTGTTTTCAAATTTTGGTTGTGGATGAGCGCATGCTTCATGTAAACGGATAGTTTTATATTTTAAAATTGTAAGAAGATTCTCCCCGAATCAGTTTAAAGAACGCAGCAGAGGCTGAATCAAACTGCGAAGACATGGGAAACGGTGTAAAACGGATATGCATGCCATCAGCTCAGACTTAAACCTACAAACGAAAACCTCACATCGCCGTTCTTAGGTAGATAGGTAGTGGGTTATCACTGGAAAGTGGTCTAGGGTAGCGTTCCACCGAGCAGTTGGCATAATTAATCGCTGCCGCTAATGGCGATTTTTGAAGTTTTTGGCATTCATGGCGGAATTTGTATTTCTCAGCTGCCCAAAGCAGTTTAGTACAAATTGCAAATATCCGAGATAGGAGTCCTGTAGTATTACTTGAACTGCGTCGCTTTCGGGGTCTTGTTTCTTCTGTCTCATTTAGAAAACGCCTAGAATTTATCCATATTTACTACCACATTTTGCTTGGTAATTTTGCGCCAATGTTATCTCAACGTTGCTTATCGGATGCTAGCGAAAACTTGTAGTTAAGTATATTGAGTGATGTGCTTCTGACAGGCGAACCCATGCAAAGTGCGCGGGTTGCAGAACGAACGCTGCACCCACTACGCCCAACATGATTGGGTAAAGTGGTTCTGCGATGAAAGTGAAGAATTTGCAAATCGACATATCAGAAAAAGGCGGTCGCTTATGCAAAATTAATTTAGCGAATCTGACAACACCCCAGAAATTCGCAGTGAAAGTTTTGGATCAGGAGCGGTACAACAAGCAGTATGCGGACGAAGCCAGGGTACCAGTTGTTAAGTACGAAACGAGGCTCCAAGGTCGTCAAAAATAATGGCATCAGGTGGCACTGTGGCACTGATATCCACAATCCTGGCAGCAGTCGGAAAGGAAAAGATTCATTCCAAAACGATGAAAGGCAAAAAATCGTAAACAAAAATAGAAACTAAGTCGCAACGGAAGATAAAACCTGGTTTATGAGATCTCCAGCTCAGGGTGGAAGGGCGAGGTAAAGAACATTGATATCTAAGGGAAAAACAACTACTAACGGCTGCCAGCAAGTGCAACTTGCTTGTCCGCAATAGCAAGGAGCCGGTTAACAGAGAATCCAAAGCTAAGAAGGACTGGGATTATAGAACAGTAATGGGCATCCCAAGGTTATCAGGACTAAACCCCAGTGCGCTGTTATCAATAGTCCGTGGAGTTCGTGTATGGAATCAACCTCCACAGGGCTCTGAACCCAAAGGGGGAAGATCGCTACTGATATAGCTCTAGGATGCCACCGTCGGAAACCAGCTTCTGGCCAAGACGTTGTCCATTCACCTAGGATAGATGGACATTGTCGCAAACCCCCTGATGTGCCTTTTAACGGCCTAAATATATAGCTGGGACCCTGATTATTGTAAATCATAGTCCATTCTGTGTACACAGAGGGTGGCTCCTCGGAAAATCTGCCAACTGAGCAAGCGGAGCGGTCTCTCAAGGTCATAGGGGCTCACCATCTCTTGGTAAGCAAACAGTAGTTAGGGTCAAAGATATGCCGGAAAATGGGGCATGGGTTAGCCAGGTCGCACATGAGGACCCGGAAGCGCGGTGTTATTTAGTATGGACTCTCAAATCATAGCAACGGAAATGGTGAAACGGACAAAGCAATAAAGGAGTTTTAGGAGTATGCGGAAGAGCATAAAGGCATGATACATATGCTAAGTCATGTTACGTTGAATGGAACTCCAAAGACAAAAGACGCGGCTTCTGCTCGGCCATTCCGTTCGAGGCACAGTTCAAAGTAAAAAATCACTCGAGGTAATAAAGTTTTTAGGACTTAACTAGTTTTCAAAGAAGATTCAAACAGCACCGAGGCAGCCTGCAGTGCTACCGCAAGACGAGTGGCCAGTGACGAGGTAGTCCACGCAGACACACGCAGTGAACGCAAAACGTAGGCAGATTCAATGCACGCATTATGAACCAGCAAGCAACCCTCAACATAGTTACGGAACCTCGGTTATCTAAGGGGACCATGTTCCCCGAGTAGTGCTAGAGACGTTTACGGTATCAAGGCGGGACATGAAAAGGAACTTCCAGGCTGGGGAGTAAGTATCCGTGTTGAGAAGGGTGTGGGCCGCCTGGAATCGGGGTTGGAATGTGCACTAGGAGGGTACAGCACTGTGCAGTCACCATAACACGGACAAATAGAGAATGTTACACGTGGCCTGCTCGTATCGTTCCACAAATTCAAAAGTTTAGGAAGGCAGCCAACTCTACTTCGGCGGACGCAATGGCTGCTTCCCATAAGGCATTAATCGCAGGCGATTTCAATTCAATATCAACCAGAAAGTTGAAACGTGTATGCGGGTACTCCTGGAGAATAATTTTTAAAGTGGCCGCAAGAAACTGGTATGCACCAAAATGTAAAGAACACTGAGTAATCTGCAGGGGGTGCATCATCTCTGTTGGTCTTCGTGATTGCAAAACAAGGGAGATGCATAGAGCCGCTGCAGCTCTATCGTCCTTTGGGCAAGGGTGATCACTTGATCGCCAGACGCAATCCTTCCAAATGGGGTGGATGTAGGGAAGCTTCGCGCTAGAGCATTCCGGCTGCCAGGGGGCACCAATGAAATCAGCATAGAAAGCCTGTGGAGGGTAATGAAGTCATCTATGCCCGTTTTCCAAGAAATTTTTGCACCGCTGATGAGAGGCCGAAAAGAGGGCAGTGCAGTATGGCGAAGGGAGGAAATACGCAGTGCTATAAAACCTCTGTATCGAAGTTCCCATAATAAAGCCCAAGAGGGCAGTCAGGGGCAAGCTTGGTACGCCAAGCATACAAAGGTTTGTAGAAAACCAAATACATATATGAAACAAGGTTAGCCAAGTGCGCCAAGAAATAGCTAAAACACTATGCTTAGACTGCGACAGCATATCGCTGACAAAAGATGGAAATTTTGTTGCAGTGGGTGACAGCGAAATGGAAAAAGTACTAATGGACTACTTTGTTGGTGTAAGCAGTTGGGATATTTGTTTAAACAGCGTTCGAGCAGTGCGCATCCAAAGTGGAACCCCACCACCAGAACACAATTGTTTAGTAAAGTTCAATGTACTGGAGTATAAAGCTAACCTCTGCGCATGCACAACCGAAAATATGTGATTAGAAAGTCATACGATGGTCAGGCAAATACCGTGTATTCCCTGCAGCCGCGCGAATAGCAGCACTTTACGTAGCCAAGGACTTTCTAATGCAACCCCATATCGTGCTGTTGTTACAACAGCCGTCTACCACGAAGAAATCATTTTCAAATGCAATTACCTTTGAAGCACATTCTAGTATTCACGGCGCGTTTTGTATGAGGACAGCATGTGAGCCGTACTTCCAAACCACCTGAAAGAGTTATTGTCCTCATTGGCACCATCAACAATTCCATTAGTTCTTTTCACGTTGCCTTGTGGCGATCATCTCCCGTGCCACGGAATTCCTGAACACATATCCGGCTAAAAGGTTCCAGCATGCTGTCTGGCCTTGCAGTAATGCTTTTGACCGGACCCTTTCAACCCGAGGAAACATATAGCATTCCCTCGAGTGCCGTGTGCTCTTTATGTAGCGCCTGGCGATTGCCAACTCTGCTCCATAATTCATTGTGCCTCCAGAACGTCGCAATCAAGTATGGGGCTGCAATTTCACTCCTCCAAATTGGCGATGCTTACCCATCGCAGGTGCGACCGCCTAGAGCAACTTCCACCGACTGATTGCGGGCATGGCATCTGCAGGTCAGCCAGTGTATATGCATCGGTTGTCTCAATCTCTTCGTGGCTACCCATCAAAACAAGCTGCAAACTCACTTGACCGGCAGGCGCACCGTGCATGCTCATTGATAAAGATGCCAGTGTGTTTGAAAGTGGATGGAAATGAACAAACCCTTCAGTCATAAAGGTTGTGTACCAGCAGCAGTCAACAGTCGTAAGCAGCATTAAGAATCCAGCAGAGTGACTGATCTCACAGCAAATACGCCAGAGCAACTTGGATTTGGGGTGGCCTGAAAAACTGAGCAAATCACACATGCCATTGGGGCTTATTTTGTGCGTTCTACCCTAGCGTGTTGAAGTGATTTTTGGTGCCGGTCTATGCAACCCTCTTAACCGCAGCTGAATTTTTACCAGCAGGTTGCTCCAGGGTTCGACAAAGTCGGTAAAATAAAACTGCCCCAGCTTATTTTGTTGTGTTTATGCGTACTTCCATGGGGCCTTTAGCACATGTGACAGTCAGATAACCTGGAGTTCTTACCACACAATTCACCCCCATAGTTGGTTGCACCTTCACTCGAAATGGCAAGTGTACCTGCCCAAGGTTGTACTTTCAAGTGATCGTTCGCACCATATTGCTGTTGGCTGGTAGACGGCTCTGTTAGTTGGCTACTGTCTCAAGCTAGGCAATCTACCACCGGTTAATGATGCTTCGTGGTCTGAGTTGTTGGTTGCTTTCTCAAATTTGGCTTCGCAGTCACCCGAGCTTAGGGCTTCCGCAGACCTGCTCTGTTATTGCGATGGCAGATAGTGTACGATACTTTCAAGCGTTTGCACTCCTTCCGGGTCAGGCCTGCGGCCCAAATTATCTAAGGCTGTGGCGCGGTCTAGCATGCTTGTCACCAGATCCGTAAATGTACCCCAATTGCGCAATACCGCGGACTATAAGCCGTCAATCAGATTTCCGGGATTTTAAAAAGGCTTCCCGAAAACGCGCGTATTTCCCTTAACCTAGCGTATTCCTAGGCACCCTGCAACATGGGGCGTTCGGCAGTGGCCTCGGCAACAGTGTCCAAGGTGCGACAGTCTTGGCCTGGATCCAAAACCGTTTAGTCAATAAAAGTTTTGAACTGTTCCGTGAACTTTCAATACTGCTCCGGATAATAGCCAAACGTCAATGAATCCACCCTGGGTAGGTAGAACGGCGATAGAGCTGGAGGAAGGAGGGGCTTGACCGGTGTGTGACCTTCAAAATCAGTTCGACTTGTGCCCTCAGACTAATCGTTAGCAGGAAACCGTTCCACCTCTTGCGTCCCGACTCCCTTTGCTACCTCAGCTTTCCCTGTAACGATGGTTTGCTGACCTCCGAATTTCACGTACGGATGCTAATGAACACCCGTTTATTCATATTCCATAGCAGAAACACATGAACTGGCACTGATATAACTAGATCAAACCGGAATAATTCCTGGTCATGTTGCATTTGTGTTACTATTCAGGGAATTTACAAAGCTCTCGTTTTCCATGTTGGCATACTTGATTATTGTAAACAGCACGCTGGCAGTGCGCAGCCAAGGCTGAACCCCAAAATAAAAGTAGAATTGATTTTAAGGCCCACGGTGCTCAAGTTTGCGAGCACGAGGACTTAAAACCAGAGCCGATGTCATTGAACACAAGCAAGCATTTGGTTCAGGCAGAAAATAACTTCCATAGGATAAAGCACCAAAGTCATTTGGTAAACAGTAAGCACACAAATTTTGATACATATAAAGGGAAATTTTTGGAGGATTTTCTTCAGCTGTTCCTTAAAAAAATTTCACAGAGATTCAGGTCTGTCACTTCCTTCTCCATATGCAGATCATTTGCATATAACACCGAATGTCATTCGTCTGCACCTGGGGAACATGAGCCTCGGGAAACAATTGTCTCGGATGAAACCCACCTGCCTGGGGTATAGTCCGCGTGCGACCCTTTGGCGTGGCCGATCTTAGCCCCTTTCTCTGAGGCTATCCGCAGCAACTTTTGTCTCAGAATCATGCTCACCCTTTTGATCACGACCAAACAACTTGCAACACACAAGTGTTTTGGTTCGGAGTTTCCTGTCTGGTGCTTTTTTTAATCAATACTGAGCCCGACGCATGTCCGACGTTTACTTAAATCAGCTTAATTTAGAATCATTTGTCCCACTCGTGGGGAATGTCCCGCTCTAACACTACCTGTTAGCCGTTACTCTCTGTTGACCGAACAGTGTTTTTAATCCTACATGCGACTATTCGATTTGATCGTGCTGTGTTACACTGCTCCTCGCAGTGAGTACTCTTTTAGTATTTTTAGTCAACTAGGGTGTTTTGTAGCAATCTTAACACCTGCAGAGCTTTTTCTTAGTCAAAAATTTGTCAAATATTTCTGGACACCTTATTTAGAGCTGATCTTTGCGTAAAAAATTCTGCTGACTTCCTGCTTGAGATCTAACTGCAACACTCACAGCTTTGACACAGCGTTCTATTATATTGTAAACCGAAAGCAACATCGATCTATCTCTTTTTTCAGGATTTATTGCAATAAGCGGCCTGTCTACTCATTTTCTCGTTTACTAGTCCCTTCAATTATCGTCACTGTCCAGTCGAGCGAAATCAACGCGACACAGACTGCTAGAAATTCTTCCAGTATAGTCACATCTCCGCAGTTTCCCACCATCCTCCTTAGCGGTCGTCGGAATTAGCTGGTTTTCATACTCTCTATTATTTCCGTACTGCTTAAAACGTTTCTGATGTAGATAGAGCGCTTATTCTTCATATAAACTGTCAGTTCCATTTCTATTTGATTATGTTTTGAATAACCTTTGACTGCCACCATACTAGTGTTGGTACAATCTCACTTTACGTAACGGCTCCTTAGATCAGTCCATGACCTCTCGCACAGTTTTCGCTATACGATTTGACAAAACTTTTGGCAGGCCCAGGTGCATCCTTTGTCACACAACCACACAGGTATGCACATCGTCCCACTTTGCTGAAATGGCAGTCTCTAGGTTTAAAAGTACCAAGATCAAAGCTGCTAGACTTACCGCGTACGCAATCTCACAACCCGTTTGCCAGCCTCCAGCGTGCACTGTTACTGTCATAGACGTGTTCGTGGAGATTAATAATAAAGTACGAAAATTAGAGAGAACGATCCACGAGACAAATAACAAAATTTCACTGGTGAAAACAGTGATCACAAAGCTGCTTCCTCTCTCACTAAGACACCCGAAAATCCACTACGCCAACATCTCGCTAGCTTCTTTCGGGCTATCAACTCAATATCCTCAGAAATTAGGCCACAAAACCTAAGATCGTCTAATGCTGTGGTTGATAACGTTCCTGACCGCACTTCATTAGAGTCGTTAAAAATACTGACCCCTCTGTTCTCAATATAACAGGACAAATCTGCCCCTGGTTTAGACTACATAAAATAATGTTAAGCAGATGATGTCCGGTGTTGTTTTAGTTCCTTAGCTCCGCTGTTGCAGAGCCGTTTTTGAGGAGTGAGGCTAAGATAAACCCACATACCTCGTTGAAGTCCATCATGATTACGCCAGGCCAAACCCCTATTTAAAGGGAGGCCCTCAGACCCCATGCAAACATATACTTCCCCAAGCTACCCGGCACAGCTAGGAGCTTGGTATCCAGATCGGTCCTTGTAGCCCCACCATAGCCACAGGCAAGTTTTAACTTAGACAGCTCATCACCATCTCCTTTGCCGCGGCCCTCCTGGAGACGTACGCATATAAAACACTTTCCCTTCGACTTACTCGGTAGGCCACAAAAACATCTCTCCTCGCGAGGCTAAAATGTCTACTGCCAATCGAAATAACCCTACCACATCGAGACCCTTGCAAAAATAGTTGCTGATAGTAAAATTGCGCTTACACCCTCAACAATCAACAGGCCGAGCGACCAAGGTACTCCGACCCATCAACCCAGAGCCTCAATTGCCTGATCCTAACCGCACCGGCTTTCCACTGCCTTCCTCTGGTTTCACGGGGACCGAACTGTCACTGCCGAGAAAATTTCCAAGCCGGAAGAAAATCACAGACTTGCATCGCAGATTTATAAGGCCTGGCAATGCATCAACTGTTCCATACCAAAGACCTTCGGTGTTGCGTCAGATTTCCCAGAACAGTTCTCTGTAGCCTCCATTAGGTATGCTTCCACCGTCATATTGGTACCACCATCAAACTTCGCCTACCAGCGTCTCGGCCCGAACACAAGAACCGTACCCCATCCCAATAATTTTTTTAATTCGACCAAACCTACTCAGCCAAAATATTCCCCCTTCCTCCCCTCTTCCTGAACCACCACCGCTAACTCATTATTTCTACCCGAACCTCCTCCCCTTCTGCATATCTCTACATTCGTCCTCCCAGCACTAGTATAGGGAATGACGCTATATGCCCTCGTTCTTCTCCGCCCTCACCTTCTTCTGCTGCACCTCTCTCAACGTCCACTAAAATAGAACTAATACAGCGAGCTTACCCACTTATTCCCACTATGACTGACTCTCCATGCACTCTCTTTACGTTCGCAACCCCCCTTGACCCCGCCCTGAAGGCAGCATAGCCTTCTCCTTTGCGCTTATTAACCGTCGTTCTATCTTAAATAAATTTCGTCACTTAAAAAGCTTTGCTACGTCTTCCAACCCGGATATAACATTCATGACTGAGTTCTGGTTTACTGAGGACATACCTAATAGTGTGACTTCTCTTGCGGAATACCAATCCTTTGGAATTACTGGAAGCGACAGTCATGGGGTCGGTTGCCTTGTCTGTGCAAAGCAGGGCCTATCAGCCTCCGTTCCTACGCATCCTACACTCGAACTGATCCAAAAATCGGTAGGGCTCACTATCAAGGGGTCGTCCTGTGCTATCCATACCGCCTGTATCTATCGCCCTCCATCTCATACTGAAATTGGGTCTCCTCTTGGCGGACGCATTTGACCGCCTTGCATCCCTCCCATCAACAAGGAAAATCATTGCCGGAGACTTCAATCTCCCTGGCGTAACCTGGTTCACGATTACGGCTCCACCAAGGCTAACATCGTTCGTCTCCCATCTACATCATGGGGTTGGGTACAGCGTGTAGCGTCACCCACCAGAAATAATAATATAGTAGATCTCATCTTTACACATACTGATCACCATATCCTGGTTCACGTTGGAAATAAATTTCCAGAGAGCGACCACAGGGTAGTTCACGGTAGAACCCATGTCCATGCCACCTCTCTAACCATCCTACTGACACGACTCGTCCACCCTATCCTAACTGGCAGAACTTTCCCTCGCGAGTATGCCAACTTGACTGGGGAAGATTTCTCCTAGCGATTGACCCACAGACGGCTACAGATGAATTTTATCGCAACATGGCCAGCTGTATCTCGAAATTGCCTATTATAGAACGAATGAACAGGAAAAATACCTCACAACTTGCATCCCTGTAAGGGAAATATGCTAATTTGCAACGGCACTTTTCCTTGACGCATGACTTTTCCAAGTTTATTCTTTTGCACCATCTGTCTGACACTATCTCTTGCCTAAGTGAATCTTTCCTTCGGAAAGAGGAAGCTAAGGCGCTGAGGCATAAAAATCACCGCATAATACTTTCAAAACTATATAAATTAAGATCTTGTGATCGTAAACCATCAGTGAACTTCTTAGTTTTGCTTAATGTTGAGTCTGCGACAACCCCAAAAGACATAGCTGCGGCGTTCAATCAATATTTCGCCTCCTCCATGGCCCAGCAACAGAATATGAATAACTCCACATTATCTGCTGTGCCCTTTGACGTTGAGACTATTGGACCACATTTAGCCAATCCCAAACCAGGGTCTTACCAAGGCCCTGATGGCATTCCTCCATCAGCTGTTCTTAGTTGGGGCCCTGACCTACCTTTTCTACTGCTCAACCCCTTCACACTTTCAATTACCTCTGGTGTAGTTCAGGTCAACTGAAAGCACTCTGCAATAACCCCTGTCCATAAGGTGTCTCTGCATGATACATCCAATTACCGTCCCATTAACCGCACGCCTGTTATCTCGAAGGTTATGGAGGTGGTAAAACAATCCATCGTGAACCACCTTCTTAGCCCCAAACGGCACGGGTTTCTCCAACCCCATTCGTCCTCCACCTGACAATCTGACTTCCTGACCAACCTGGCAATTAGTGTTGTGGCATTCGCAGTCATCTACCTCGATATGTCTAAGGCCTTCGACCGTGTCCCTCATCTGCACCTATTATCCAAAGTAAGCTCTTTTGGCATCACCGCTCCTCTTCTATCCTGGCTCTCGTCTTACCTAACCCAAATATCACAGGCGGTCTCCATTTACCGCATTACCTCCAATCCAAGACCTGTTACTAGTGGCGTTTTACAAGGCAGCGTACTTGATCCCCTGCTATTCCTTATGTACATTAATGATGCACCAGATCCAGTATCTCACGGCGTCACTTTCCTGTTTGCTGATGACATAAAAATAGTTTACCCTCTTAAATCGAATGAAGTTAGTATTGCGGTTAGAGATATTTGTGCCGATTTGTCTGCCTTAGACGAATAGTGTACCTCCTGGATGATGAGCTTCTCTGCCGATAAGAGCGAAATGCTCACATATGGGTGTACACTACCTAAAGATTCAATTTTGCTACATGGATCTCTTGTTGCATGTAAACCCACAATCCGTGGCCTTGGTCTCAACTACTCAGCCTCTCTTAATTTCTCAGAGCATGTAGTTATTTAGTCGGCTAAAGCTAGGAGAAATGTAAGTCTGATTTTTCGCACAATGAAACTATCCGACAGCATCCTCAGCATTTATAAAGCACACGTTCGGCCACTCCTTGAGTATGGCACTTTGATATGCTCCACTATGTTAAAGTCGGATAGGATCTCCATTGAAAGTATTCAGAGACGCTTCACTAAGCAAGTAATAGGTTGGTCGATGACTCTGAATTACAAGGAACGCCATCTAGCCCTTGAACTTGAGCCACTTTGGCTACGGCGACTAAAAATCATTCTGGTTTTTCTGCTTAACCTGGTGAATAGGCGCTCATTCTCCACCGACCCACCTATATTCTCCTCTGCCAGCCCTTACCCTCTCCGTCGTAGGTCCCTAACCATCCATAAGGAAATCGCCAAATCCTCTTTAAGGTCGCACTTCTTTCTTGTTGTTTATGCCAAACCTTGGAGCAGACTTCCCATGAGCATTCGGTGCATACAGAACCAATCTAGTTTTGAGGCTGCCCTAAATACTTACCTAAGCGTCACCTATGTCCTTCAATTGACCGACACCCGTATCTCGGAATAGCGTGCCTTTTAATAAGCCATGGATTTCTAAATACATATCCCAACCCCCTGCTTTACATAACAATCAATCTGAGGGCACGAGAGAACCTAGTATACTAGCGTAATACGAACGACACAGCATATACGAACCTTATCTCTCAGAGACTCGGGCGTACGAAGTTTGGTTAGGATCATAACGGTTACTACAGTAGAGTCTCCAAAACCTGGATCTCGGCCAACAACACTAAATAACGTTAAGGTCCGTGATAGCAGAAGGTTGCTGTATTCTATGACAGCTATAACCGCAATTAACCCTCCTTATATCGGTCTTCTCACCTCGGTTTTTTTTACCATAGATTTCTCTGTTCCTGATATGCTATGCCAACATAAAGGATCCTGTCTTTATGCTGGGTATAGCCGGAACTAGTTCCTCTCTTCGTAGACATTTCATCAGAGAACACATTCGATGTTCCTTTTACTCTTCCTACCTACTCATCTTGCCTCCCAGTAACCTGCTAACGCGAACCAGGTGGACTCCTTTCCCTTAACTGCCCAGCTTAGTTTCATTCATAAAAAAAAGCAAAATCTGTCCACGTCGCACAGACGATGTGATTTGCTTATGCGACACACAAGTCCACATTAGTAAGTTTCAGGCAGCACTCGTTGATGAAAACAAGACAAGGCGTTGACGATGACGGAGCCCTACGTACAGGTCTGTGTTTTACGGCATAAACTACCTACCTCCGTGTGCTTTCTTATTCCCACTTTCGTTTCTTTAGTCCGTGCAAAAACCCAAATGACTGCGACAGGTTTGCTTCAGCATCTCCGAACGTGGGGAAAACAGACCACCCCCAGCAGTTGCGAAAAAACAACGCGGAAAATTAAGGTCAGGCGTAGGAGCTATGGAAAATACCTATATGGGCTCAATTATTCCTCTGTTAGAAAAAAGAGAAAAAGTCTCCGCTGGATCAGAATGACCCCAGCAAACAAAGCACACTCGGGATGCGAAGAAATGGGCCGCCTTCTACAATGGATACGTATGTCATCAGCCCGGACCCGACCCTTGCGAAAGGGGAAACCCCACTCCGCTCTTGTTCGGTAAATAAGCATTTGGCTACTTTGTTGGTCGGTCTGGGGAAGTAGCTCATCGGACTATCCACTTATGCTTCACCACCCACCCCTCTATTTTTTAACATGCCCCTGTTACCCCAACCGCACACCTGCTACGTATGCTGACGTCTATAACAACTGCCGTCATTCTTTCTTAATTCATGCAAGCTTACTGAAATTACTATGTGGTACAAGTTGCTATTGTCCTGTTCAAACACAAACTACTGGTCCCAATATTCTTAGACTTTTCCCTTCTTTCCTTTCTATGACTTCTCATGGCAAATCCTGTCCTAGCACCCAGCCCATGCTGCCATCCGCAACCAATTCAGCTATACTCTTTCCTGGCAATTGGAAGTAGTAAACACAGACGGCTGACCACATGATTAGTTATAATTGACTCCCTGTAGCACGTACACCAGGCGAGTTCCACAAACAGAATGAATAGGGTTTTTATTCCATAACCATTGCACTAGCCGTCCTTTTAGATCACTGTAATCTGCATCCGCGAAAATGTCAGAAGATGAAAGGGGAACGCTTTACAAAAAAGACCATGCAGCCTAGGAATGACTGTATCATTTATCCTACAGGGAGAAAGCAGACGGCGTTCATCCAGTCAACGGGAAACTACCTCATGCGCATTTCAAGAGTGCCGTCTGGTCCCTGCAATCGTCACAAGAAACTGGCTGTTATCGCTGCTTCCACTTTTTGTTTGTTCACCTTAACACCAGCTGGAAGAAATTCCAGACTGCCCTCTCTCTCCAGATTTTCTCCAGACTCGCCCATGTTCACAGATGCAATGCAAACTCTCACCGAAAGCTCCACCCCATCATATGCGCTGGTTGCCTATCCCCTGCTATCTGGACCTGACGCTCCAGTACCTGACCGCGTAACCCTAAGACAAAGAAATCAACGACCGTGGCTGCCCCGGGTGCCTGATCTCAGATGAACCATTACGGTAGGCCAAACGGTTACCAACACCACTGAAATGCCGCGCAATCTTCGAGCCTCCCGAAGCCTACCGCCACAGAACACCATAATCTCCGATGCTAAACGAGGACAACACACAGGCATTTATGGCAAGTGTATTTCAGGGTTGATTGTAAATGTTACACATGCTGATTTTCTTCCCGCCGCACATTAAAATCCGCTCCCAGCCGCCTATGTCCAGTGACCACTTTTGTAAGTTCCGTTGTCCCTCTGTCCACAATTCTTCATATATTTTCGTCCCGTAAATTGGTTGATGCAACCTTGAAGGGTTCCCGCTGTTTTATCTTAAGCATTACTTTGACAACTGAATGTTGTTAATTACCATTCTCCATCCACCTCATATGATATCCAGTGTGATTTCGACCCTTCTCCATCCCGTTATAACATCCACGTTGATCTTCATCTTTACCATATTATCCACCTGATTTTTGATGAATCCGGCCAATTGACAACACCACCATTTCGTCCCAGCCAAATCATGCGTCGGCGATACGCACCTTTGATATGTTTAAACATGGATTGGCTAGCAGTGCGCGACTCATATTCAGACCCAGAAAGTTGCGGCGATGGATTATCTAGCTCTGATTTAAAGACCAAAAACTCGTGTTTAGCCCATCTTATTGCAGCTTATGTTCATGAGAGCACAGACATTGCATCTTTATGACTGAATTTTTGTTTTTACGATTTACACTGCGCCATCTGTGTGTAAAGTTGATCTTGTCTTGAGCATGACTCTCGAATTTCCATAAATATACCCATTATTATTAAACTCTAGTGTATCTCATCAGCGCGAAACCGAAAAAAACCAACCGATTTCGTAGCAGTCCGCTTGTGACTGCAGGGGTCTATCGACTCTTTATCCCTATGGTCCTAAATAGGCGCGCTATCTTGGAAAAATTATCTTGCGCTACGTTGCAGCAGCAGAACATTACTTCATTCAAATAACTAGAACCAAGGAAACAAATTACGCTTGCCTGGACAAAATTGGCCCTCTCAGTTATCCTTACTTCTCCAAAAACTCAGCTTCCGAAAGTGGAGGGAGATATCTTGCGTACATCAAGATCGATTTCAGCTCCGCACTTACAACGCCGTTCTCCCGACGCCAAAGATGAATCTTTGTGGCTTAAGGTGGAGTTGCTCAGGAGATAATTCCCTGGACTCCGATAGATTCTTCTCAAGAGTTGAAGCACTTGAATTGCTAAGTGACAACTGTGGTTGCCCGAATTTGACTGCTGGGGTTTTCAGTACACCCGAACTATGTTGGCTCTCGCGTTCAATCTCCATTCCCATCTCGCCCTCAATGAATGGGGTAGGATCTGAGGTATGGGGGATTTAACAACCCACATCCTGGACCAGACTTGATACCATTCTGGTCCTAAATCTCTAACTGCTCATAACCGAGGTCGCAGTCGCGGTTCGGAACAGTTTTCCGGCTTATTACCAACAATCCATTCTCTGACGCTCCGCAGTCACCCATACCTCAGTTATGCAAACATTCAACGAAGGGAGTTTCACTAAGCCCGTGGATCGCATTATCCCCTCTGGTTCGTGCTCAAAACTGGGACAGCTTCCTACTTACGAGCAGTCCTCACCTTGCAACCAACTAGCTCCACACTCTTTCCGAATACTGTGTGGACCAAATTACCCCAAGGTGATATCCATTACGTATCCCTCCGAAAAATAAGCTCACTCTTATACAATCTAAACTCAGAAAGCTTCGAAAGATTCAATAGAACAAGGTATTTTTCACTGCATTTCCACTTAGACTGCATTGTGTGCACCCCGAGACAATATTCTAACGAAAGCGCAATGCCATGAATAAGTCAAAGAATTTGCAAACTTTGGTAAATTTGATGAAATAGAAACCCGTGGCTCCTAACATAATTTTTCAGTCCCGCATCACCGTTCCTACCTGGAGGAACATCTGAACATGGTCGGAGCTTTTAATCCTTTTTTATGGTTTCATTGTCTAGCGATAGCGCACATGTGACTGTGTCCACCATCTCCTTCCATTCCTACAAAACGTCTTCCCAGATTACCTATATGAAGGTCCGGTTGGCTTACCACCTAGCGATTCACAGGTTTGGAGACCGCGTTCTCCCTATTCTATTGTCCAGCTTATTCAACTTGTCCATTAAAGTTAGTTACCTCTCCCAGTAGAAGGCTTTTCTAATAAAACCCACCCACAGGAAGAGATCTCTGCTTGGACAGCTAACTGTCGACCAATGGTGTTCGCCCTAGCAGTGTCGACAGTTGCGTAGAAATTGGTTCAGGAAAAGATTACGTAGCATCTATCCAGAAACAACCCTTCAATAAAGGCCAACGTGACCTTTTGAAAAACTGGTCATAGGCAAACTTTTGAGTAGTTTTTTAATCCTATTAAGCATGATAATGAATCATGTTCTTTCTGCACTTGCTTATGGACCTTGATCGCGTATCTTATTCCTGTTTTCTATCGAAAGTCAAGCCTTGGGGCGTAGCTGGTACCTTTTACTCTCGTCTAACGTCTTACCTGATCACGTGTAGTCAAACTGGGATAGGTAAAACCACTTCCAAACGCCGGTCCATAACCAGCGGGATGAATCAAGGCAGTTTGGGACCGCTGATGGTTCTCATAAATGCAAATGACCCGTCCTCTATAATTCAAAATAGGATCTAATTCCCCTTGGCTGGCGTTCAGAAGCTCCACATTTTCGACCACAGAGTTTTGTAATGTGCCCTGTTAAAAGTGCTGCTTGGCCCACACTCACCCAATCATTAGGTAAAAGCCATTTGATGGAAGTTTTGAGCCAGGCAGATTCGTTTTCTCACTTTTAGATGTCTCATTCCACGCATCTCATTCAGTATCGGAGAACAGCCTACCTCCACTAAGTCTGAGATGCGTGACTTTGGGATACATTGCTCCCCTACTTTCGACTTTTTACAGCATACGGGCATTCCAATAGTCAGATTTCGCAAGCTTTTTGGGCTGATGTACAGGGCGTTCCATTTAAGGAGAGTTGACTATGTGATTCAAAGCATACCGCTTTGGGAATATAGCCCAAATTTGTACTGTAATGCGCTAAAATGCTATAAAATAGCTACTGAAAACGTGCAAAGATCTTATAAACAGCTACCACCGAAGAACAGTCAGAAACTCATTTGTAGGCAGTGGGGTATCTGGTCGAAACTGGCGCCACTCTGGTTCCATAGACCAAAATTTTATATAGATTTTAGCTAATAATACAACAGGTCTTGCGAGGCGAATTTTAATGAAATTTACCGGCACCGCATGTTCGGTAAATAGTGGTAGCTGCGCGGAATTAGAAGGTGGACGTGAAAAGAATCTCGATTGACAGAACATATTCTACGACTACGCCGACCTGAATTATCGCCTTGTTTTTTCACACTCTTCCACCGCTTTATCTCGCATCTAACGTGGTACAACCCCCATAGTCCGAAATACTCTCATTCTCGACAGTACTACTTACCCCGTTTCCACTTCGCCCCAGCTATATCATATCTGCTTATCTTCCCTATCCTTTGGTGTTAATTCCCTGGGTGCGGAGCGCTGCCAGATCTACCGTTCTGGCTAGCTCACTTCGGGCAAGCCATTCAAGTGCAGCGGCACGCGGAGGAGACCAGGCTAACGGATGAAACCTCCTGCGTTCATTTTCCAAATGTTTTTCGGGTTAGGTATCTGGCACACGCTCAGCCCAACCCGATAGCACCGTTAAGGTTAATACATCAGTAATTCCATCTTAAACGTATAGCATCCCATTTCTCTTACATTTACCAAACTCAGTTTGGCCTGTTTCTAAATATTAGGACCAAATGATGCAAGGAGTGTACCAAAAAATCCATGCGCCATATATATTGGTTTTTAATTGATTGATATAATGTTAATAACACAGCGTTGCTGGTAGATGTAGTGCGCCAACGTTTTGACTAACGTGGGTAGTCTTTCTCTCCACTGACCGACTGTCGGGTTGCCTTTTTTCCTCCCAGCTAATGACCCCAGAATGATATCCCACTATGCACGTCAACCAGGCCCAATTGTGCTAACTTGGGCAGATTTACAAGGTGTTGCGCTATTACCTGCATCTAATCAAGCCCCCCTCCAAGAAGTCCATCCGCTGCATTCCAGTTTGGTAATCTGTCTGTGAACACCCGCTCATCATCAGTCTTTTCACCTTTCAGACTTCTCATTTGAGCAGCACGCTACATATCTTTTTACAAAGCATTTTGATTTCGTTTTTCCAGTCATTCCCGTCAACCTACTTTGCAGCATTGCTCAAATAGTGCGGTTTGCCGGTCTGGCGTACAGCCGATAATCCAGACCACGTCCGTAGTTGACTCATGACAAATGGTGGGCGGCATTTGAAATCGAGTTTCTGAAAATATAATTGATGATGATAATGGGACACGTGAACACATTCATCGTAGCACGTTCTGGTACAACAACCCATGAAGGAACAAGTAATTGAAGAGTGGCATTTAATAATAGGGATTAGAAACCCCGTTGCTAACAACTTCTTGGGACATGTTGCAGTCAGAGGAAGACAGAAAATCACGCGGCCATTCACGAAAAGGTCCATCGTCCCTTAAAGCGGCTTCTGGTTTCTGTCTCGTTGGCAAATTCGCATCTGCAATGTAAAGAAGAAAGAAGGCGCCATTACATTGGCGGCATTTTCACCTAACAGCACTGCACTACGATCGCTTTCTCCCTCTTCCGGTGCTGTTCTCAGCGCGCCCGAGCTGTTGATTAGCTGGCCTGAGACAATTGACATGCACCGCAGTCGATCAACTAGGGTCACCGGCAGAAGGAAATCCAAAAATGGCATCCGTCAACGGCTGATCAATAAGCCATGGTTAATCCTAGGGACGGTGCAGCTTAGCAGATTCATCTTATGGCGCGACGGGATCCACGAACCAAACGGAGTCTCCATGGTCGAACCGCTAGGGTAACTATCGGCAGTCGAGTTAACCTTTCTGCTTTCGTTGCACCAAATGCAAGCGTTGCTCAGCGAGCGTGTTGCCATTGAGAATGCCGCTTTTTAGGCGATGCGGGAGTAACAAGGCCAGCGGGGTAACTTCTTGGTCCAGCGGAGTCCGACTGTATCCACACTTCACGTCCCGTTACCGTTCAGTGCAGCGTCTGTCCGGTTTACGTCTGCAGGTTTGCACTGTACACTAGAGGCATTGTGGGAGTGTCCTGTCACAGTGATCAACCATCTGATGGCTAAAAAGAGCCTTCAGCGAATCCTCCAAGGTGCGGTTTTTACGGTTGACGAACCCAGTTCCTTGTGGATGGTAAGGCCTCGTGAGTTTCTTTCGAAACCTAGATTGCGACAAATGTCTCTCTAAGGCATGATTTGAAAGGCGGTGCCTTGATCCGAATGGGGCTGAAAAAACAGGCCTTATCGGGCAATCCAGTACACAAAGATAACTGTACCAACAGCCCAGGTCTCCAGTTGCGGAATCGGAGTTACTTTGCACCGTTTCGAGATTTGGTCCGTCACGATAAAGACGCAACATTTGCTTTCCCTGGTTATGGTTGATGAAATTAAAAAGCCAGTTTCAACCATCTCGTTAGAAAAAACGCCAATTTAAGTGTTTCCAGCAAGTACAAATGGCAGATTGAAGGCGTTTCCACTGTCCTCAGTCAGTGCCTGAGTTGCAATGAATCGCAACACCGAAAAACAAGTGAGTTAACCAAAAGCGCCGTCTTACGGCGTCCTTCAGTTTATTTTGTCCGGGTTGACCAAATTCTTCGTGCAAGCGATGCAAGGTTATTTCCAAAGTGATCGAGGTGACCACTATACTGCGAAGACCGCTCGGGCCATTCCGGCGGAAAAGACCACCATCAGCTGGGAAAAACTGTGGTTACAATGCCCATATACAACGCACAACCGAGTTGGATCCAACCAAGTTAGCGGCAGTTGGGCGCGGGGCTCGCGGAAGAAGGCGGTCGTCCACCACACGTAAGTCGGCATCGGATGATTGAATATTCACCTACTAAAGAAAATAGGGTGTCCACAGTGAGGTTACCAACACGAACTGTGTAACACCTGAAGGACAACAGCCGTGGTCGGGCGAGGAGCAAAGCATTTTCATATTTCACTGCTGCTCGATGTTTGCAGTCAACCTGATAACACTGCAACACTTCCTGCCAAAGGATAATATGGCCCTCCGGATTGGCATACGACCAAAGCTACGACGGGAACTTATGATCTATCCTAGCAAAGAATCCTCTTCCGGAAAATAGGGGCGGAAATGATAGACTGTATAATAGGAGCCGTATAGTGCAGTAGATCCCCCTTTTCGGGCGGACAAAGCCTGACCGGTTAAGGCAACCACATTCTCGACGCCTTCAACCTGGCGTTGAGACAACACGGCCGTTGCTGGGATCAGACCAGTCAGGAGGGTGAGAGAAAAAACACCTCAAATCAGTCTCTCAGGGTTTGCTTGTCAAAGTGACATTACAATTTAGGCGCTTTTGGAAAGCTTATGGCAAACTCATAAACTGAACAATTCCGGTATTTGCATTTTCCCCCGTAGAGTGAGACAAAGTAAATAATGACTTCAGTTCTTGGTCAGGGTGGTCAGTTTGTTTCAGGAAATGCTGCTAATTAATTTAGTGAACAGCCTGCGGTTGATGATTTCAGTTTATAAAGGGGATTGAAGTTTGCACAGTATAAGGGGATATGGCCACTTAGGCAATAAAGTCCTATGCGGTTTTGAGGAGGTTTGATTGTGAAGATTGCTGGTCCTCGTGACATGATCTTGATCGCTCGCTGCCTGTGGGTTGCGGTGTTCGGTGATTTGTTCATGAAACGATATTAAACAATGCTGATGACGCTGAGGAAAGAGGTACAAACAATGAAGAAACAGCTGTTCTCCTAACCTTAACGAAACACAGATTTGCGACCTTGCCAATGTTCTCAGGTCTGAATGGAAAACTGCAGAAACCCGAATAATACGACTTCGTGGCAAGTGGTGTTTAAACGACCGTTAGGCTGACGAACTCAAGAGCATCAGCAATCGGCGACGGACGTAAGGGTGTCCTCCTTCAGTTGATGATGGCAGCAGTCCTTGAGGAACAGAACATAAATTGTGTCGAAGAGAAAACATCTTTCTCCGGCACGAAGGTTTGTGCGTTGGTAACTGGTGCCGTTGAATTCATGTGGCTTCCATTCTGTAGACATTGTATGTCGTATCGACTACCCAAGGGCCACTGCAAATAAGCCAGAGAAGATGCGAGACGGTGCGTGCAACGATGCGGGTAGGTTGCTCAAGTAAACTTGAGGAACTCAAAGAAAACTGGTGTTCAGTCTTTAGTGACAGGTTTGTCAGTAGGTTAGCTGCTTTCACCGCATGCTTCGTTACTGAACGAGATATATATGTACCGGAAGTGAAACTCGCCGAAAACGTATACCTCGAGATGCTGACGTGTGTATATGCACATACATACGTGTATATACCCGTGCAGATTAAACTAATGAATCTTGCGCAATCGGAAGATGTGCATAAAGCAGTTCTTCCTCAGTTTCAAGTAAGCTGATGTTTAAGTTACCACTCACAGGCATACACACTTTTACAAATGCATCATTTTCTCTTGGCGGCGCGCACATCATGCATTAACTCAGATGATTCATTTCCGATTTTATTTTCCCAGTCGAAAAAATTAGCAGGAAAAACTTCATTAGCGCCCCACGAACCAGGAAGCCAAAATCAAGCAAGTGTTTTTCTCGCTGTATATGTATTTCTAGGTTAGCTAATAAAACATGTAAGTAATCCGTGAAATTTCGTTCGTTCCTAGTGTTCCCAGTTATGTGCAGTGCGCAGATGGGAGTAAATGTATCCCACGCTCGCAAGGGCCGACCAAGATTTTCGTGTACTTGCACGTTAGATGCTTCGAATTGCCTGATTCCGGTCACCAGACCCGTCAGAAAAGAGTTCACATTTTGGAAGTTTATGATAAGACGGTCGGGGATCGACTAAACTTCCTGTATCTGCGAGGAAAACCGTCAGTCGATAGGAAATGTCAAAATTCCCAGAATCCATTTGGGAGTGTTTCTCTTCGTAATTTCTTTGAGAATAATATATTCATGGTCAATCATAGAGATTTAGTTTTCATACGCAGAACCGATACACTTGTTTGAACATACAGAACATGCGCACCGTTGATTCAGTTACTTTCAGTTATCGCGTACGAGATCGCCACCTGCCCACGAACCGTGGCTTTTTAACGCAACTCAGGGGTCTCTATAAAAAGCTTAAGTTACCACGCGACGGCGAGAACTAGCATGCCGGGGTTGTTCTGATGTGGACGAATATAATCTGGGTTTGCAAAGATGGTATTGGTGAAAGGCCGGGATACGCCGCACAAACAGAGAGCGTAATTTTCAGTAGTTGCCAAAATGGTAACAAATTATACAGTGGCAGTGTTTCACGTTGGATAGTATTCGAAACGTCGGTTGCTGTATTGTTTTTGCCTTCAGCAGTTAACTGGTAATAAGTAGGCAACTGATAATCTATTTAGATGTAATCGTCAAGTACAAAGGGTTCGCAAGCGGTTCTAACTTAATACAACGTGCTTCAGAGGAAACCAAATATCCATGGTTGATTGTTTGAACTGAAAGACTGCAATATGAGAATAACCATTCCATTTGTCGCGCAGATGATCTCTAGATTCTTCAAAATTTCCCAGGGGTATAAAATGTGTCAGTGATGCCCCGTTGCTTGGTACCAACCAATTCAAACAAAATCGGTAGGGGAATCCTACTGATAGCTTAGGGGACTTCAGAAGATTAGACGAATAATAACGCAATGTTATTTATTCTGATCGGCTGGCAGCTCGAAGGTCCTTACGCTATTAACTTAGTAGGCAAAATTCTTGCAAGCCGTTTCCTTTTTGACGTAGAGTGGACGCACGCTTAACTTCTTGCAGCAGGTAATGAAACAATTTACCTGGGTATTCTGAATACTCATTGTTCAGTCAGCCACGGATATCCCCATCCATTTGTTTGCTTTCCGCCGAACTTGTCACTTGTATGCATCCTGGTCCTGCGGCCACACTGTATGACGTCCAACTTCATTCAACCCATCAATTCTTCCTGTTATAGGCCTAAATACATCCACCAACGAAGCTTCCACCGAGAAATTCTGTATAAGATAATTATTCCCTATGTCCAAACGGCTCGTCATGAATATCCCATGGGACTGCACCCACTTCACCTTCTGTGCAACCCACATGTCATCATAAGCTATCCACGTACGGGATAAATAGTTCAAAGCCTCCCGGCTGCGTGGAGTAACGGGAGCAAGGAATCTACCGGAATGTACTGATGCAGATAGAATACCATGGAACGTATCCGCCGGTGCAACCGTCATTTACCGTACTCAGAAAGGTCAAGTAGCTGTAAAACCTTGCGCCTCATTTCTCTCAATAGGCGAAATCGACAAGAAATGAATGTGGAGCGTTGTGCCGTGCAAAGTGAGACCAGCGAGCAAAGTACGGATACTAGGATGTGTGGGTAATGCTTCCCACATCTTACCAATGACAGGCATGCAAATAATTGGACTTCCACTTGGTAATAGTCCGTAGATAATGGACCAGTCGAAACCACTTACATCTATTAGCGCAGTGTGCGATAAAATGCAGCCACCGCAGTGAAACTGACGTGCTTTATCAGCCAAAATTAGGTGAGCCTACTTATCCCAAACGGGCAGTGCTCACCAGGGAACATCAAACCTACAATGTCCTTCACTATACTCAAAGCACCATGGCCGCTTACAGCCTGTGATGCTCCGAACAACGTGAATACTTAAACCATTGTGTGGAAGCCTGGTTCTAGCGGAACGTGGATTTGTCCCTCCGGATCGCTTGCTTAACTGAACGTTGGCCTCCCAGAGCGGCCACCACTTGTACGTTTCTCAAGCACTCCCCGTTCGCACACTCCTGTCAAGATATATTCAGCCTGCAACCGCTTCTGACTGCCTTTTCCTTGTACCGATCAATTGTCAGGGTTGTTGGCATTGCATTCGTACAGAGCCGCGTGAGAAAGACGCATAAGTGATCGCAGCGGTTAGGGGCAAGCAAATGGAATACGAGCTCCGCGCTGGGAAAATCGGTCTTCCATGTTCCGCAAGATGTTCACAGGACTAATCGTTAAGCTGTTGAACTTTGTACTGGCATAACGAAGGATTTCTCGAGCATTTCAAAACGTTCACGTGAGTTCGACGAAGTGCTGTTCACTTTTCATTGTTAATCTACTATCCCTGGGGTACGCATGAAGATTTGATAGGTGCATGTCATTGTTGTGGAGCGTACCGCGCTTCAAAACCTTTAACCGTCTGCTCACTGCATGAAGATTGATTGGAAACTTTTAAACTCTCGTAAGACAAGCGAAGACATACTAAAAACAAAAGTATGATCGCCCACACGGGCGGCCAAGTCCGCCGAGGATGCCACCGCAACCGCCAGAGGGCAGCCGCAAACGCATGAGCCCACGGACTTACATATCATGAATGGAAGATTAAAACAAAATATTGCCTGCACAAATTGCTCATCTTTAGAAACGGTCAAAAGTCATCATTTAGGACATACTTCATGTTCCATGCAGTTCAGCACTATGACATCGCAACGACCATACAAAACGGGCAACGACTAGTGGTTTCGTTCATTTGCGCCGGACAATGGTGACCTTAGCGGAGTTCCTTCGGTTGCGTGCGCAGGGCTGAGTATCCGCCACTGTCAGTTTTGTTTTCCAAATCCAATTTGAATGGCTGCCGAAGTCCCGCACCCGCTAAAATGAAAAAGGTGCAGACACCTTTCGCCCTTGAGACGAGAGAGCATCCACTGTGATCGCGTTCTGTCATTTCAAAATGATCATTTCATCACACTGATTTGCAACACTCCGCATCCTAGCTCCCTAATATCGCGGATAAGTCCTACCTCATCTTACCTAGAAATGTTTGGAAAGGGTTGACGCCTTCAGCACTTATAAGGTTATCATCAGAAGTAGTAATCATTACTTCCGATGATATCGTGTTCCAAGCCCAGACCGCTCTGTTGCAGAGGGCGAACACTTCCTGTATCCTTCAGGATACCGCATTGAGCAAACTGGCATGCTATTTGGATCTACAGTATATAAAGTCTTGCAGGATGATTGGACTACGTTTTATTTCATATATACATATATATTGACGGGCTTCAGAACATGCATGGTACCAACGCAACAAGACGCAAATAGAAGCTTACAGAAGATGGATGGAAAGGGAGATAATTAACAGTGACAGATCGTTCGGTTATTTGTTTCCGCGTTACCTTTGAAGCGTGAATGTAGTGGAAGAGGCTTGCCTTATATCCGCTAGGGTCCAGGCCTCAGGTGATTCTAAGTGGGCTTATTCGTGGTGCTCTGGCCGATGTAAAGGGAAGGGGGGAGCCGGCAGCCATGCTCCTGAAACTTGGAGTGGCATGGAGTCACGGAAGATTTTGTTAGGTCAAGTGCCGTAACGAGCTGGGCGATGACAGATTACCGTCAACTACCAAAAGAAGTCGACGCCACGGGCCGAAACTTGATATTCGAAGAACAGGAACTGACCGTTTGAAACGGCTTTATTTATTCCGACAGCCACGTGACTAGGGATGCTGGCAAGGTATCTGAGTTGAGCACGCGTATCTCGAAGCTTCGAGTGGGGCTGGCTGCGGCGGAGCGCTTAATGCGCTGATTTCTTTTCGCTGAAGTCGGAGGCTTGCGCATTATGCACAGCATCGCACGCGGTTCTGTTGTATGGCCGCAGGGCATGGCGTTTGCTCGCCGAGGATGTTCGTCACTTAGAGGTTTTGATCGTTAGTGTCAGTATCCTAACTGCAGGGAGGTGAGGAAGATGCGTCGACAACTGTAGCGTCAACTGACCATTAGCATTAAGAGTGATGGTGAAAACTGATTAGTCAAAGTAGCCGAAGAGACGGAAGTAATGTCCACTGCAGGTAACAGTTAAAGACTGCTTAGACTTGTGCGAGACATCAGCAGGCGGTGAACTTCGCTTAGTGAAGTCGTGTGCGATAGGAATGAAGAGCTCATCCATGGTTGGACAGTTAGGATGAGCACTTCAAGAATCAGTTTAGCTGGCCGCACGCTAACGCACTTAGTCCAACGTCCGCAGTGGCGAATCCTTGGAACGTGTTTCCTGACCCCCTCCCAACGGAAGTGGAAGTAGAGTCGAATATTCGACTTCTGAAGGGGAGAAAAGCGGCCGGTCCCGACGAACTATCTCAGTTCTTCTCAAATTGGATGGAGTAGTTTTGATGAAAGCAATTGACTCTATTCCGTGATGTCTGGAAACAAGAGTGTATTCCATCATGGTAGCGAGTGTCACTGATTTCACCCATGTCTAAGAAGGACACACGGAGTGACCGTGGCAATCATCGTGGGATTATTTTAGTTCCGATAGTTACTAAGGTGTTAGCTTCGATAGTGCTGAGTCGTTTGACACCGGATCGCGAGAGCAACATCCACGAACAGCAAGCCGGATTTTGTCCAGGTTGATGTTGTATCGACCAGATATTCACTCTTTGGCAGCTGCTGGAAACGCGCCACACCAGTGCTCAACAGTCGTAGATTTTCTTGACTTGAAAGGTGTTTTGGACTTGGCGGATCAGACAGTGTTATACAGTGCTCGCCCCCGGAAGGGTATACAAGTGAGGTTCCGAACTTGGTACTGGATAGATAGCAACTGACGATTGTGGACCGTTTTACTTACCTTGTCTGATGCATGTCGAACGACGAGGGCCCGGGATTGGAGGTGATTTCGCTTATGTCCAAAACTGGAGCGGCGTCCGCTGAACTGAAGAATATGTGGCGTTGTGCTCATATTTACTTGAAGTCGAAAGGTCGTTTGTACTGTGCGGCAGTGCGCTCAGTTCTGTCGTATGGTTGCGAGAAGAATGGATTATGCCTGTCGGAGATGTTCGATCACCGATTTCTACGTAGTATGGCAAGAACTGATTGTAGTGACCAGGCGATTAATATAGAAGTTAAGAATCTAGTACTAGGTCCCGGTATTGAAAACACCTTATCGCAGCGTATGAAGCCTAATAGCTACGCTGGTTGGGTTACGTGTAGGGTATGGCGAACACTCGTCTATCACCGTATCCCACTTTGCGTTCGTCCTGTGGAGTGGAAGAAGCCATGTGGAAGTCAGCAGGCGAAGTGGCAGCGTGAATGATAAAATGGACTGTCTCTCACGCCTTCGTGGATTGGGTCCGAAGGAGCCGTCAACCGGTTCATCACCGTTAAGCGTTAAACAACAAGGCAAGCCTCACTGGCCGCTGCCCTTTCCACAGAGTTGCAAGTTTCTGTAAAAAGAGTGAATATGCAAACGGAACAAGGAGTGGACGTACACAGGTGGAAAAAGATAAGATGCTGCTGCAGCCAACACATGGAACAGAGTCTAACTATAGAAGCGAACTCTTTCAATCATTCTGGTTCGACAGACAATGACAACACGATTGCCACTGTTCACGGTTCACTGTCATATCCTTCAGTGTCTCCAGCCAACTAGTTGACGAGTCATTCGGACCCCAACCACGAAGACTTGGGACACCTACTTTAAATAAGTTCGCTGTACATTTTCTCAATCCACGTTGCCACATCATCCGTTGACCTCCACAAGGCTTTTTCCATTCCTTGGGAGAAACCCAAAATGGGACACGATATGGTAGACGAGTGTTCGACATACACAACACGCGACCCAACCAGCATAGTCTGCCAAGTTTCAAAGGCCGAAACAAGGTATTCTGAAAGCCAACACCTAGCATTGGATTGCTGACCTCCACATTACTCACCCGGTCAATCCATCCAATCTTAGTGATACTACGTATACATCGGTAGTTAAAAACCTCCAAGCGATGAACATCTCCCACACAAATACTCCATGTCTCGCAATCATACAACAGAACTGAACGCACTGCAGCACAGTGCACATGACCTTTTAACTTCAGTGAAATATCAGACCGACGCCACAAGTGCTTCAGTCCAGCGTAAGCTGCCCGAGCCTGGGATATACGCGTATTTACCTCCACTGTCGAGTTACCATTATCCGACACGCAGTTACCGAGGTAAGCAAAACGGTCCACAATCGTTAGTTCCTCTGCGCTCAGCACAAAGTTCAGCTCTGCTGTCGTCCAGTCCTGGCAACAGCACTTTGCATTTTGAAGGTGCAAAGCACATGCCAAACCGAGCAACCGATCTCGACAGTCTATCTAGTGCGCATTGTGCGTTGTCCGCGGATTCGAACAGACAACGTCGTCTGCATAATCTAAGTCACACAACTTCCCTCCAATTCCTAGTTTGACTCCTACATTCTGAAGACCTCCTAAGGCATCTTCGATCACCTCGTCTATGACGAACTTGAACAGGAATGGAGAGATGAGACACCCGTGTCGAACGCCACTAGTCGTTCCGAATGAACTTGATGTTTCACCCAATACTCTCATGCGGCAACAAGTTTGTAAGTACAATGCTCGCAACAGGTTTAAGAACTCCGCTGGCATACCCTTCCGGTGGAGAGCACTGAATAGTGCTGGTCGATCCACTGACTCGAACGCGCTTTTCGAGTCCAGAAAGACTGCGATCGTGGGGCGGTGGTGTGTGTAGCGTGTTTCGCGTAAATGCCAAAGGGTGAATATCTGATCGATGCAACCTCGAGCTGGCCGAAATCCGGTCTGCTGTTCACGGATATTACCCCAGTGAATCAGCGTCAAGTGGCGCAGCTTAATCGAAGCTAACATCTTAGAATCTGTGGGAGCTAAACTATTCCCACGAAGATTGCTAGTCACTTCGTGTACCCTTCTCGAAAATGGGTACAATCAGCGAGTCGCCCCACGATAACGGAATACGCTCCTCGTTCCAACTATCATGAAGCCAGGAGGTAAGTGATTTCACTAGAGCTTCACCGCTCAATTTGGAAAGAACTGGGGGAAGGTTGTCAAGACCGGCTGTTTTTACTTTCTTCAGAAGTCGAATATCCGACTGCAATTTCATTTCCGTTGGGGGCTCAGCTGACAACTCCCAAGGATTCGCAGCTGCAGACGTCGGACTAAATACGTTAGCGTGTGGCCAGCTAAATTAATCCTAGAATTGTCCTGCCCAACGGTCCAGTTTTTGTTGTTTTTATCATGGACGGACTCTACATTCCTATCGCACACGACTTCACTAACCGAAGCTGGCCGCCCACCGCTGTCGCGTATAAGTTTAAACAATCATCAGCTGTTACCTGAAGCAGCCGCTACTTCCATCTCTTCGGAGACCTTAACCCATCAGTTTTCGAAGTCATTTTTAAGGATTATCATCAACTGACGCTGCAACTGTCAACGCGATTTATTCACCTCTTTGCAGTTAGGGAGCTGGCATTATCGCTCCATTAGGCCCAGCGACCCTTGCGAGATCCAGTGTCTTTGATGAACGCCAGGTCTAGAACCACAGGCGAAATCTGCTGCCAAATGCATTGCCTGCTTGATTTGATCCCAGCGCTCGTTTACATTGCAGCTCTTCGAGGTTCCTAGTTCGTCAGATAGATTCTGTTCATAGCTGTTGTGAACGACCGAACCAGATAAACGTTACACGGCAAATCCGGTTTGTGGCCTGCGTCGAAGGCCTTTGAGCTGCAGCAGGAATCTCATAAAAAATAACGCATGATCCGATTCGACGTACGTGGTCCAGTACGATCTACAGTTCTACACAACCGCGCCAACGGTCACTAGTGTGATATAGTTGATCTGACTCAGACTACCTGTCGAGTTAGAGCGCTATGTCGCTGTGCGACGCGAACTGTGTCGAGAACTGCCCTTAGCACTACTATCCTTTCGGACGCTGACTAATCCCTGGAGTCTCACGGTGCACAAGCGACTGTTAACTGAGACCCAGTCTAAAAGAGTCGCCTCAGCCTTCTCATTTAAGACTATTCCTACACCGCTTTGGCCTACAGCTTGAGCTGCCTCGACGTCTCCTGACGTGTGTAGGAAAAATCTAGGCGAGACATTAGGCGCAGTTAGTTGAATTACTCTGCTCGAATCCTGAATTCGTGCCTCAATGGCGCAGCAGACATCAATCGAAAGTGAGTCCACTGTCAAAGCTAAGCACGTCGTTGGTCAGCCTGCATTAGTGTGCACATTGAAGAAGCCGAGATTCAGAGGCTGACGAGGCTTGAGAAAATGTGAGTTAGCAGACTGAAAACCACTTACTACACTATTTGACAGTGAGCTGTTGCGAGTGTCGAGCGTGTTATCAATGGAGATACTATGGGTAGGCAGAAGGGGCAGAGATTGGGTTGGATACAAGAGACAGGCTGAATAAAAGAGAGGGAACTCTGAGCAGTAACATACTTATTACTACCCACCCCGCTCGATGCAATGAGCAGCGCGGCCCGGATTATCGTGCGCGACGATCGATACAGTGTGGAATCATTTGTAGGCGTGTAACTCATGGGAAATAATGGACGGGTACTGCTGAGGAGTCCAGCCGCTATGCAGAAGAACAATTAGGGTTCTCAACCGAAGACGTTGGTTCTGACAAGAACCTAACCGCAAGGCAGCCGGGCATGCTGAAAGGAAGCCCATCTACTTGGATCAATTAGGCTTCCACTCGTTTTTCCGACTGAGCTGCTGACTCAGATCAACCCCAACTTGGAGGACCACGAGACTATTTTGTCCAGCCTCTACCTATTGACCTTCTGGGCATGATTGGATCTTCGGCTTGAGATAAGCCATTCTGTATAGCTCGTTGGGTCATAGAGGCACGCAAGCCGTCACACCACGTCAAGGTGCAATCTCCTGACAGCAGAGGTTAGGCATATTTGCAAAAGCATGCGAGCGAAGCGTGGGTAGGCGACTTGCAAAAGACAACCGCGCTAAACGATCAAAGCTCAGTTAAACAAGCAGTCAAGAAGAAAAAACCCAAGCGCCGCTAGGAGGGCCTTCTTGAAGATCGTCGGAGAAGGGCTTTGATTGACACCATAGAGAAAAAGCAGAAACCAAGCCGATGTCCCTTTTCCTTGTCATTGCTTTCCGCTTGTTTGGTTGTCCCACTGTGGGTAATTGCTGTAATCTAAACATACCTTGTGCACCAGACCTGAGAAACATCGGGAAGCAAAAGCAGATTGTGTGATACACCAGCCCAGCCTAACACTGCTGCAACCGAGTTTCCCGCCCGACATGCCCTGTCTGAACCACGTCCCTCAGCCGCTGGTCTCGCACGCTAGGACGAGTATTTACCTGACAGGGTAAATACGAAGGTCTGATCCTAGGTTCCCTTCTTCCTATGGTGCCTAAAATAATGCTCGCAATAACTGGTTGGCTGAAGGCACTGAAGGATATAACAGTAAGCCATGAACAGTGGCGATCGTGTTGTCATTTTTTATCGAATCAGAACGATTGTGAAGTGCGTCTTTGGAGCTAGAATTTGTTCCGTGTGTTGACAAGTCGACTCTGAAATTTGCAGTGGCGTAGATCCACATAAGGTCTATTGTAGAAGCCCCCAGCCCTCCCCTGCCACTGGGTTACTGCAGTCTCGTGCATGATGTGGAGCTGGTTCTGCTTTTCCTTCTCCATCTAACGGGGTTCAGCTGGTCAACGATCCCTAGGTAACATTCAATCCGCAGTCACTAGCCCAGCATCGGACAGTTAATCCGCTGTCATTTTTTCATCCCTACTGCTTTGACTTTTATTTCCGTAATCTGTTTCCATGGTTTCCACATCTATGATCTTCGTCCGCCTATCCGGTCCTCAGACTTCTAGCCATTCTCACCGCGTTTCTCTTCGAATCCGCGGACAACGCACAATGCGCACTAGATAGACTGTCGAGATCGGTTGCTCGGTTTGGCATGTGCTTTGCACCTTCAAAATGCAAAGTGCTGTTGCCAGGACTGGACGACAGCAGAGCTGAACTTTGTGCTGAGCGCAGAGGAACTAACGATTGTGGACCGTTTTGCTTACCTCGGTAACTGCGTGTCGGATAATGGTAACTCGACAGTGGAGGTAAATACGCGTATATCCCAGGCTCGGGCAGCTTACGCTGGACTGAAGCACTTGTGGCGTCGGTCTGATATTTCACTGAAGTTAAAAGGTCATGTGCACTGTGCTGCAGTGCGTTCAGTTCTGTTGTATGATTGNGAGACATGGAGTATTTGTGTGGGAGATGTTCATCGCTTGGAGGTTTTTAACTACCGATGTATACGTAGTATCACTAAGATTGGATGGATTGACCGGGTGAGTAATGTGGAGGTCAGCAATCCAATGCTAGGTGTTGGCTTTCAGAATACCTTGTTTCGGCCTTTGAAACTTGGCAGACTATGCTGGTTGGGTCGCGTGTTGTGTATGTCGAACACTCGTCTACCATATCGTGTCCCATTTTGGGTTTCTCCCAAGGAATGGAAAAAGCCTTGTGGAGGTCAACGGATGATGTGGCAACGTGGATTGAGAAAATGTACAGCGAACTTATTTAAAGTAGGTGTCCCAAGTCTTCGTGGTTGGGGTCCGAATGACTCGTCAACTAGTTGGCTGGAGACACTGAAGGATATGACAGTGAACCGTGAACAGTGGCAATCGTGTTGTCATTGTCTGTCGAACCAGAATGATTGAAAGAGTTCGCTTCTATAGTTAGACTCTGTTCCATGTGTTGGCTGCAGCAGCATCTTATCTTTTTCCACCTGTGTACGTCCACTCCTTGTTCCGTTTGCATATTCACTCTTTTTACAGAAACTTGCAACTCTGTGGAAAGGGCAGCGGTCAGTGAGGCTTGCCTTGCTGCTTAACGCTGAACAATGATGGTGTTGATTTTGATGTTGCTTTTCTGTCCAAAGGTGTTGCTGTCTTTCGCACTTACTTTTCCCCAGATGTTTGAAGCCGTGAAAAGCTCCTCATTTATTCATTTTTTGCCTCACAAGTTTTTTTGTTTTAAATAACTGGTTTACCAAACTGGTTCTTGAGTAATTGTTCTTATTATCACGTGGTAAAATAGCGCTTAACTACGGCGGTTGTCCCTCCGTGTATAATAAAAATCAATGACTGAATAAGTATGTTTTTGCAGTTAAAATGAGTTTTTTGGTTTTCTGGTCGATGAAACCCTTTCTCTGTCCACCTTGTGTGTTAACTTTCGTTGTTGTATTGTGTAACTCGGTAAAAAAGGCGGCCGTTAATGGGGCTTGACTCGAAGTTTAACGCTGAACAGTGATGACGCGGCTACGTTGATATATGTGCCTTGTATTGCCCATCGGAGTGGAAGTGCTGGCAAATCAAGGTTAAGATTGGCCTTCAAAAAGATGTGCCGTATGCGAGTTAAGTCGGTTGTTTTATTTCTTCCTCAGATTAGACAAATTCCTACTTTCAACGTAATTCCTGCCCAGTTCGGCATAACTCCTTCTTTAATTAGTCCTTAAGTGGTGCAGCATGTTTACTTCAAGCCGCTAGTCATTTAGCCTGATTTTTATGATGAAGGCTGTTATTTTTGAATATATTTATAGAGCACTCACCGTCATCGCCATCTTTGTTCAGCGATAAACAGCAAGGCAAGTCTCACTGACCGCTGCCTTTTCCCCAGAGTTACATGTTTCTATAGAGAAAGTGAATATGCAAACGGAACAGGGGGTAGACCTACTCGGGATAAGATGCCACTGCACCCAACATACGGAACAGTCTAAGTGTGCAAATGCACTCTTTCAGTTATTCAAATTCGATAGAAAATGATAGATCACTGTTGTTGCATTGTTTTACATTTTTAGTAGAGTTGGGGAAAGTGAATAACATTTATTTTATTTTGATGTCGTTCCAGGGAGAATATCTTACATACCGTAAGCTTTCTACGTCATACGATATACATTGCACTGTTGCAACGGTCATCTCATAAACCAATGGACCATGAACTTCAGCGGCATGTTCTACAAGAGGTCGAAAAACAAAGATTCACTCATTTGAGCCAGCAACTAACAAGGATTTGTTGGGAACAGTGTGTTAGAAAGCTGGGATCTACGCTAGACGCGAAGACGCAAACTTGTCTGATTAACTGTGTGGAGCGATACATTGATGTATCTGGGACCATAACGAAACAACAAAATCGTTTGCGTTTAGGTTTCACCGATGTACCGCACTCAGAGTGATAAACGATTTCCTTGAAATCCCGTGTTCTGATTTTTCGTAACCTTCCGTAGTGACCCTCATCTTTGTCTTGTTAGAGATGCTCCTTCAGACAGTCGCTGCAAGGTAAGCAAAACAATCCTGCAATGATGGTTCTTAGGTTCATAAATTCCGCTGCAAGCATTTCAAAATTTTCTCAGGTAATACCTTTTGCTCATTCCTTTGAAGTCTTCAGGTTCAGTTGCGACACCTCAGCAGCACGGTGTCCGAATGTGGTATAACAAATATACAAGATCCAACCGATTTTCAAAATCGGGTAATCAAGAACTCTGCCCCAGTTCTTGTGGATTTTCACGCTACTTGGTACGTTTTATTTCATTATCAAAAATATTTTGCCGTCGGTAATGTTCAGTGATTCGAGTCCTTGGGAGGTGCCTGATGGGCTACCAAGCCTAAATCAGCAAACTTTCTTCTAGTTCTATTAGAATGGTACCTGCTTGCAGTTCTTTGATGATCCAAAGTACCCTCGTATCTACAGGATACACTTCGGTTGCCTTAGTATAAAGTCATTTCGTTTTCCATTGACCTGATACAGTTCACCAGATGTTCATCTGAAAATTCTTACTGGCTCAATTGAGAGAACAAGTTGGGGAACAACGTCTGGGTTCGTATTCATGCTGTAGCACCTCAATGTATTATCCGATCAGTCAGATCAAAGGAGAGTGCAAAGCGAATTACTGGTAACAGTACTTGTGACTTATGAATAAGTCAAGATCGGGCGAATGTATTCTATGTCGATTGTCGTTTGGCTTAATGTCTTCTTTTGGGGCGAAGAATGAATCACGAGATGTAGAGAAGCTAATAACGATATATTCACCCCTTGGCATTTACGTGAAACACGCTACACACACCACCGCCCCACGATCGCAGTCTTTCTGGACTCGAAAAGCGCGTTCGAGTCAGTGGATCGACCAGCACTATTCAGTGCTCTCCACCGGAAGGGTATGCCAGCGGAGTTCTTAAACCTGTTGCGAGCATTGTACTTACAAACTTGTTGCCGCATGAGAGTATTGGGTGAAACATCAAGTTCATTCGGAACGACTAGTGGCGTTCGACACGGGTGTCTCATCTCTCCATTCCTGTTCAAGTTCGTCATAGACGAGGTGATCGAAGATGTCTTAGGAGGTCTTCAGAATGTAGGAGTCAAACTAGGAATTGGAGGGAAGTTGTGTGACTTAGATTATGCAGACGACGTTGTCTGTTCGAATCCGCGGACAACGCACAATGCGCACTAGATAGACTGTCGAGATCGGTTGCTCGGTTTGGCATGTGGTTTGCACCTTCAAAATGCAAAGTGCTGTTGCCAGGACTGGACGACAGCAGAGCTGAACTTTGTGCTGAGCGCAGAGGAACTAACGATTGTGGACCGTTTTGCTTACCTCGGTAACTGCGTGTCGGATAATGGTAACTCGACAGTGGAGGTAAATACGCGTATATCCCAGGCTCGGGCAGCTTACGCTGGACTGAAGCACTTGTGGCGTCGGTCTGATATTTCACTGAAGTTAAAAGGTCATGTGCACTGTGCTGCAGTGCGTTCAGTTCTGTTGTATGATTGTGAGACATGGAGTATTTGTGTGGGAGATGTTCATCGCTTGGAGGTTTTTAACTACCGATGTATACGTAGTATCACTAAGATTGGATGGATTGACCGGGTGAGTAATGTGGAGGTCAGCAATCCAATGCTAGGTGTTGGCTTTCAGAATACCTTGTTTCGGCCTTTGAAACTTGGCAGACTATGCTGGTTGGGTCGCGTGTTGTGTATGTCGAACACTCGTCTACCATATCGTGTCCCATTTTGGGTTTCTCCCAAGGAATGGAAAAAGCCTTGTGGAGGTCAACGGATGATGTGGCAACGTGGATTGAGAAAATGTACAGCGAACTTATTTAAAGTAGGTGTCCCAAGTCTTCGTGGTTGGGGTCCGAATGACTCGTCAACTAGTTGGCTGGAGACACTGAAGGATATGACAGTGAACCGTGAACAGTGGCAATCGTGTTGTCATTGTCTGTCGAACCAGAATGATTGAAAGAGTTCGCTTCTATAGTTAGACTCTGTTCCATGTGTTGGCTGCAGCAGCATCTTATCTTTTTCCACCTGTGTACGTCCACTCCTTGTTCCGTTTGCATATTCACTCTTTTAACAGAAACTTGCAACTCTGTGGAAAGGGCAGCGGCCAGTGAGGCTTGCCTTGCTGTTTAACGCTGATCGATTGTGTCGAATTTCTTGGGTTGCGTAGACTAGAAGCAGTACTGAAGGAGAAAACGGCACGCAGCTGCACAGTGAAACAAGCACGATTGAGTGCTGTAGCTCAGGCTCATAATCTTGTCTCTTCGGTCGTGGGCCACTACATCTTCCGACGTGATTCTTTTAGTTGGCTGTTTTTATGTGTTGCTTCATTTTTTTCTTTGCCTTCTTTCGTACGATCTCGTTTTTTTTGAATGGTTATTTTCACCAACTCAATTGTGGGCCATCGTTTTGCTACCAACCGTTCATCTCTGCTGTAAGAACACGTCGATGGGACTCAGAAGCTTAAACTAGCACACAAATTTAATGATAATAAACCGAAGTTGAATTGGCAGTATCATTTATCACAAAATGATTCACGTTTTAATGTCAGCACTCATCCCAATAAGAAACCATGGAAGCACCTTACGGTATTCGTCAACAATGCCTATCCATCGCGCCTCAATTGGGATGCAAACTCGCGATCAACGGTTGAGTCGAACATCTTAATGATTACGCTGCTAGTTCGATAGCAGTGGATATGCACTGCTGACGATTCCTAATGGGGCTGAGGCATTTGTAGTGCTTTCATGCTCTCTTACTGATGAGCTGGGTTCTGATATCACATGATGAATATTTTCGTGGAAACATATAGTGTCTTACCACCAACACATCAGATACCATTTCTTTTCCGGCTGTAATGAAAACAAGTTATTGGAAGCAAATTTATCTGCAGATTTTTCCGAAGTTTGATCTTTAATCACGTATTTCTTTTGTAGGTGTGGTCCCTGTAAGCTGCTTAGTCCTCGTTTAGAGGCGGCAATGCAAACCTATATGAAATCTATACTTTTGGCTAAAGTGGATGTCGACAAGAACGATGAACTTGCCGCGAAGTATAAGGTAAGTTTACAGTAGGTAATGGAATCACCTGAACTAATGGGAGCATGGATAGACAATCAGTTCTTTTAGGAACCACGGCGTGGTTCATCGGAAGTTCTTCATCAGCTGGGAAAAACTAACCTTCAAAGAGGACAAAAGGTTTCAAAGTCTTCGTTCACGCTGTAAGTAGTGTGTTTCATATATGAATAATACGGAGTACGCATACCTGACGAGCACCAGTAGTTGCAAGACCGGTCATGTACTCCCGGCCCTTGTTGGACAGCACTAGGCGAACGACGGGAAAAAATACCCGTCAGCAGTTTGGATGCGATTACTACCAAACATTCCTCTGTCATCTTCATACGAGGTCTCGTCACCTTTGTAGTAAGTCGGTGCAACCATCGATTACACGTGATATCCAGGTTATCGCCAGAGCAACTAATGTCGAACATACCGATCGCCTGTGAAGTCCGCAGAAAGTAAAATACTGAGAAACACGTGCGAGTGCCTTCAAGTTTCCGATGTTTACTCAAAGCCCAAACAGTGACGGCGTAGATAACTGAAGGTACAGTTGCACGCGTGGCTTCAAAGGTTCGTCTCAATTCAAACTTCAGTTGCATCGGTAACCATAGCGAAGGCTAGGGACGGAATTCAAGTAGGCGGTCATCATTATTAAAGCAGCACTAAATGCAAAGAAGAGCGGGTACGGAAGAAGCGTAGATTTGAGTCCACAGGCGCCGACCACGGTGGCCGGCAAATCAAATTAGATTGCCTGGTACAAGAAATCCCTCAACATCGAGCGGAATTTTATCGTTACTTACTGCATGAAACATTCCCCTAGCCAGAATCTCTAGTCCAACGGTTTGACTTGCAAACCAGTGGTTACGTGAACGATGCAATTCTGAGAAAGCTTCTTCAGATCTGCAGCGTAAGACCTCGTTGTCGCCCATATGCTATTTGGTCTTCTCTTATGTGCGAATTAACGTTCCGCCGTCACTTCAGGTGGTCTGTTTTATTCATTCAGTGAATCAAACTAAAGAGGATGGAGCAGTATTTTTTTGAGCTGGACGATACTTAGCTCGAGGTGATAGATACTCACTGACGAGAAAAACCCAAAATACTCTACCCCTACGTTCATCGAATAGGGTATTTTACCATCCAGTCGCATCTCTGCTTTTGGTCACTGGAGTGCTCTTTCTTGGTGCCAAGCAATTGGTAGTACAGAGCCAGATGCTGTCCGCCTACTGATTTTGTGGGATTGGACTTTGTCTAACGGTTTACCTGTCAGGCATGATTGTATCTTAGACCTGGGAAATTCATCCTGCGCAGCTTTTTCGATTGCGAATGCGTGCATGCCATCGTACCACGTTAACATCTTATCTGGCTATGGTGACAATGCGGTCCATACTCATACTCCATGAACCTCGGTGCGTGGCCGAACTGCCGTGATTGGGTTGGACATGAAATCATAGTTATGACCAATCATCGTTTGCAACCAGCAAACAGTTATGGAGTGGACATCGTAGGTATTCACAGCTGCTGTGGATTTTCGTGGTACTCTGACGAAATGATTTTTCAACCTTCAATCACTGTTTTCGCGATCTACAGGTTGGTTTACCGCTACCGCTTTAAAACTTATTTCACTGGTCAGGTGAACGCATTCCAACTGCAAAAATCAACCAGTCACGATAATATTTATAAAAACAATGTTTATTTCAGTTTTCGCAACCATTAGCCTTGAACCAGCGTGTTTTGTTTTTGCTCGCCACCTCAGCACTGTCTGCTGAACCGAAAAATAAACAAGAGAAGGTGAAAGATCAACAGCGAGGTGACAAACTGAGAAACTATGTAAAAGAAGCAGGATTCCAAATGCAATAACGCTACTGACTGCGCCATTGAGCTGTATCATCAAACATTTCCAATCATCGGGTGATACTATCTCGTGAACTCTAACCCATCATCCTCATTTTCGCTGGAAGTTAATTAGCAAGGCAAGTTCCACTGACAGCTGCCTTTACCCCAGAGCTATATGTTGCTGTAGGAAGAGTGAATATGCGAACGGAACAGGGAGTGCATCTACACAGGCTGGAACAAATAAATGCTGCGGTAGCCAACGCACAAAACACAGTCTAACTTTACAAACGAACTTTTTCAATCATTATGATTCGTTAGAAAATGACACACGACCGCTACTGTTCGCTGCTTACTATCCTATCTTTCAGTGCATCCAGCCAAGTAGTTGACGAGTCTTTCGGTCCCAAACCACGAAGAAGAGAAGAACTGGGAAAGTTCGTCGGGACCGGCCGCTTTTCTCCCCTTCAGAAGTCGAATATTCGACTCTACTTCCACTTCCGTTGGGAGGGGGTCAGGAAACACGTTCCAAGGATTCGCCACTGCGGACGTTGGACTAAGTGCGTTAGCGTGCGGCCAGCTAAACTGACTCTTGAAGTGCTCATCCTAACTGTCCAACCATGGATGAGCTCTTCATTTCTATCGCACACGACTTCGCTAACCGAGGTTCGCCGCCTTGTATGCGTATAATTTCAAGCAGTCTCCGATTTTTACCTTGCAATTAGGGAGCTGGCGTTTTTGCTCCATTAGGCCCAGCGACCCTTGTGAGATCCAGTGTCTTTGATGAACGCCAGGTCTAGAACCACAGGCGAAATCTGCTGCCAAATGCATTGCCTGCTTGATTTGATCCCAGCGCTCGTCGAGGTTCCTAATTCGTCAGATGGTTTTTGTCCATAGCTGTTGTGAACGGCCGAATCAGACAGACGTTCGACGGCCGTTCAGCTTAGGCGAAAATCGCATTAAAACCAGTGCATGGTCCAACTCGACGAACATGAGCCAGTACGGCCCACAAATCTATACACAACCGCGCTAACAGTCGCTTAGTGTGATATAGTCGATCTGACTGAGACTACCTGTCAAGTTAGAGCGTCACGTCTCCGTGCGACGCGAACTGTGTCGGAAATTCGTACTAGACAGGAATAAACAATTGTCTGCCCAAATTTGGAAAATTCTTTCCCCGTTATTTGTTCGCTGAGCAAGCAAGGCGCACCACCCACCTTAACGGGCTTCCGATGCACTCAGTTTTCCAACTTGTGCAGTAAAATCACCTGCCACCACTATTATGTCAGAAACTTTGCTCTTCCGAACAAGGGTGACGAGCTCGTCATAAAACTTGTCGCTCTGCATGTCAGCTCCGTAGTTTGTTGGAGCTGATGCCGAGATGACAAATTGCGCTTAGCACCACTATCCTTTCGGACACTGACTAATCCCTGGAGTCTCACGGTGCACAAGCGACTGTTAACTGGGACCCAGTCTAAAAG
>LUCM01006585.1:172198-196638 GCA_008360955.1 Fasciolopsis buskii
CCATTTAATACATGTTCCGCCAATGACTGAGTGCGAACGCATTTTCATCCTTCGCCAGCCATTTAAAAGGCGTCATACACATTGCGCCCGACAATCATGGTTTTCTCGACTTGAGGGATTTCTTCGATTCAGTCAACTGAACAGCCCTATCCAGTACTCTTCACCAGAAGGGTATTTACAAAAGTTCGCGAATTTGCCGAGAGGATTGTGCTCACACACTTCTCGTCACATTAGGACACGGTGAATCATCAAGTTCATCTGAAACGAACAATGGTATTTGATAAGGTTACCCTAGTTCCGCTATTTTGTTTCATTTCGTCACCAGCGGGGTGCTCAGGATGTAGGCATCGAACTAACGAGTGGTAGAAAACTGTGACTCAGATTCAGCTAATGACCTTAGAAATATACAGAACATGCGCAACGTGCATTAAGCAAGCTGACATTCTCTCCGGACCTTCAAAGTGTAGCGTTGTAGAAAGATTAGACTACGGTAGTACGAAACTTGATACTCGAACATCGGTTTCATTCACTTCAACAACTGTTTGATAGAATGGTATCACGGCAACGGAAGTGAGCATGCGTATACCCGTGGCACGAGCAGCGTAGGTTGATTGAAGCAGTTGCTGCGCAGGCCTGAACTTACACTGGAGTCGCAGGGTCGTGTGTAGTATGCCGCAGTGTGCTCAGTTTTACTGTGTGGTTGCAAGACACGGAGTTTGCGCGCTGAAGATGTTCGTCACTTCGAGATTTTTGATTGTTGGTGTCTGTGTGGTATCACTATGACCAGATGGAGGGGGAATGAGCAATGTGCATGTTAGGATTCCAGTATTGGATGCCGGTTCAGAGAATACCCTACCACAACGTGTTAACTTAAGTAGATGTCGTTAGTTGAGCCAAGCGTTACGTGTGGTCATCACTCACCTGGTGTACCGTGTCCTATTTTCCGCTCCTCATATGGGGTGAGAGAAGCTACGCGAAAGTCAACAGAGTACGCAAAAGCGTGCGATAAGAAACTGTATGGCAAACTCAGATAAAGCAGGCGCCCTAAGTCTCCGCGGTTGGGGTCTAAAAGATCCGTCAATCAGAGACAATGGAAGACATGGCAGTGAACCGTCAGCAGTGGCAATCGTGTCATCGTATTCTACCGAATCAGAATGATTGACACGCATTGATGACGTCACGTCGACTGGAGATGAAACGTTTGCGATATAAACGCCAAGCTCAGCGACCAGTACCTCCCGAAAACCAACAACCTGAGCTCATGCCAACATGTTTTCAAGATCATCAAGTGGGATGCAATGGTAGGATTATATGTTCCACGTGTTGCATACTACGGGACTCTGTTCCCATCCGTCCAAGTCGACTCCCTGTCCGCTGTGGAACGTGTAACTTCGGAAGAAAGGCAGTAGGAATTGCTTGGTATCATTCCGATGCGGACAGAATCCGGTTTGATTCTCATGCGCACATTTTGCGTCCGGTTAGAAAATCGACGCAGAAAATATATTTATGAGCGGTTTCGGAACGATTCATATCAAACCAATCCATTGATTTTTCTACCAGGGGTCGTCATCGCCTTAAAGAAGGGCGAAACCCCGGCCAAACTAGAGAGTCAAATGTCAAACGTTTCCCGATGATACCCTGATGTCTCGTTGATTGTCATTATAAAGCGATATTCATCACTCTAGAAATGTGACACAGATGATCCAGCTGGTCAAGCAACAAAAGTTACGAATTTAACTAGAAATCCGTGATAGCAATTTCAATCCAGAAGTAATCGTTATGATGGCCATATATACCGACTAACTGCAATGTTTCCTTGAAACAATGCACTCATTAGTCTTGCTGTTCTAAATATGGTCCAATAACTGATTATGTATGGGTGGAAATCATCAGATATCCCGACTGATCTGTCAGATATGGTTGCGTCATCGCTGTAGGATCTTTGGGTTTCGGAATCGCACAGGTAGTCGCATCACATTAGGATGTTGTCCCGTTTTGCGGTGTAGTCCATAGTCACTGCCTCTACTTCATTTTGTCCATTTAATCGACACAACAATGACAACTCTAGGAACCTGAACTGACAGTGTCGTTATGATGACACGGCAAAGGGTATAAAAATCTTAACCAGTGTACTGCCTCGCGTAGACCCAATTAGAATCTTTTATTCAGCCTGTCTCTCTATCTCCAACCCAATCTCTGCCCCTTCTGCCTACCCATAGTATCTCCATTGATAACACGCTCGACACTCGCAACAGCTCACTGTCAAATAGTGTAGTAAGTGGTTTTCAGTCTGCTAACTCACATTTTCTCAAGCCTCGTCAGCCTCTGAATCTCGGCTTCTTCAATGTGCACACTAATGCAGGCTGACCAACGACGTGCTTAGCTTTGACAGTGGACTCACTTTCGATTGATGTCTGCTGCGCCATTGAGGCACGAATTCAGGATTCGAGCAGAGTAATTCAACTAACTGCGCCTAATGTCTCGCCTAGATTTTTCCTACACACGTCAGGAGACGTCGAGGCAGCTCAAGCTGTAGGCCAAAGCGGTGTAGGAATAGTCTTAAATGAGAAGGCTGAGGCGACTCTTTTAGACTGGGTCCCAGTTAACAGTCGCTTGTGCACCGTGAGACTCCAGGGATTAGTCAGTGTCCGAAAGGATAGTGGTGCTAAGCGCAATTTGTCATCTCGGCATCAGCTCCAACAAACTACGGAGCTGACATGCAGAGCGACAAGTTTTATGACGAGCTCGTCACCCTTGTTCGGAAGAGCAAAGTTTCTGACATAATAGTGGTGGCAGGTGATTTTACTGCACAAGTTGGAAAACTGAGTGCATCGGAAGCCCGTTAAGGTGGGTGGTGCGCCTTGCTTGCTCAGCGAACAAATAACGGGGAAAGAATTTTCCAAATTTGGGCAGACAATTGTTTATTCCTGTCTAGTACGAATTTCCGACACAGTTCGCGTCGCACGGAGACGTGACGCTCTAACTTGACAGGTAGTCTCAGTCAGATCGACTATATCACACTAAGCGACTGTTAGCGCGGTTGTGTATAGATTTGTGGGCCGTACTGGCTCATGTTCGTCGAGTTGGACCATGCACTGGTTTTAATGCGATTTTCGCCTAAGCTGAACGGCCGTCGAACGTCTGTCTGATTCGGCCGTTCACAACAGCTATGGACAAAAACCATCTGACGAATTAGGAACCTCGACGAGCGCTGGGATCAAATCAAGCAGGCAATGCATTTGGCAGCAGATTTCGCCTGTGGTTCTAGACCTGGCGTTCATCAAAGACACTGGATCTCACAAGGGTCGCTGGGCCTAATGGAGCAAAAACGCCAGCTCCCTAATTGCAAGGTAAAAATCGGAGACTGCTTGAAATTATACGCATACAAGGCGGCGAACCTCGGTTAGCGAAGTCGTGTGCGATAGAAATGAAGAGCTCATCCATGGTTGGACAGTTAGGATGAGCACTTCAAGAGTCAGTTTAGCTGGCCGCACGCTAACGCACTTAGTCCAACGTCCGCAGTGGCGAATCCTTGGAACGTGTTTCCTGACCCCCTCCCAACGGAAGTGGAAGTAGAGTCGAATATTCGACTTCTGAAGGGGAGAAAAGCGGCCGGTCCCGACGAACTTTCCCAGTTCTTCCCAAATTGGATGGAGTAGTTTTGATGTAGTTGACTCTTTATTCCATGATATCTGGAACCATGAATGTATTCCATCAGTCATTGATTTTACCCATCTTCGCGAAGGGCACAGGGGGTGGCCGTGGAAATCACCGTGGAATTAGTTAAGTTTCCGATAGTTACTATGGTGTTAGCTTCGATAGTGCTGAGTCGTTTGACATCGGCTTGCGAGAGCAATATCCACGAACAACAAGCCGGATTTTGTCTATATTGATGTTGCATCGACCAGATATTCACTCTTTGGCAGTTGCTGGAAAGCGTCACACTCAATATCCCCGGCACTCTTATTTTTTCTCAACTTTAAAGGTGCGTTGTACTCGGTCGACCGAACGGCAGCGTTGCATCCCCTTTACTGACGGCTGTACCAGAATTATTCGCAAGCTTTCTGTGGCTTTTTACTCGCATATTTTAGACTCTTTAAGGGGAGATTGTGATCTACGATATACATTCGAATCGACTATCTGGGTTGGATACCGGTGTCGGATTTGTCCATTTTTGTTGAACTTTCTCATGGCCGAGGTATTGCAGAATGCTTCAGGAAGCGTTTGGTATTCAGGCTTCGAGCGGAAATGTGAGGGGAGGAGCCATGTGATCGGGTTTGGCAAACACTCTCCTGTGCCTGTTCGGATCTGCGCTAGTCAAACTCGCGAGGACTGGACTCCATTCGGCATGTGCTTTGCATCCTCAAGGTGTAGAGTGCTGTTGTAAACCTGGAAGACTGTGCTCGCGAAAATGATGGACGAAATGTAACTGTCAGGACTGCCGTACTGTTGCGCTCAGCTGAAAGAATACGGAACTGGTGAATCAGAAGATATGGAGAGCGAATAAAGGATGAGAATAATGTTCTACCTGTATATATCTGGACTACCTTATACCTGTTATTTGATTCTAACAAGTGAGAGATGGGTTGATCAACCAAAGATCATTCGACTGCCTGCGCTCGCATTGACTGGCTGCGCTACATGTGGTTGTTTTCACTCTCTCTGCTTTCTAACAATTTTGGATTACACTTCGTCTGTTCGTCACTTATATATTTTGCAGCATCACTCTCATTGTGAACTGTTCAGCTTCAGAGTTCGTTGAGTTTTACATCCCCCATAGGTCTGTCTATCCAGGGAAACCTACGTTTCTGCCTCTGAGAAGACTTTTCGGAAGCCGGTCAGATACCCTCATCTGCATACCACCCAACGAGGTGACCGTTTATTTGACAATCAGCACTTCACTTTATTTCCTTTATTAAAGAAACAACAATCTGTACCTTATTCAGGACGGGGGTCACAGCCATCAGAGGCCTGCCAAATGGAGAAGTCAACTGGCAGTAAGAAGATTCGAACCTACCGCATTCACGTCTAAACGCCGTGAATTTGGCAGCCCCGCATAGAAAATGGCTGACTAGTCGTGGATACTGGATCCGTGCATTCACCGCAATACGTGCGCCGCATGCATACAAGAATCGTGAATGAATAGTGACATGGATAAATCCGCTGTCTCTTGCTGGGTTTGATTACTTTCAATAGGATTGAAGGTTGTGCAAAAAAGTGCCTACTAGTGGAAAAGTGATCACGTATAGATTATTCGTGGTGTGACATGTCATAGGTCTTTTCTTAACCGTGCAACGGTATTGATTGTTTCACCATCATTCTATACTTTGTCGTTTGAACAGCAATATTATCAGTGATATTTAATTAGTCCCTTCTTCTCAATATGAAATTAGTCTGAATTTCGGCTCCTTCAAACCTTTCATTCTTCCTGTTCCGTATGACAATCCTCACATTGTGGTAGATTTCAGCCATCTCCTTAGCCCCATTAACTACTTTTGGCCTGAAGGATTTAGGCCCCTCACCCACCCTTGGAATCGTAAATCTCGGCAGAGCCCTCTCTAACCTTCCGTGTTTCCCTGTCAAAGTCCTTGCTACCAACAATCAATTCATCATCGTTGTAAGAATTTATTCTCATCTTGCTAGCAGCGCTTTTCTTAAATCTACGCGTACAAAGTTTCGTCTGAGAGATTCGTCCTGTGCAAACGTTTCGCTTCCCGGACATTCTGTTGTCATAATTTCAATCCTAATTTTTTCAACTCCACAGAAACTTTTACACTCTTTGTGCAGAAAGTGACTGACTTTTATTGCCCCTTTTAATGTTTTTATAAATAGGAGAAGAACGGAATCCCCTTATATGAAACGACTGTGTCGACGCAAACAACAGGCGTGCAAGGTCTGTGACACTAAAATCGTTTGGGATCTCACTGAAAATGAGATCAGGGGCGTCCACTTTATCTATGGTGATCAACTTCTAAGCAGTGAGGATGTAACGAAGAGGATTTGGATGCATTGTGCTTTGGAGGAAAGGTTGTCTAGTTATTTACTCAACATCGATATCCCTAATATTGTATTCACTAAACCTGCTACATTTACCCCTTTACCACATTTTCCCAAGGGCTAGACCGATGCCGAACCCATGGAAAACGATGGGGATTTTAAATTGCTCAAAACTATCGAGGCTGGGCCGGAAGCTTTATACCCACATATTCTTAAATACGGTATGGAGTTTTGTATGAAGTCGCAGCTTCTTTTACTAACAGCCCCCTGTATTCATGTTTCATTCTGACTTGCTGGAAAGCAAAAACAACTGTCGCGACTCCCAAGAACTGCTTAAACGATTCGGTCCCATCGCTGTTGTCAAGAGCCTTTTGAAACTCACTGAGCTTCGGACATCCAGTCGCCTCTTAAGGAACTTTGTGGCTACCCGGATCACTTCCGTTTCACCTACAAACCTCATAGAAGAACCATTATTGTGGTATTACATTCAGTTGATTCTAAACAACTCTCCGAAGTCTCTTGGATATGTTTCTCTTGGTTATTCCTCCGCCTCGGATTCCATCCCTAGACCGCTTTCACTTCAAAAGCTCCATTCTTTTGGGTGTACACTTAACTTGTCTGGATGAGTGTATCCAAAACACGAAATTTAAAGGGAGATCATTCGAACCTTTAACCAATAATTATGGTGTTCTTCAAAGTGCTGTCCTTTTGTCCTTTGTTTTCTACACTTATGTAGGTGGTCTCTCCCCTGGTTCTGGGATCAACTGTACGGACTATGTTGCTATATGCTACTCCGCATCAGCTGATGGCGAGCAAGGTAATTTATTGCTGATTCCTCAAATCAGCAAAACTTCTCAGAGCACAGTGGTCATTTACTTAACCCATCCAAGGGCCCTAAGTGTATCCTCGCTCTATCTCGTTCGTAATGTCCATCTTCTGAGAATCCAGTAAGTTAAACATCTTGAGATCTCTTTTCTCCAATATTCGCTGGTCTTCAAACTGTCTGAAAGCTCAAGCAGTTCCGTGTTAAGTCTGATTTTATTTCGGCCCATAATCCCCAGTTCTTCTTACCAGTACTCTTCTACTATTCACGTCGAACACGTGATATTGCTGCCTTAGAAGCGCGAATTGCAGCACAGCACGCGGACCGTGTGCAATGTTTAACTCTTGACCACCAAATAGGTAGCGATGAGTCTGAGTCATAGCGGATCCTTGGAGCAAACAGCAAAATCACGTACACCAAAATAAGCAACTGACTCATGGTAAGATGAAAAGATACAAAAGAGCTACGGCTGAGCTGTGTCAGTCGCTCGCTTCAAACTCCGTCCGAGCTACCGATGGCTAAATGAGGCTTAAAAATCAGGCAGCAAAATGCCAGCATCGGCATAAGCAACCCAGCGCGACAAGGAAACCAAAAGGTTAAACAGAACATTGTCATGCTCACTGCATAAAACAACAGAACGCTCTAGACGATAATATGAGCAATAATCGAAGGAATAATTGAAATTTCTGAATGCATCAGGGAGTACATTAATGTGCGCACCACTTTCAAGTTCAGTCCAGTTTATTATTTACAACCAGAAACCTTTGACTGATGCGCTCTGGCTTAGCTTGCTGCCTCACAGTACCAACTACTCAGAAGAAAAGAGGAGTAAGAAAAGGTCAGCTACAAGGCAACTACTAGTTCAAGAGCTACACGTAGGAAAAAATGTTCCTAATGCAAGAACGTTACTAACTGCGATATTCGGTTATATCACCTGTTACCTACAACCAACGATTAGAAGATTTCGTGGACTCCACCTGCGCAATGTAAGTGGAACAGCGCAAGCCGGTCCACTATTCAAAACATTTCGGACCTGGCTGTATGCGTAACTCAAGAGCGGCAATAACCGCGAAGCCGGTCGTGTATCTCTGGGGAAATTTTGTTCATCCGCCCGTATGCGAAACATACGACAAAGAAGAAAAACCAATACTTTCATTCCTTGTATCCCCATTGACTGACAGAAGAGAACGCGCCGACGGATCACTATGTGATTTTTAAATGGATTCGTCCAATTTAGTTTAACTTTTACAATCATTAACCTCGCACGAAAATACTCTAGTTTGGATTGCTACCTCACAGCACAATCTACTCAGAGGGGAATAAGGAACAGTAAGAGGTCGATAACAAGTTGAACAACTACATGGAAGGGGGAAGATGTCAAATATGAAAACTTCACTGACTGCAGCACTAAACAGTATCACCTATTGTGTTCAACAACCGTTGAGGAGATCTCGCTAACCTCAGTTGGACAGTATGACTGGATCTAATCGGGGAAGTGCACTAGTTAGTGCTTTCATACTTTTCTCATATAATCGACTGCACACTTTAACCCATCCCTCAACCAATACTCCCCTCGGAGAGCAGTGAGCAACGAGGTAGGCATCCCGTGGACGATCACAAGACATGTTCCAATCACCCTAATCGATTCAAATTCAGTGACTTTTCTAAAAACTGAATTCGACGACCTACTGAGTTATGCCTAACGTTTCGGTTACTGAGAATTATCCAACCATATTTCATCAATACTTCGAAGAGAGCGGTCTTCGCATATCTGGCATGTTTCTGAGCCGCATAATGGCATCGAACTCGACTTCTGACAGACACCGGGATGTCACGCCGGCGCCACAGATGCTTCGGATTGATAAGCGTCAACAAAATCTTCGGTGTGCGGGAACACACCTCCGATGTGGGACCACCGGGTCAGATACAACTAGCCAGGTAACTACATCTGTCCACTTCACCCAATTCCTCTTCTGCAAGAACAAGATTCAGCTTCGAGCCAATTCAGTCCTGCAACAATGTTTCACACTTTGGGAGTGCAAAACGCATCTCAAACACAACCACGCTATCGTTCCGGTGATCGAGAAAATCCTACGACTTGTTTGTGGCCCTACTTAGAAGCACATCTTCCGTAAATTCCAAGTCAGTTTTTTATCTGAGAAGATATTATTGCTACTATTCTCACATGAGGACAGGGCGATTCCATAGTCATCCCAATGGCAAAGTTCAAAAGAAAGAGAGCAACTCCGACAAACACTACTTCTCATAGTTAGTTCGGGGAAAAGGTCATTGTAAACACAAACTCGGCTTCGGCTGTTTGTATAGATCAAAAGAATTAAATGAATTCTTTCGGCATGCCTGTTAGTGAGAAGCACTGAGAAGGGACTGTATGATCAACCTAGTTGAAAACCACTTTCAGACGAAGAAAGCTAAAGACCATGGATCTGTTTTATAAGATTTGTCTTCATGTTTTCAAAAAGGTATGCATTGAATGAGACAGCTTCTTCAGACCTGTTTGGGCAAGACGTTTGAGGATCAGGATCTACGGATCGCCTTGATAACCGCTGATATCATGCAAGGTATCGGCTTTGCAGTTTTCACATGACGAATATGCTTGATTTAATGCAGCTATTTCCAGCTTTGCATGGCGTTTTCGGAAACATTTTGCACTAGTGCTTTGGTGACCAATGCTAACACTGACGTATTACCCCTTCCCGTTTTTTATTTGGTCGGGTAAAGGTTACCACAATCTGTGATGCAGATTAAGTTCGGTACTAAGGGAAATTTTGAATCCATCATCAAATAACGTGGAGGGCCTCACGACTGTCTTAGACGCAACAGTGTATATTACTGGTTGTTATTAGTCTTGCTCTCGTTACCTTTTTTCATTTCTTTGATGTTTAAATTTGTGATCCTGCTGGTTGAAAACTAGGGATATGTTTTTCGTTTTACGGAGCCTGCTTCCTACTTTATTTTTCTCGGGGTGTTATACCTATGCATGTGATTGAAGAAGTTCTCGAAATTCCGCACGGAGGTGAATCGAGAATAAAACCACGTTTGTTCCGTGCATCACGTGACTTAAATTTGAACTTCTCGATACCAATCAATGTGTAGGTTTGCTAGCCGCCAGATGGCTCGTGCTGTCAAATGTTGCAGGATCCGGGTGGTGCTGCTCGAGTTTCCGGCACCGACTACTATGATAGATTACAATGGGACAGCGAGTTCCATAGTTCTGCCGAAAGGCATTTGCAGAATAATAACGTGAGACGGAGATATGAAGCATATCAAGCCGCCAGGAACCTGTCATTAGACAGACGCCGACAATGTCTGCTAGCAATGCTTCAGGCAGAAGATAGAAAAAATCGAGAGCTAGGCCACCTAAAGTTAGAACGTGAACGCCTTTCGCATCGCGAGAAAATAAAGAAGGAGGCATCACATTTAAAAGAACAGTTAGAAACGAGGGAACGTGAGCTTTCGGACGCCAAACTTCATATTCTTTTTGCACAATCTTGTGTTCCGCTCAGATGCCACCAAATGGAAAAGAATGCAAGGGAGATAGCCGAAGAACGCAGAGAAATAGCAAAGTATGTAGAATGGGACAAACTGCAACAGGAGAAAGAAGCTAAACTTGTTGAGAAAAAAAAGACGCATTTTGAGGAGCAAGTGGAAAGAGAGGAAGAAGAAATGCAAGTGCTAAGGCAACATGCAAATGATGAAATTACCAATTCTTTTAACGAATTTGTAAAACGGATACAAGGAAAACAGAGGAAAGATATTGGATGTTTCGAAAAAAAGAAACTAGAAACAAATCTAGAGCAGCAAGCGGTTCCAGAGGATAATACCGATGAAAGTAGAAGAATGAAGGACAAAATGCTGAAGACAATGATAAGAGACATAGATGCCGCGAAGAAATCTAAAGAGGAAGATAGGCAAAAAGGGAAACTTGTCGAGGCATTCTGCAATAAGAATTCTACAACAGACTGTGGACGCGGCAGTCAAAACAAAGAAATTCTTCGACAGGAGCAGCTGCGTTTCATGCAATACCAAAAACAAATGACTCTAAATGAGGCTGCTTATGATAAATGCATCAATAAATTGTACACGGATATGAACACCGAAAAGCGAATACAAGAACAAAAGCGGAAACTGGAAGATAGGGAAAAAAGGTTAGCTTTCACCAAGGAGGCTGATGAGTTTCGTAAGGCCATGGTTAGGAGAAAAGAGGAGCACAAAGAAGCCGAACAAAAAGCCGATGCTGAAATTGTTCGAACCCTTCAGGAAAAGTTACGGCGTGAAAATGCACTTACCCTTGACATGGAAAATGATCGTCACAAGGAGACAAAACAGTATGGTTTTGATCTTTCTCGACAACAAAACTACAATTTGTCCGTTCATAAGCAATCGAAGAAAATGGAATTAGAGAGGGAGCTAAAGGCCATGACGAAAGCTGAGGAAATCTATCAAGAACAATTTAATGATGTTATGTCACGGAATCCACTCATTCAGTATGCTCTTCCATGCCGCCGTACGTAGACAGTGGAATTCATTGCTGTAAACGCCGAAGCCATATGTTTGCTTATTCAGTGTATATTGATGCTGACAAGCGACCATACATTTCCATTTTGTCGAAGTCTGCCGTTCTCAGCAGTGACCGAAAGCTGAGTACTGATGGGGAAATATATGCTAACCACCAGCTTGGAAAAAATGCAAAGCCTAATATGCAGTTATCCCGTCATGTGCTGAATTGGCCATTCGTTTAAACGATAAGTAAAGTTCCCCTTGAAATTTAGATTTCTCTGGTTTATAAATGCTCGTTTTAGCAAATCGAGCGACCAAAGTCGTTGGCAAATCGTTTTCGAACCGGATAAAAGGTGTTGAAAGCAATTACCTTACCTTTCTACAAAGCACTACAGCTGAAATGAATCTAATATTCTAGTGGGACGTGTCCATATTTCTCAATATCATGGTACGTTGTTGTTTCACAGCCAGCAACAAAGAAACGTGTGCACCGCTAGTGATCTCGTGTATTAAGGGTGCAATCTCGGTGCACCATATAATTTGTTTTACTGTTTTGGTTGGGTTTTGTGTTAATGCTGGATTAAGTGTTTTGTTGCAGTACATCTGAACAATAGCCGGGACCCGTATTTACGCTCGACACAGTCTTTAGAGCGTTTTTCGCTGCGAGATACTGTTCTTATTCTTCCATAAACTGCAAGGTGTGATGTTAAGTGACAGAGGTTGCAGAGAGAGAAACTTAGTCGGCCTGACGAAATAGTCCTTTTGCATCGGACTTATAGGACGCGATAGGTTTTATGAATGACGTTTTCGAGCCGCCGACTGAATTGCATAAAAGTTATCTGTGTCACCAGGTAATTCTCTGTGTTGCGTATAAGGGAACAGTCACCAATTTGGTGGTTAACCGTGAATAAAGTGGACCTAGACTCACTGAAAAGCAGTCGCACACAGGCAGTGGCAGTGATAAGGAAGTGGTAGGTATTCGCCTGACAAGAGTCCTCTACAAAACACCACAAGTTTTCTGGAGTGGAAACCTAAGTTTCCGATCTGGCAATAAACTGTAACTATTTTGTTTTTGATTATTCAGCAGATACCTCGGCCGAGGTACAAATGCGAACCTGAAAACCAAAATACATAAGTGTGGCATATTATTCCGATTTCACTCTCGTGGATTATCAATTATCTTAGTGTCCTTTACCTTTCTTGAGTAAGCTGTAATAATTTCTTCGTTTGGTGCAAGCTTCAGTCCGTTACAAAGAGACAAACGGAAATAAGCTGAGCTTCAATTTCAGCTTATGGAGCCTATCCAGCACCGAAATCCACCCTGAGAATGTATAATCTGGTAACGCTGCATACTCCGACATTACAAATTATTCAGATGAAGAAAAACCAAGCGCTGCTTAGCAACGAGTTCAGGTCTGTTCGAATTTTCGTAAGAAGTTATATGAGAAACAAATACCCATTCACCTTTTTTGAGAGTAGTGTGTAACATAGCACCTAAAAAGAATGACCGACGACCGTTTCTTGCACTCACAAAGAAATCGACATGTATTTTTGTGAAGTTCTCCGCGTGCGACTGAGATTGAACTGTTTACGAATACTGGTATCAGAATATTCCGACAATTCTAAGTAGTTCAGGAATAAGTTAGATTTGAGCTGAACAAAACTGTGCTTCTTATCACTCGTTCCATCATAGCTCACCAAGTGAACTCGAAATTTGATGTCCGTAGTTTTCAGTTCCACTTCACAATTAAAAATAAGGAAAACTGAGGAAAAACTTCAAGCATTTCTATCTGTCCATACATCCCAAGACCTCGGAGGCCGGCAGTGGTCAGGTCGTGACCTTTGGACATGAAGGTCGCGAGTTCGAATCCTCCCACCACCACTCAACTCCCCCATTCGGTATCCCTCTGTTGGCCGCGGTTCACTTCATGAAAAATGATACACACTGCTATTTCATTAATAAAGGAAATAAAAGATCACTTGGCATGACCCTCTAGCCTGAAGAGAACGATCGCCAAAGGCGTTCGTTTGTACTAAAATGACTAGACTGGCATTCATTTTATTTAAGCTAGTAAACTTCTTGATTTCGAACATCCAGACAACATTGTGCTTCGTCAAAAAGTCCGAGTGAGTTATAACTCTTCCGGGATCACATTGTGACTACGTCAGGTATACGTTTTTTACCCTCGAGGCAAAAAATGCTCCTGCAGAACAATGGAGTTCCTGTAGATATTGATTCTAGAGGGTATGGGACGAAAAGTGAATCGCGTTGAATTATGAGAGTGACACTTTGAAAGTTCGTCGTGCAGAGGATGCGTGGGATCTGAAAGAATTTTATGGGCAATTTTTTCACATGATGATCACATAGATTGAAGGACAACTCAGTGGTATGAAAGACTCAAGGCTAATGGTTGATACCTCCCGGTGAAGGACTTTAAAGTCTTTAGGTAAACCTAAAAATACAGGGGAATAGTAAAGAAGGACTAGAAAAACATTGGTATACAGATCGGGAGATGACGCTTTGTTTCACCTTGTAGTGTCGAAGCTTCCTCATTTAAAATGAAAATTGTCGGAGATTCTTTTCACAGATGGAAATGTGAGAAGTCCACTTCAGATTTTTATCAATATTAACTCCTAGATATTTCACAGAATCAACCCTGGTAAGTTTTCGAGTTGATGGAATACGTTTCGCATGGGTAGGCCGACCGAGGGAGAGAGAACAGACATTCAAAACATTTAGATTTTTTGAGATTTGAACCAGCTCGTGCAGAGGAACCATAAACAGAAGATAGGTTGTTAGAAAACCTTTGAAAATCATCCTTGTTCGGAACGGCTTGGTAGGGTAACATCATCAGCATACTTAAAGAGATGACAAGGGGAGCTAGCTGATAAATCGCTGGTGTAAGTAGAGAAGAGAAGCGGTGAAAGAACAGCACCCTATGGCACGCCTGAGTTGTTAATCAGCGGGTTTGAAGTTTTACCGTCCATTCGTGGGTTCGGTTAATAAAGTAATCCGGAAGCCATGCTAATGAAGGCCTGAGACAACCAAATGTTTCCAGTTTGTGAAACGGAAGAGACCGTGGGACCGAATCAAGTGCCGAAGAATAGTCTAGAAAGGCGTAACACACAGATTTCATCGATGCGTTTCAGGGCTTACAAATGTGATGAACAAGGGAGGCGACAGCGTCCAAAGTAGACATGTTAGATCTATAGGCAAATTGAAATGGGTCGTCAGGAAGATAAATAGAAGAACGCAGGCGCTTAAGTATAGCACGCTCCGTCAGTTTGAGACCAGAAGATGGTAAGGCTGTGGGGCGAAAACGTTTTACCAAAGCAGTAGAAATGGTAGATTTTGGGATGAGAATAATAGTAATGGGTCTCCAACAGTTAGGGATGGAAGACGAGATTAGTGATGAGTTAGTCAGAGAAGTAAGTGCATCCGTCAGGGCCACAGCACCATGTCGTAAAATAGCGGAAGGCAGACCGTTGGGATGAACCCCTGTGGTAATTTTAGTTGTACGGAGGAGGCCGAGCGGCTCTTTCCTAGAAAAAACTTGTAACTATCGTATCATCACCCTGTCCAAATATGACTGGGATATAAGTGGATGAATGGATGAGAGCACGATTGATGCTGTCGCCATCAGCAGAAGTATTTTATGCTTCTTCTTCCCGCACAACAGTCGAATGCCTTGCCATAGGAATCGACTGTTGTTGCCACTCAAGAGTTGGCTGACGAATGTAGTGCCGATGCGTTGGATTTCAGCTTTTATTAAGTTAGAAATATGCCGCGCGCTTGAATTATTACGGGATTTGTAGAAGTGTTTTTTGAGTCTTCTTAGAGATTTCAGTTTCTAGGTGGAGGTACGGCCATTTGAGATGAATAGTATTTATGAGGGGCAGCAAATATCAAAGATTGCATTGACCGTCTCTGTGAAAAGCTTGACATTGTCAAAAGAGAAACAGGTAGATGCGAGTGAAAGGGATTTCTGAAGAAGAATAAAGTTGTTGTGTGAAAAGTTACAGAGGCCGACTTGGATTTGAGTTGTTCGGCTGAAGGAATGGAAAGCCGACCTCGAGGATATCTTGGCCTTAGAAGAAGCGGACAATGATCGCTAATTGAAATTGAAGCACGCAGTTTCAGGGAAAATAAATCAGGGTGGTTGGTAATAGTCCTATCTAAAACGGAGTCGCCTCTGGTAGAAGAAACGCAGAAGTCAGTCAAATCAAGCATAATCAGCGGCAGGATAGATGCATGATTGAAATCACCTACAATAATATGCAGACTATCTTCAAGAAGAGGAACAATAAGTACTAGAATAAAGTCGAAAAAAGGTGCGACATTTTGTTGCGAGCTAAAACGGGCAACATATAAGTCCGTTATGATTGTACTGGTATGGGGAGAAAACCTAGGATGACACTGTTACGGGACAGTCAATTCCGTTTAGCGAGTACGTATAAATAAATTCGGATTTTCCAGACCGGAAGGAGTTTGTATCTCCACACCGCCTCCAGTCTTCTTGTCCGAAACTATCCTGCCGATGGAATCTGAAACAGTCAGTCGACACGAGTGAATCAGCGATATCTGGATCCAACGAAGTTCCTTGTATGTGGATGACAAGCGCGAACGTGGATCGATGACCGAAGTGGGAGGAACGGATCCGACATTTTCATAAACAGAGAGCGGATGCTGGTACTCAACAATGCCGGGATGGGCATCTTGGCCGGAAGGGTGCATTTAAGAGCTGCCAACCAGCCAGCACGAGTGTTTCTTCTAAATGGATTAGATCGTTGGGGTGTAGCAACGCGTGATCCCAGCCCGTGTTGAGAAACAGTAAAGTTTCTAAACAACAATAATTCCGACAAACGGAGACCATAATGGAACCGAAAATCTTACAAGAAAAAAAACGAAATAACGGTAACAGAATTGGGATACAGTCAGTCAAAGGGCGCGCCGAGGCATTATGGGGATATTCGGTTATCGGTCAAAGGTCGACTTTACATCGGAGTAGTTACAATATGTTGCACAGATAAGGTAAGATAAGCTAAGACTGCCGTTTTTCTTGATACTCGTATATCCGTGGTGTTAATGGCTTATTTTATAAGCAATCCTGGGAGCAGGTATTCCGTTTGAATTTGATAAGGTGGTCCAAATTTGTGTTACGCATGACCGAAATTCGACCCTCTCGATGTACGCTGTTTTCCAAGGCAGCTACGGATTGGATGGCGGGCTAAGTCTATGAAGCGATATCTGAAAACCCTAACCGGTGAACTGATCCGAATGGGAAAAGTAAGGGTCATGGAAGATCCTCCCATGGGTTTGCTGGAGATATTAGACAAAATGACTTCTGTAGAAATCGGTGCCGCGCACGCGTTCAAAATTCGTCCTTGTCTACACAGTGATTCTAATTATTACTTGAATTTATTCTGTCGACCGCTATTTGCTCACTTCGCTTGTAATCATTCGGTGCTGTGGGGTACCAGTCGAAAACAAAAAAAGTTCAGTGATTTAAAATACTTTAACAGAATATTTGATTCGCTGGGGTTACTGGAAACGAAAGTGTACGAAGTCTATATTGAAGTACACTTCCCAGCAGCCGCTCGTTGATACCATAAACGGTCATTATGGATACGAAAAACCAGACCCAACCAAAATATTGTACGACTTCTTTCTAAAACTATCTCGCTTCGTGTGAATACCATGCAAACTACAGACAAAAGTCTAGCTACCAATTTATATGATTGAACAAAAAAACCAAATTACAGACTCGCAGGTCCTAGAGAGGGAATGTAATATAAATTAGCATACGAGTATCCTTGCTTGCACAACACATCGACCATTTCTTGAATGTAGTCGTCCTAACCAACCTAAACTAACTGTCGTTATGTTTGTAAATAGCCGGACGACCTCTACCTACCAGTCCGATGTTACATCATCAACCGTAGTATGCAGTTGGACAATGACCCTCGAAGGGGCGTGACCAACCTAAAATGTATAAGAACTGACCCATAATGGGTTTGCCGATAAGTCATTATTTCGTGGAACTACTGGGACAAAAACTAGCTCACTGACGACTTGCAGATTCATAATTATTCGTCCAGTAAAAGTTTACCGCACACTGAGTAATATAGAAGCGTAGCCGATGAAGTGTAGATAGCGACAGGTTCATGTTTTCTTTTTGATGTCCAGCTCTTCATCAAGTACACTGAATCAATCCTTTGTCGTCTTATGCAGTGGAATGGGTGAATTATTAACCTTTCGCATGAAATTAAGCAATCAAACGGCCTGTAAACGTAAAAACTAATTTTACACTGAGCAAACGGCACCAAAAACTGATGAAAGAACCATAGAAGGGCAGAAATACGGAAGGGAGATGAGGGCAAATAGTGGTTCAAACTTCGACAGTGTAACAGACGTCGAGACAACTTTGGATAAACGGCTGTCAGGCCAGCAGCATACACGCCTTCGGCCTGTACATTGAATGAATTTTCTACGTGGATAAAACAGTCCATCTGATATCGTAGTAGGTGCAGAGGTGAAACTGCGTGAGTAACAAAACCGAAGTATACCAAGCCAGTGTTCCGAATTATCAAACCGCGTTACACCAAATGATCCAACTATGTCATAATTCAAAAATATCATACAGCCTTGATTTATGCAACATTAACGAAAGCCCACGGTATCATGTATAAAGTATAAATTGCAAACGGCCTGCCTGTCAAATGTGATTGTATACTCTGTAAACTTGGTTTTGGGCAGTGGAAAGAGATAGAATAGCTGCCTTTTTCCATAGACAGAGTAGAACTGACATAACAGTCATATATTTGCGGAATTATTCATCTCGGTCTCGGTTATAGGATGAACTGCAGAAATAACGGTGACCCTGTAGGTTAGTTTCTCATTATGGTCAGGGCAGTTGAATTGTCCTAAGGAATCCCAAATCGGAACTAAGGGAACGGCTTGACAATCTAACACGGGAAAACTGATTAAATGCCACGACACTTGCCTCGCCTTGTTTTGAACGAAAAGTCGCATACTTAGATATATTCTCAAGAAACCTAAATGTAAGGGTCCGATTACAGTTTCCAGGCCCTTGGAATGCCCCTGAGATCGATAGCTCACAAGAGTACATCAATCCAGCTCTCGGTGGTTTTCAATTGAATGATTCGGTCCGTCAAACAACTACCGTCTACATTCTAAAGGTTAAACTAATTTTTAGAGCTGATGAGTAGGAACCACGCTAAGGAATATCCGATGGCTCCTCTCGACGTTGCATTGTCCAACTACATAAAATTTAACTACCTACGGCCGAGATTCAGGTACTATTGCATTCATAATAACAACTGTACCACTGGATTCAGCGATTGACGACTTCAGTTAACCGTTGCATTATATTGTATTTCGCTTTATTAGCACTTAAATTACATAATACGCAATTGGTAAGCTGATCAGTCATGTATATCAAATCCTACTACTGATAGAACAGTGCATTGAACTCGCTAAACTTTCATTCTTGGACAAAAGTAAAGTCCACAACTTCGCAGTTTGGGCAAAGAGGGTCCGTTCGACAAAGTAACCGAAAAATAAGAACAGCTCAAAGAAACGATTCTCAATAACGGATAACCCGGGAGGCTCCATGACGAAAATCATGGAGTCATAGTCAACGAAAGCTCACAACCTGTAAGAGAACCATACACCAAATTCCGTTTTGAAGGAAATATCTGAAGCGAGTTAATGACGTGATCTTAGAACGCAGCTAATCACGAATTTTCCACAACTACCCTATATACACGCACTCTAGTCAGCTTTGTGAACCTTAAAGGCGGATTTTATCTCATTAGTTCTAGCAAAGTTTCCATGTTCTCATTTTCTACGGGTTATACAAGGAGAGCGACACAAATCATCAGCCAACCCTTAAGAGCCCAGTTAAACACGACAGAGAAGAACCACCTAATGCGCAATCGTGGTGCAACTTGCGACACCGGATAACGAATTGACCACTTCAAACGGGTACACTACTCTACTGCAAGCGTACAAAAACAGTTGAAAAATAAAAATTGGATGCCACATAGTATTGCCTTCAAATGCAATGCATTAAGGCAATCCAGCTGTGACGAGCGTAACCCGAAACTGATCTAGGGACTCAGACTGCAGTCCTTTTGCCGAAAATATGAGTTTAATGATCCTCAAAGTACAGCTAATGTTCCTTCATCAGATAGGAGGCACTGCTTCCATTGAAACAATATGGTTGGCTAGTTTCTGAGTTTCTGAATTTCTGAATCCAGAGTTGCGAACCCTCCATGAAAAAGGCAATCCGCTTTAGGCGCTTTGGCAAATTACAATATTTATCCATTATTATCCCTGAGTTATACATTCACAAAAAATTCACACTGCATCGGACTGCATTACTCTTTACATCGAGCAGGATGGATAGCACTAAGTGGGTTACCGCATTTGCCTTTTGCCCTAACTGCCTCTCCTTAACCTTGCTGCCTACCCAGGTCCTGCGTAACAGACCTGAAGGACTAGGATTAATTCGACTGCATCTCCTGCTGGGTTACCGCCAGACCCTGTTGCGGGTCAGGGTTTTGAGTCAAAATCTCCGGTTGGAGTTCCTCTCCTCTACGTCGTTGGCAGCAGTGAAGTGTCGTTTGCTCAAATGCCTCCACCAATAATGCACTGTTTAGGTATTGGCATTTACAACAAACAACAAAATGTGCATCGAATTTCCAACAGTTCATTAGAGAATAGGGCAGAGACCTTACAAAGGGATTCACTTGTTCGGCAGGCAGCACTAAAAGCGAGGTGACATCAAGAGCCACTGTTTCATGATGTGCTACTTGGCCATCTAAGTGAAATCTCACCTGGCTACTGTTCTTGAATTGTCCGATTCGTGAGCGACCGGTCGATTTTGAATGGCAAGCATATATTAGCCCTGAAGCGGTCAACTAAATAATCCCAGTTATTGCTTATTGGTTTATTTTGGGGTTGGGTTGCCTCAAGGATTCTTGACACCTGTCGATTTGCTTACTTGTCTACATCGGCTTCAACTGAATCGGTGTAAGAATATGGAATTGAGTTATAAACGTAGGTTTACAAAAGACGTGCTACTTACTACTGCAAACACGAGTAAAACCCTTATGGCCATCGAATGTGTACAAACAAAACACAGTCCGCAAATCGTTCGGGCCTGATATATGTACCAGTGCTTATTACGCTGTTTTTCCGGAGACATCAGAACAAGTTGTCTCAATATACCATGAATTTGATAAGAAATAACTTCCACATCATAAGTGTGACTATGGTACAAAAAATGACGTAACGGGGAAAAAGGTTACTTTGAAAAAAATAACAATGCATAAAAGCGGTTAACACTTCAAAAGCAAAACCCACAACCCAAACGTCACTACTGTAATTAGGTTTAAAATTCAGCTCGGCCTTTCAATCAGGAGCACAACACTTATCTATTGCAAGACCGCCTATATATATATATATATATATATATATATATGATCATATATATGCAGGAAGTAGTATCTGGATGCGTAAACAATATATATATATATATGTATATATATATATAACGTCGGCTTGAGAACAACCATGGCGCTAACAAAACAACATGTAAATGCAATTCCAAAGAAGATAGTCAATAAGGAGTACGAAATAATGGACCTTAACAAACCAGACGATTTTTGTGTTCTCGCCGTACACATTTCAATTCTTTTGATTAAGATTATTTTCGAGACGGATGAGTTCTACAGACGAGCCACACAACATTCGCATCACTGACTTCGGTTCTGAGCCATATGTTTCAGCGTCTCCAACCAACAACAATCCTCATCTCTTGAGCAACAACCAGAAAGACTGGGAGCACCAACCGAGACCAAAGCCGAAGCTAACTTTTCCATGCATCTATGCCAAGTCATGGCCTGACCGCCACGTCACTTCTTTCACCCTCATCCAGCACGTAAAAGACAAGCACAAAAAGAGATAATATGCAAGCATATGCAATACCTGTCCAAACCACCGAAGAAGACGTAGAGCAATTATCTCAGTGGGAGGACGACCGCCTGCACACCCAACACACCCCTCGTCAGTGCTCACCCGAACGTTGCCTCATCAGACTTCCAGCAATTCTCGAGACACCACGGTCAAAAAACCAAAAGCTGCCAGGCATCTTCAAAATGGAAAAGGCCATGTTCTGCAGCCTTAAAGAAAAACACTACGGAACTGTGGCGTTATACAACCCCTCCCTGAAGGAAAGCCGGAATGTCACGGCGGCACCACCAGTTGTCGCTGGTATCGCGAAAGCTGCTTCTGGCTTTTCACAGTTCGTTGACTTGCGGACCCCCTCCTCAACACTTCGTCCAGGTGCGATATCAGGTTCGCTGATACTTGGAGCTATTACTACTTCTATCGATCGACCTCAAATGGTTATGAGTACATGCACAGGCTCCTCCCAGTTCTTCAGGAAGTTTACCATTGCGTTTGGGAGGTCGCAAGGCAGATACCTTATTCGGGATGTCTTAATTGCCAAGGCGGTCTAACGCGCAATGAGTGGCTTGTATGCATTGTAACTCAACACGTGATATCTCACCGTACTTGCCTAAGTCAAAACAGTGTTCCCGGGGAGCGAGTTCAACTTCAGCGTCTAGGCCAGATTCAAGAGCGTTCTGCTGAACATCCTCTACGATAAGGCGCGCAGAGAAAATGGAGATATGGGGCATCACTGCCGTACTCCATTGGAGACGACCGAAGGTGCCGAAGCTGCACCATAAGCCCTAACCGACGGGTTGTGAAGTTACAACTATTTCTGCATGGCTTCAATTTTAAACATTTTGCCATAGATTCAGACTATAAACAGAGTCAAAGGCTGCGTGAAGTTCGAGAACGCGATGATCTAACAGCTGTCGGAGAGTGAGGATTTGATCGACACATTCACGACCAACACGTGAAACCGGCGTGTTGTTCTCATGCAGGTTCGGGGGGGGGGGGGGGGGTGGTGGGGTTTCGCCTGGAGCGATTCTCCCTGAAAAATATCACAAGAGCCCTGCGACTTGGCGATTGTGGCCCGCGAACCCCAAAGGCACAGATGAAACTTCATGGATGGACTACGTGATTCAGCTCGAAAGACAGGACTGGAGTCCTGAATGGCGAGTCTCTTGGATTTAAAACCCAAAAGACTTCTGACAGTTGTAGTGGCTAGCAGGTGGACTTTTAAATGCTCAAGTTGGAAAAACTGGAGGTGCATCGGAGTCCTGCTTTAGGCGGGCGATGCGCCTTGCCCTGCCACAGCGAAACAGACAACGGAGAAATTACTCCTCATATTCTGTGCAGATAATCATTATATTCCTATCTAGTTACGAATTTCCGCACAGTTCGCGTCGGCACAGCGACTTGGCGTTTCTAGCGTCGACAGGTACACTGAGTCAGATTGACCAGTTATCGCAGTTTAGTACCGTTGGCGCAGTTCTGTCCAGAACTGTAGGATTGATACTGACACGTACGTGGAATCGGACCATGCGTTAGTTATTTGATGCGATTTTTGCTGCGGGCTGAATGGCCATACGAGCGCAGGCCACAAATCCGATTGGCTGTTCAACGTTTGTCTGATTCGGCTGTTCCGCAACCAAGCTTTTTACGAACAGAAGAAACTGTTTCGAGGGAAACAAGACTTCGACAAGCAGTAATGCTAGACGATCAGTGGATCAAATTAAGCAGGCGATGCATTTGGCAGCGATTTTTCGCCGCGGGTCCAAGATCTACATGTTCATGAAAAAACTGGATCTCGCAAGCGTTCGGCTAATTCTAATGGACGCGCAAAAACGCGAGCTGCCTAACTGCAGGACGAAATGAATAGGATGCGATTCCGGCAGTATGCAGCGTCAGGTTGACCATGAGCCTTAGGAATGACCGCGAAGCTGGTGGGTTAAGTTAGCCGAAGAGATAGAAGTGGCGTCTGCTTCAGGTAACAGTCAAAAGACTGTTTAAGCTTTATGCGCGAAAACGGTGGACGGGCGAACTTCGCGTTTAGTGAAGTCGTGTGCGATAGGACTGGAGAGCTCATCCACGTGACAGGAAAAGACTGGAGCCGTTTGGGCAAGAAACATTTCACGGATCAGTTTAACTTGCATACGCTATGTATCGTATCAGTTGCGACGACCTGGAGCTGTGAACCTTGGGAGGGTTCACTTGATCCCAACGGAATTGAAGTGGAAGTCGGAATTTTCGGCTTCTGAAGACGGGGAAAAGCTGCGGTCCGACGAACTTCCCCAGTTCTTTTCAAATTGGGTGGAGAAGTGCTGATTTGAAATCACTTACCTCTTGCTTTCGATGATATTGGACACGCAGAGGTATCCCGCTATCGTGGGGTGAGTCACTAAAATGTGACCATTCTCAAGAAGGGCCCAGATGACTGCTAGAATCTTCGTGGGATTATGTTTATTCCAAATAGTACTAATGGTGTTAGGCTTCCGTAATGCCGCGCCGTTTGACACCGTTTCGCCAGGATTAATACCACGAACAACAGCCGGATTCGGCCAGCGGTTCGAGGTTGCACGACCAAATTGTTCACTCTTTCAACGGACACTTCGAAACGCGCCACACGCACCGCCGCCCTACGATCGTAGTCTTTTCCTCGACTTGAAAGGTGCCTGTTCGACTCCATTGATCGGACCGGCACTACTCAGTGCTCTTCCACGCAGGGTATATGCCAACGAAAGTTTGTGAACCTGTTTGCGAGCATGCTGTAGCTCGCATACCTAATTGGTCGCGTTTAGGGATTACGTTTCAATTTGAAACGATTAGTGTATGTTCGGACAAGGGTATCCCATTCTCCATATCTTGTTCAACTTCGTCGATGGACAGGGTGATGAAGATGCTTTAGGAGGTTCCGGATGTAGGAGTTCGAACTGTCGAAAGAGGAAGCTAATGTGGACCTAGACTTACGCAGACCGGACGTCAGTGTGCCTTGTTCGAGTCTGCGGACCATGCACACGGGCATAAGATAGAGATGTCGAGATCGGTTGCTTGGTTCGGCATGTGCTTTGCATACTTCAAAGTTGCAATACTGTTTAAAGACTGGACGACATCTCTTCCCCA
>LUCM01006586.1:0-15567 GCA_008360955.1 Fasciolopsis buskii
AACTTATCATTCATCGATCATCATCATCAATCAGAATGATATCATGACATATCGATTCATCATCAAGTCATCAATCATCATCATTCTCATCATCAATCAGTAATCATCATCATCATCATCGATCCATCATCAATTCATTCATCATCAATTCATTCGATCATTCATCCTCTCATCATCATTCATCAAGCAATCTACATTCATCATCAATAATCGATCATAATCATCATCGCGTCATCATCATCATCTCAATCATCCAATCATCATCATCATATTCATCCATATCATAATCTCTTCATCAATTCCATCATTAATCAGTCATCATCATCATCATCATCATAAATTTCATCATCATCATCATCATCTTCATATCAATCAATTCATCATCATCATCTCAATTAACATCGGATATCATCAATCATCAGTCATTCATAATCATTCATCATTCAGTCGATAATCAAATATCATCATCATCATCAATCATCATCATCATCATCAATCATCATCATTCATCATCACTCATCATCTCATCATCCCAACTCTATCATCATCCATCAATCATCATCATTCAATTCATATCATCGATCATCTCAATCATCATCATCTCATTTCATCTCACGATCATCATCAATCATCATTCGTTCATCATCAATCATCGTTCATCATCATCATCAATCATCATCATCATCAATCATCATCTCATCATCAATTTCTCCTCTCATTCATATTTCATCATCAATCATATCACATCGCAATCTCAATCCATTCAGTTTTCAATCATCATCATATCTCATTCAATCATCATCATTCAATCTCATTTGCTTATCACTCAATCATACATCTCGCTCATCATCATCAGTTCAGGATGATCAATCTCATCATCATCAATCTCTCAATCAATCATATTCATTCATCATCAATCATTTCATCATCATTCATATCATCATATCATTTCATCTCATCATCATAGTAATCATAATATCATTCATCGATCAGCATCATCATCTCATTCATCATCATCATTCATCATCATCATCATAATATCTATACATCATGCGTCATTCATCATCAATCTCATATCGATCATCATCAATCATAATCTCATCAATCATAATATATCATCATCTAATCATCACTATCAATCTATCGATCAATCTTTTTCATCATCATCATCAATATCATCATCATCATCAATCATACTATCATTTCATCCATACTCATTTCATCATCAATCATCATCATCATCATCAATCATCAATCATTCAGTCATCAATATTCATCATCATCTCAATCTCATCATTCATCATCACTCTCATCATCTCATCATCATCTCTCTCTCAATTCAGTCATCATCATCATCAATATCTCATCGATTACAATCTTCATCATCATCTCAATCATCTTCATCATCATCAATCATTCATCATCACATCATCTCATCATCAATTATATCATCTTCATCAATCATCATTTCGATCGATCAATCAATCATCGATGGGACATTACCTGATGTTATTTTGATTGAGCTATCTCATGTACCACTCAGGGTATTCATACATTAAATTAGGGGAGAAACTGTATCAGTTTAACAAGTGAAAATTATTTGCGAACATTTGCCCTACAAACTACCTTCGTGCAGTTCATTGCTCAAGCTCACATGTTTACATTTTGATCGAGGCCAAAGCATATGGTCCAATACAATATGCAAATGACTTCTCTGGACACCTGAATATTTGTATAGACCAGTTTTCCGGCAAATTACTCGTTCTTATTCTCTCTTAGTTTTCTCATTCATGTGCAGTTATGTACTCGAGGAACGCTCTTGACCTGATTTCATTTCACATTCGAAATGCATCCTGCCTGAAAGCAAATTCATGATTTATTTTGACCATCGTTAGTTATTTCTACAAACCAACATTCATTTCAAAGGTAACTCGATAACTTGATTCATATTTCCAACCCTGACTGGGAGTAAGAGTGTCTGCCTCTACGTGAAACCAGTTGTGCTGAGTTATCTAGGTGATAACAGTGACTTTTCCATCTTTCTTTCTTGTGATGCTTGTCTGCAATATGGATTTCTACTGATTGTACGAATTTTTACTGTTTAATATCGCTTCGAGACATCGCCAGTTGGATCTCGACTGGTTTTCGACTGTATCGAACGAAAGAGGCGTAGGGGTTGATTTGCAATTCGGAGCCAAACATCCAATCATTGTTAGCAAAGTGAGATCATATTCAGTATATATATGGTCGATTCTTTAAATAATGATGCCTATGAGAGGTTTAGAAACTCTCGAACAGTTGTATGCAATTTGTTCTCCATAGGTAGATACAGAAGTTAACAGCATTTTGAATATTATGGAGGTCCTGTAAGTCGTGTCAGTTTTTCGTAGTAAGCTCTTCGGAGTTTCCTACGTCTCGATCCTTGGAGATTCACTGGAAATTAGGCTGAGGTTCGTGATGGTTCCGAGTTACCATTTCTTCATTAAGGCAAAAATGGCGCAGTTCTAAGCTGGCAACCCAACTTTCCAAACTTCTAGCACTTGCACCGATGCTGAACGAATCCCAATTGATGGAAACCGACAAGAACGTGGCCAGTGGCCAAGAAAGTTTCTGATAACTATCGGCTTTTGGTTCCTGTACAGTCCTGTTTAAGGCATAGAAAACGTGTTTCATCACAGCATCTCAATCGAAATTTAAGCTTGTGATTACACTCAGTTTGTGTATGTTCTGATTCAATGGTGTAATTCCTATTGTCAGCTAGGTTGGTTTTTCTCCTAATCGTGGATTCTAAACGACATGCGGCTTTTCTCAACTGCGCTAACGTCCACGAATGCCTCGAATTACTACGGCATCTCTTCTCAAATCGCTTATGGAAAACTTTTGGCAATAATATTTCAAGCTTGTTGAGCAACCATCTTTCTGATCCCGTCAGTTTATTTGTTTCTGCAAAAAATGTCTTCAATTCCACCGGATAATTCAAGAGTTGAACGAATTAAGACCATTTTTTATGCCGCTCTTTTAACTGTTACCTGTGAGCTCTCACCATTGCGGTTGTCGTTATTTGTATCCAGTTGCATTTGTATGTTAATCGAAGTCTTATTTATCTGCAGCGTAATTTGAATGAACTTACTGATCGGTCTCCAAACTAAGTTCTGTCATGGCACCTAAACTCGTTGAGTCTTAAGGAAACAGTTTTAATTATGCAGAACAGACGTTGTCGGCGTAACTAATTCGTAGGCTTCATTTAATTTTCAGCGTGTTTTACCGGTACTCAGCTCACTTTGGTGATTTCTCACTGTTATCAGTCACTTGGGAAATCTGTTCGCTTTGTTAATCGGCAAAATCTCCTAGACCAAATTTGTCAATATTTTTATTGGACAGGTTAAGGAAACTCACATTTTGGACGTTTCCGCTTGCATGAATAGGAGAATTCAAGAATTTATTCCCTGGCTATACTGCTTCCGCGTATACCTTCCTGATTTGAAAAAATTTTACTCCAAACTTATAACTAAATTATGGAAACTGCTAGCATATTGAAGTGGAGTTATTACGGGTATACTTGCAGATGTTCATGCCACTTTATTCTTATTTATTCATTTGTTATCGCGCAACACTTTATCCCAACCTATTTCCATGTGTCGACTTCATCTCTGTGTAGTTCCTTCATTCAAACTCTGAGTTTGACCAGCAATAGATTTTACTGGTGAATGCAGTAGAGAGCAAGTTGAACCGATTAGTTGGTACTCTTTCTGAGGTTATTTATCTTGTGGCATAGGAGAGCGTAAATAACGGTTGCTTTGTTCTGAGCATGGCAGTCACTAAAAGGTGTCATATTAGCATAACGGTTTTGATGGGCACCCATGGGGAACGCAGTTTGAAGTACCGTCACGACGAGGTGTCGTATTCGGGACACATGCAGTTGGTCAGGGTAGTATCCGGGTTTCTGCAGAATGCCTATTTGAAACAGATTGGATAATGCGAAATCTCAGGAGAATCGGAATATCGATTTGAATGCTTAGTTTTACTGAATTGGGTGAAGCCGGAACAATAGACTCATTCAAACAAAATTCCTATTGAATATTTTTCCATAGAGCTGTATTTTTATTTGAATATTGTCGTGCGAGAACAAGTGTTTTCCATGTCAGTACAATACTAATGTTCAAGATTCTGGTGAGGTTAATCAGATCTACACAATGAACATCGGCTTTACCGTCAAGCGGCAGTGGGGTCTTTCGTGTCTTTTACAGAACGAAGTTTATTAAAAGCATGACACTAATTCGCGAAACCATCACAACGTCATCATTGCAATCATCACGGTCCTCATTCTGCTGCTAGTCATTACCATTATCAACAGCATCATTATTCTGATCACCAACCTATCCTCAGATAAAATCAACCATTGATAATAAAAGCAGTGCCTTGTTTGGAACAGAATTTCACTGTCAGACATCTTCATGTTTCATGTTAGTTGGAAAGCATCACCTACAGTGCGGGAAATTTGTTTCTATCAGTGATATAATTTTGAAACTGATAAATATTTTTAATGAAAGTATTACTTCACGGTTTGTTGTTTGTCGTGTACTTACGTCAAGTACCGTCCTCTCCAATCATTTCGAAATTCTTAATTCACAAGAAACATGGATAACTGATAATCTCATTGAGTGTTTACCGAAATGAGTAGCAATACGCGCTTTCCCGTCGAGTACTGATAACCACGGTTCGGAATGAATACACATGACCGTAAGTTTTGAATTCTTTTGACCAGTAACATTTAGTATGGGTAAATATCTTAGTCTCCAAATTCAGCATTGTGATTGACCAACGAACAGTTCAACAGCCGTTTTTGTTCTTTAGTCTTCTCAAGCTGTTTTTTCTGCCCCGGCCTAGAATTAATTAAATTTGCATTTTCAGGCGATAGCGAGCAAAACCACTTGGGCACAATATTTATGAATTTAACGGACCATTCATGCGAATAGGTAGGTTAGTCCGTAGATTTGCCAATATTGTTATTTTTGATTAAATCAAACGATTTTACAGTTAGTAGGAGCAGCAGGGGACTTATAAAGTTGGCGGTAGGGAAATAAAAGCCATTAAAACCAGTTGTTCTTGATACTTCCCTTCGATCGTTTAACCGACAATTACAGTAGCTTTTATGTATAATGATGAGAAAATGCGTTTGGAAAACGTAATCTCAGTTGAATTTCGTGGGGCCACAAATAATTAGCTTGGTAAAATATTGGAAACCTGATTAACGTTTTTATTGGAAGAGCTCATACCGAGTCGGCCTATTCCTGCACATCAGGCAAACGTCTTGACCTTCGTGCAATGGTCGTTGACTTCAACTAATGGGGACTTAGCCAAACAAACCTGGACAATCAGTGTTCTAATGAGCACCAAGAACTGACTTTCCACGATTATCAGACTATCTTCGTCGATCTGTTTAATCAAACTGAAGGCAATCCTCGTTAAAATCCGGAGGAATTCAAACATAATCTCCAGAATTCCGAGGTGGAACGAATGACAGGGTATGACAGAATTTGCTCAAAATTAGCTAAATCCAACAGGTGAAGGGTGAGGTGCCAACTAGATTGTACGGTATTCATATTTAGTGTAAATATCAAAGCCTGAAGCTGCCATCGTAGCCTAACCTGTCATATAACAAAGTTCAACAAACCGTTCAGAGCCTGCCCGGTAGCGTAATGGCTAATGCGTTCGACTCAGAATCGTTCGTCCCGGGTTCGCGTCCCATTTCGGGCGCAGTGGATATGCACTGCTGATGATTCCTAACAAGGATGAACCAGCTGTACAGTGCTTCCATGAGTTCTTTATGGTGAGCTGAGCGACGATATCACATGGTGAATTATTTCATGTAAACATTCAATCTCCTACTACTAGAATTGTTTTACATTCAAGTCACTCAGTTATTGATCCTGAATTTGATTATTTGCTAGTTGTTCAAAGAAAACGAGTGAAAGCAGCTCCAGAACAGGCTGAAAGGGGTTGCGATTATTTTCACTGCCTCCAATCACTTTCCATTGCTCTCCGTTACATCTGGAAATTTACTGTGCGTCACACAGAATCAGATAGTACTTGCAGTGCACCAAGATTTGTTCCAATTGTGTCCACGGAAACTGTCCGCACAGAAATATGTCCTGTTTTCATTTGATCCCCATACCTCAGATCGATACAACAGCTTCAGCCACAAATTACGTTCCATTTGGCTACTATAAGCGAAAATCTGTCAATGTTGCAAAGATCATATTCGACCTCGGTAAATCACTTCGGTTTTATACCAGTCAGATTTTTTCCACTGCATGCTGCTCACCGAACCAGCTACCAGATGATAATTTTCGAAGTGGAAAATTCGTTGTCGCAGGTTTCATCGTGCAAATATCATAGTGGAAAAAACTTGAATATTCCACCATAAATTATTAATGGTAGTCCATTTTTGTAAGTGAATAATGACATGAAGCATAAAATCATGGAACAATTGACGACAAACTGATTTGCACATTAGATCTCAGAAACAATTTAGCACCTTTTCAATGATCTAAACAATCGTAGCCCAAATTTTCCAGTGTTTACAAGAAAGCATGTCTTACTATAGCAATTTACCACGTGACTTCTTGCATCTCCTCGAAAGTCCAACGAGGGTAACGAATCAAATATAGTCACTTATTTTCAGTACAATTGCATTTCTGTTCCGCTTAATTTATCCGAAATCAAAAATAGTGGGAAAATTTATCATACACCAGAATTCTTGAGTTAGCAATCCCGGAACAAATACGGAACAATCAAAGGATTTTCTGGACTGTATATCTTTCGCTAATCTTCATTTGTTGAGAAACATTACGCACAACGTTTCAAAAGGGAGTGGTAACTGACAAAATATTTAAGTATCCGGAATCGGGAGAAGTCGAACCCAAACGCTTCCGTTCGATCTTCTGGATTCCAAGGCGATAAATGCTGTCTGCTCAGCGATCGTTCTCACCACGATTCACAACTGCTCACATCAGAATAACTAAGAAATTTGGAGTTTTTAATGACGTGGTTGTCTTTGTGTTCCGCGCAATGTAAGTCACATATAATCAACGAATCGTTCAGTCTATTCCGTGAATTGGGAACTGACTTCATTTATTCTTTGGATTCAATCTTTAGGAATGTGGAACTGAAGCACCTCTCGATTGGTTACGTTACAATTCGTCAGTCTACAGAACTGGCATTTGGAATTATTCACACATATTTTCCGTGTCCCACAGAACTTGTAATTTGCTAAAATTTTCCATCTCAACCGGTTCTGTTCAGTTTCATGTGCACATTTGTTGAAATCAACTTTATTTAAGAAGCTCGGGAGTGCTCGATAGTTGGCATTTTTTTAATGAAAAGCTACCTATCATGATGACCGTAGCGTTTTTATTTACCACTGATATCAGATCTTTAACTGGGAAAATTCGTTGCTTAACTAAGGCTTTGAGTTGTTGAACTCACGTATGCTTATGTGTGGTTCGCACTCAAGAATCTTGGTTCCGTAAAAATGTTGAAAACCATCGAAATCCATTTGTAAATCTTCAGTGGTTTTATCGGCAAGTCCAGGATTGTCTTCGCTTTCGCCAGCAGCGGTGTTGTTTAAGCAGTGGTTAAATTTCATCCGCAACATCCCCGTGATTGCGGCACGATAATTAGCAACGTGCCTGCAGATCCGTTTTATTCTTTACATAGTGTCACCTTGTTTTACAATGCTTTCATGCTGGTTCTTATGTCATTATTTTCTGTTTGTCTTTGCTTTGTTGCTGGTGGATTAAACCTAACACCACTTAATCCGCGACTAGCTTCCGGCTCGGCCAACCTAGTTCTTCTCCAAAACCAGAAGCAATGCACGTTTATACACAGTAATCACCAGTCATCCGACGTTGTTCATTTTCATTTCGTCCAGTGACAATTGAGTTAATTCAGTCAGAATTCCTACTTTACACAACACGGTGTCTTCTTGGTTTTTCTTTGATTACTTCGTTCATAAGCTAGACAAAAACTCAGGACAGTCCTAAATGCAGTTCTTGATTTCCGTTGCTTCATCGAAACCGTAGGCTATAACAACGACAGGACAGCTTCACTCCGATGTGATTTCATCAGACGATTAAAATTAGCTACCTATAAACAGCATGATCAAGCTTCTGCGAAACATAATTCTGTCCTTGTAAAACAAATAGTAAAACGACACCACTCATCTTTCGTCAATCAATTTTGGACACTAAGGACAGTGAAATGTTTTGGGATAGTATCAGACTTCTGTGCGGGCAATGCATTCAGTCCCCAGCTGACAGTGCGGACCCCGACACTCCGAAAATCCGTGTTCAGTCGCCCGTCCTCCAACGCCGTCATACTATATAATGCTTGCTACCTCAAAAGTCAAACCTCCTTCTTAAGAGAGATATATCCAGGTTTATTCGGTCCTCAAGGGCTAGGCAAATGGTGACGACAGCCCGCATTCTATCGTTCTCGGGTTTGGGATAAATTCTCTCTTCGACTTCATGACTGTGTTCATCAACAAATCCTCCCTTACCACCGTAATCGCGAACCTATGGAAATCTGCAGCAGTTGTGCTCATCCTCAACCTTACAAACTCAAACAACTTTGTATAACAATTCCGTCCCTTTCGCATTATTTCTTCTGTTTAAATTGGTTTAAATTTCTATCCTCATTTGTCTGTATTGTCCCGCTTGTTATTTGCGATGACAAATGTCAGCCCAAATTCAAGCCGAATAGGTGTAATCTGAATCCGGTCGCCTCATTTTGGCATTTTGCTTCCAAAATTTTAATCAGCTCTGTGACATCAGTCTGCTGTACCTTTTCACATTATTCTCACTACTCTGGTTCCCTTCCTCGTTTTTTTCCTTCAGCATAACTTTGACTCGTTTGGATGTCCAGCTTGTAAGTTGCATTGCTTGAAAAACTACTATTCTAGAAGAATTCTGCAATCTAATCTGAATTATCTTTTGTCCAATCCGTTAAGAAGCAACTCCGATTTATTCCAGCGAACTGCTCTTGTACATTATCTGTTCGATATTCACCTCAGTGATTTGTCTACTGACCGACCTACTCAAATTCCTAAGTATAATGATGATGTTGTACTCTACCGGTCAATTTCCAAGTACGTGAACTTTGCACCTCCCAAGAAGTTTGCTTCATATTCAGACATTTCTTCTCATATCGGTCTTCAATCTAAAATATTCAAAGGGCATTCCGTTCCCAGAGCAGTTTCAATCATCTTGTGATAGTCATATATTTGTCTGTGTCAAGCGAATACATTGTTTGTCATTTGAAATGCGTAAAAGCAAAGCAGACCGTCATTACTTCTTTCGTTCATCATTCGGTCATGCCTACCTACACCATCGCTTTCGTTGTGTTCCTGGACTTACTCAAGAAATATTTCCAAATAATTCGCCGAATTATTTCCGTAGTGTTTCTTTCTATTGTTTCTTTCTGATGACTCTTTTAATGTTAAAATACGTGACTTGCACTTCAAGGTTTGTGAATATCCCACCTCACCCTAACATAAGTACCTGTCTTGGCGCCATTCATATGTATTCACCCGTCCAAAGTTTGGACTGATTTCCTCTCGTACTAATGCTTATCATAACTAGACTGTTCCTTGTTCAGTACGCCTGTGGGTTAAGGAGGAAGGAATTATGCGTGGGATGAGTTCCAAATCCAACAACCGAAAATATTTCCCCTAATTCCTACCGTTTATCTGGTTGCATTTTGAAAGTGCTAGTTCTTTATCAGGTCCATTTTGCTGTTGATTGAAAGGTACATTCTCTAACTTACAAGAGTCAATCTTTCAAATCCAACATAAGACAGTACGATAGAAGTGAAGATAAAGTTACCAATTGGTTGTAGCTGTCCAGATATTTAAGCAGTTTCTCCGTCACGCTGGTCTTATTAACCGGCTTACTCCATTTTTTCAACATATATTCCGATTTCTGAATCGGAACTCCTATGAGCTAACTGGAAGAAGTCTCAAATGAGCAATCGGTAAACAATTAATTCTCGATGTCAAAGGTTTCCTTGCAATTTATCCTCGGTACGAAAAAATCTTTAGTGGCAATAACCGTGCAACCGTAGAAACTAAACTGTATCCATTTTTAAAGTAAAATGATGTTTCCATCGAGCTCCAGTACCGAATTAGTGACAATGAGGAATTCGGTATTTCTAAATCTACATCACTCTAAGAAACCGGACGTAACTATCCAGTTGATATCCTGATGTTTCGACGCAGCTCTCACTCTTTCGACTTCGCCTGCGTTTTGTCACTTACCCATTTGGATTTCCTTTAAACATCTGGTCTTTCCTTTATGAATCCTCGTGGATTTTTTATATAACGAATACAGAAGAATTCAAATGTCAGTATAGTTTTTACTTAATAATCAATCAGCCGAAAGGCGGAAAAGGGCGAAGTTTTAAACAAGATTCTTTTATCCACTTCTAACCAAGAAATCGGCGTGATTTTCTACATGTTAATGCACGGAATTAACAGCACAGAAGGATCGCTTTGGCAAACTGGAACTAATAACTGTGCTATGGTAGCCGTTAGTTAGTTGAGCAGCGTGACAGGAGAGACAGTTAACAAAACACAATAAGAGAAAAAGCGTTTATTCAGGGACGGAAACTTGTCGAAACCATAACTGATCAATCGGGTTTGGAAAACGTTTGGGAGCTCTCCCTGTTAACTGATTGCTAATGTCCCACATTTGTGCGTTATGAGTTCATTTAGGATAACTCGGCTACCCTGGGCAATTCACGGTTCACTAGGTGTTACTGCTAGTTGTGAATGGACCGGAACCTATTCGGTTTGAATAAGCTTGCTGTCCGATAGTTATTGATTAGAGCAAACATTTTACGCTGATTATACCTATGCATATATATATGCACAAATCCGTGTGAAGTACACGCAACGCCGGAACCGGTGCGAACAATGAAGACAACAACCGACGAGGAGGAAGTGGAAAGAAAACTTTGTGGGATGTTCCCAAATTTGCTGGCTTTTCTAGTCTTCGGCAGCCAGTCCAGAATCTGGTGTGCAAGTGGTTTGGTAGTACCCCGTTACCCAAACCAAAGTAGAGCTTACTTAGTTGACCCTACCCACAAAATTCGACTAAACAATCTAATATAATGGGCAGCGGGGCGCTTCGAGGATCTCGTAGTTCACCTGGGGCTGACGATTAATGGCTCCATTCATAAGTTTTTCGGATGGGCTTAGACATCTTGGTTGCTCAATTCACTCCTCTCTAAGATGGTGTACTCTTTTTACACCGCTCCCGGTTGATTCAACAACCTCCCTTAGAACGACTAGCAAAGATCGGTGAACCCTTCGAACAGCCTTGGGAAATTCCCCTTGGTCTGATACCTTGGTGAATCTACTTCTTCCACGAAAGCACAGTTCGTAGGACTCGCTGAGATGTTGTTTGAAATGCACGAACATTTAGAAGCATTCCGAGAGGCACTAAAGGAGAGTAATAAACCATAGGCTTGGTGCACACATCCAGACTATGATGAGCCATATGTTGGGACACCTGAGTATTCACACATCTAGATATATTGGACAGTAACTGCAGCACTGTTGTCATATTTAACATAGGATGAAGGTAGTCATGATTAAAAAGTATTTCCATGAGCAAATAACATCACTGAGGCCTAGAAAAAACGGACTGCCAACATCCCATTTCGGCAATTCGCACAGGTCGGTAATAACTCATCATTTCCAAGGGGAAGTACATTCTCGGCCATCCACATTTGGTGATCTGAAGGCATAGCACCTGCTTTGACTCAACAGCTTAAAGTTACACTGGTTCGATGTGAATCGAAACAAAATAAGCAAGAACAACGATTGATGACCTTCGACGTCGAACTGGATGAGTGGACCATGCAATAAATTCTAGTACTCAGCATTTAGTTTTTACGGACGTGAAATATTTAGAGGCTTGTATAATCCAACGTCCAGAATTTCCATAACTATCGCTTCTGACGAAATGAAACTGTCCTTTATATTCAATAAGTGAACCACCATTAGTGTTTCCAACACCGGCAGTCGGGTCAGTGGTATCCCATGTTGTACAACCATGCAGGATTCTTTCAAATTGTGTTCTTGTGATAAACGGACGGATGATATTCTGTGCTTCAATCAAATAGATACGTGGTCGAGAGTTCATAGTCACAATGTTTACAGCTAAAACCCCCTGAAACTACCCGGAAAGTATTGGCTTCTCAGTGAAATTTCGGTAGTAGATTCATACCTTGTTCAGTAACTGTATTTTAGATGTTTTCACCGTTGTTGATGAACTTTAATAATATATAAGAAGTGCGTGTTACAGCGGTACATACTGGTTGACAGTGGTCAAGTTTTCTTAATCATTGCGTCCACACGTTTTTGTTGCGTGTTCGAATCCGTGCACTAGTAGTCACTTTTCAGCAGCACAACCCAAATACTGGGTACTGACCTATATTTCAGAAGATAATACTCACGTTCATATGACTTTTAGATGATTTAAAAAGAACAATGCAGCAGAACAAACGAGACTTGAAAATATTATCGAGTAAACTCGATTCATTTTGTTCGTAATGAATCGTAAGGTGCACAATTCCATTGCGATCAACTGTCATTCTTTTGATGAGTGCTTTGCTCGCATTTCGCTTAATCACTCATGACAGATCGAAACCAGTGACAGAATGATGCTATGCTGCCAGACAGCTTAGACAATAAACATACGATGAAACATCCATTAAGGAATGAATGAATTAATCACACAAGGTAAGTGGTCAAAGCTAAATTGGAAAACACGGATGCACGTCATCTTAGAAAACAGCCAATAGATGAGTTCCATCGAGACCCAGCTGAGAACGAGAAACAATGAGTACGAATTAAACGTCTTAGCGATTGAATCAATTAGGTTTATGGTGACTCAAAAATATTTATCTTGGATTCACTTGATGTTCGACGGAAGCTAAAAATAGTTCCCGATCAGTTAAGTGCGGCGGCAATTTAATGGTGTCCTTTGCTTATTAGGTTGTTGGATGAAAGAAATCATGCAAACATATTAGTTTTGTACAGCATGTCAAAACTGATGAACTGATTTTATCCGAACAGTATCACCAAAGATAGTACTATTGTCTTGATGACAAAGATTTCACATAAAAGAAATAAAATAACATGAATGAAAAGGAGTGGGAAAAATTTCATTCCAAATTCCAATTGATTCATAATACTCTACTATTGAGCAATTCATCATTCGAGGATAGGACTGTTTTCGCTTCATTTAGGACTATTCCAGACAGGTGTCTATCGTGAAAAGTATAAAAGCCTATGGATGAGCAAAGCCGATCATGTAAATGTTTTATCACACGTATAACTGATGTTCAATACTCCACCAAGATCCCTATGGGAGAGTCTAGAGATTAGGGTGTTCCTTCGTTGAGGTCCTGTCAAGAAAATGTTTTGGGAAATTCTCGCGCAGAATGTTGATGCACTTATTTTAGATTCCCCTTACACTGTTCCATACTTTTGTTTTCATCAGTGATTGATCAGTTACAACTATCTTTCATCTAAACCAAGCTTCAGGGTGATCCCATCCAGCATCCAGAAAATTTCCAATAGTTTGACCCAGTTTAACTTTGTATTTGCTTCTTTATCATCTGTTTCTGAAAGGGGCATTGGTCGCAGTGTGATTAATTTCACTCTGTATTCAGGTAGAGCTTCATAGATGAACCATTTGTTGCACTCTGTTTTTTACTGCTCTTTGCTGCTTTGGCAGCAGGATCGCGCTTTGATTATTAGGACAGGTTTCACCAACTGAGGAATAAAATGCCGACAAATAATCGTGGGATTCTTAAGTCAACTCAACATTTAGATGAGCCGCTAATGATTTGGATAAGATTCGTGCGCCAATGAGTTTACACGCAAGATAAATAGACAGGGGTGCATCAGGAGCACATACCAGCTGAGCAGCACTAACGGCGTAAGCGGTAGCATTTCTATAAATTTGTCTTTTTCAGCCTTATATGGAACATACTATTTACGACAAAAGCTACCGTGTTGAATTTAACGGATGTCGAATGAAAAAAGGGTTTCGAATAAGCTCGCTTTATTCGCTGGTATTCAGATAACTGGATCAGAACATATTTGGAAAATCTTGAGGTATTAGAAGACACAATGATTAGGGCAACCCTGGCTTTCATTGCTTAACTCGAAACCTGTATTGGACGCGTTGCACCATTTATCATCTGGTCTAACGTAAATCGAACGGGGTTTTCCTTTTCGATCAGATTAGTCTTAAAATTTTAGCACTTGGCCCATTGTGTATTTCGTTGATGTTCTATCTGATCTACTTGTGTGGCTTCGGACTGAGCTATTCACTTAAAGACGGAGCATAGTTTCCGGAAAGAACATAATGTATTTTCCACATGACCTTTTCATTCATTAGTCACCGAGCTGAGCTGTATTTACAGGGGCTTAAGGTATGCAACAATTCTATTGTTTTATTCGAATCAAATTCTGATCTGAATTCTAGCTTGCCTTGGACCAGGCTTAAATTATTCGGCCACTATATACGTCTAACTGAGGATGTCGCTAAGCACAGAAATATCATCCACACAATATACATAGATATACGGATATCATGGACCGATAATTCGATTAAACCGCTTCCTTCGTTTTTGCCACATGGCAACGTTGGTTCTTCTCTAGTTCATTTATCCTAAATGCCAACGGGCAAAACCCAAAATAGGCCAGGGCTCCAGAATCTTTGGTGGAGATAAGAAACTCCAGTAAGAATCACTCTATACAAAGTTAGCACTGGCCTCACTCACGAATACTGCCATCTTGAAGGATGCTATCAAATTGGTGCATAGAAACAAACTGTTGTGATTCACCGAATAATATATACGGGTAACAAAGTAAATTCCCTACCTGTATGCGACAACTTTTTACTGGCAAATCTATCTATTGTAATCAGATAGGTATTATATTGCCAAGCGATGGATTTTCTCGAATCCATTTGATCATGTTTCCATTCAGTTTGACAGTTCGATGAATGAGTTTTAAAACGGTATGGTTTTACGTACAAGTCACTCTCTCGACTGAATTCCGTACACGAAACCCAGGCCAATGATTGCCTTCCCAAATCTATGCCCGTACAAGAGAGTGACGCATAGAGCCAGAAATCCAAACTATATAAGAACTGAGACTGGCTAGGTTTACCGTACTAGCGAAAGGGACAAATGATTAATGTGATAAATCGTACAAATCTCAATCGGGAGGTTTCTATTCCGCAAAGTGTTACTCAGAGAATAGTGCATACTTTAGAAGGAAGAATGAGCTGAGAATTCACAACACACTCGAGAAATAACAGGAGAGTTAGCAACTGTCCACTTAGGATCAAACTGAAGGTATGCCGATCTGTAGGACCGAGCCAGACACAGGGTCATTCATGCACTCGAGCACGCACGCAACCCAACTACGGAACAGGTTCACTGGTCAACGGATAACGGTCGGTGAAGGTAATCATGACTTCTCAC
>LUCM01006588.1:35681-51535 GCA_008360955.1 Fasciolopsis buskii
CACAGTGTGATACGGCGATTTGCACATGTCGAGAATAGATCTCAAAGGAACTCCAATTTTATCTGTTTTAGGTAAGCCGTAAGTTCTCGCGGAAACTCATTCGATGGTTTTGATCCTTCCGATCGTTTCATCAACGCAAGACGCTTCTGGTTCACCTGTTTTTGTACAATGGATTGAACGTATTCTTCGAAAGATTGTTTTTCTTCCTCACTCAATTGGTCGAGCACATAAGTTGATGTCACAAATGGTCATTCTAATTCCGCGGTATGATTGTACATGGCATCACTTTCGTCAAAAGCTTGTCTTCGAAGTGACGTTTTTGTAATGTGTATCCGGTTTCTTCTTAACATGGCATCTAACCAGCGCCAGTTTGGTGTCTCATTCTCAGACTGATCAAACGTCGAACTGCATGAAGAACCATCACTTAGGGCTTTATCTTCCGTAACACCGGGATTTAGTTCCGTCTGCTATAATTATCTCCGATGTTTCAAACCACGGTACTGTCTCAGTGGACAACATAGCTGGCTTTGGCGAATGCTGCGGTCCTGGCCTTAGATGGGCAGCTGATTTATTATGCAGAGGCCCCACCTTAGCAGTCCCTCTGTTGTGTCCTTGTTCTTCTCGGTCTCTTCGAAGCTAGGCAGCCGATGACAAAGCTGTTTATATCCTCCATGATGGCCACTTGTGCGAGACAATTCTGGCGTTGCCAAAGTAAGTTGTTATCAGCCTGTGGAAGATCGGTGGGATTGTGGATAACGCGTGAATCTCCTAAATCATGGTCTCAGTGACTACTTAGTTGATAACGTGATACTGATTGGTTATCTCGGCGAGATCTGAGAATGCGGACGAGTGAAACTCCCAAATATCTGTTCTCCCTTGGCAATAGGGTTGTGTATTTGGGGTTAGAGAGACTGTGGTCATCTGACCCATAATAATAACGTGACCAGATGCTGACAATGCACGCTTGTCACATCCGGACAGATCTGGGTCGGAAACTCACAAATATATCATGGTAAAGCTTGGATATGAAAGTTGGCCTGAGAATACCTTGGCTCCAGGTTTAGTTGGGTCCGACAAGATGACCTCGCATCTAAAGTGATCCTGTTGACTATTAAGACTGAGCTGTTTCCACCTGGAACCAAGACCAGTAGTATACACACGCTCGGTTTGCGAACAGCAGAATGGAAGAGCGCAAAAAGTGGTCCGCATTTGCAAAGTTTTGATGACTATGCAGAACATAAAAGGGATGAAATTCGGCCACTGTTCCTCCAGTTCCGGGCTTAGAGATTATGTCGGAATGCTCCAGTTTGGTTTGGGTATGTAATCGTTGAATAAACAACAAAATTCCGGATCCATTTAACTCACTGGACAAGGCAGTAATAAGGTGGATTTGGGAAGAATACCACTGAAGCATCCCCTAGTGTTGAAATTGTACCCTCCAAACTAGAATTGTCAATGTGAACTCATCAAAACTTTTCTCAAGCACACCCCATTTCAACCCTGATTTCTGACCGACCCAACTGTTTTCGCTGGACTATTCATGCGTCTTTTTGCAGGTGAAAAAATAGATATTTGAGTTTCCGTAGTTTCTACAATTAGCTCTATCGAGTAGCTTTCGTTATAGAACGAGTGCTCACCAAAATGGACTACTCATATCGCTCAAAAATCTATGCCCAATATAGTTTCGAATTAATCGATTGGAACAATTTGATGTTATTCGTCGGATGCTTCATTTTTGGATCATTGGCAACGGTTTGAATTAATGAAACCTAAATGAAGTTGCTGTTGACATTTTCTCAACCGCCAGGTACTATTCGTAAATCAAACTGCACTGTACTGTGAACTCATGCACGGTAGAACATCAGTTAATAAAAACAACGAAATAAACAGCATTTACCTGGAGTTAGCCGAAAATGAAAAAACATCAAAAATTGGAATAGCGGTTTCAGTCAATAAACACGGATCCAATAAGGCGCTTCGATCAAACGTTCACTCGAGGGACATACAATAAACAAACCATAGATTTGCGTGCAAGACTACCGTGAGTCTTTCTTATCACATAACGTTAACCGATGTCCGTCTCCCAATGACGAATACAAAGTTCCCGCAACTAACACAAAAACTGGAAACTGACACCTAGAATCACCTAGAAGTCAACAATAAAGGAATTCGAAAACAAGTAGCTATTTCAATCAATAAACACGGATTGCATAAAGGTATTGCGGAATTTCGACACGTACAATTACTTGTTCCCTATTCATCATTACGTCCCTCACAGATTCACTAATCTGATCGTGGTTGAACGAAGAGCGAAATTTCAATCGGCCATGATCAAATTAGGAATGTTAGGAATTACTTCTTCTTCGCGTTCATGTTCTCTCAGCTTGCCTAATCCCGAAATCGGCGCATTCAATTGCAATGTGGCCATATTTCACCCTCTAATTGACGTCAAACATTTGCATGCATGCTTGATGTGGGCATATATATTTATATGTATATATACAAATATGTAAAATTTTATTTGCTTGTTTTTCAATGATTTTGTTTGAAGACCGTTTGCAAACCTATTATTTTCAGACAATCGATCGTTTATGAACTGATTGGTGCCATGCTCAGGGTCCACAGACCTTAGCGAAATCGTCGAAAATGCTAGGAAAAATCGGTCGGTTGAAGGCTAACAAAATTCATTTAGGTGAGTCATTCGTTGACAGTCACTCAGTGACTATACTTCCCATCCGTATTCGTGACCTGCGTAGTCATTCCGAACACTGTGTCTCAGCTGAACTGTTTGCACGTGTTTTTTTGATTTTCTAGTAAGCCTCGGGAATGAGAATTTGGCGGATGAGCGATTCTGGTTGACACTAGGAGTATGGATGATTACGGTGTACAAATCAACTAATCAAGTGCAAGTTGTATAGCGTGCTTCGCGTTCGTTGCATTCAATTGAATTTGCCAAATCGTTACTTGGATTTACATCCCATACAATGCATTGAATGATTTTATAACAATAGCAATAATAAGCAACCCTGTAATTTGCAAACTATTTAGGCCACCGTAAATCATTACGGCAGACTAAATCAAGATTAAGGACAGTGTTTGTATTCCAATGCAAATGTGCACGTGGTTAAATCAAGTCAAAAAATCTACGTCGGTGCACCTTTGATTGGGTACGATGGCACTGTGTAAGGTGGTGTTGGTGCAACGTGAAATCTTTTAGTTTGATTTGCATTGTCCCTGGAGTAAGTGTGTGTGTGTGTGTGTGTGTGTGAGTGAATGTAGGTAGACAAAAGCTTTGGTGAAGAATTCATCTGTTTGTCGCCTCCCGAATACGGCTAGGTTTCACAGTAAACTTTCATTTTTGGAACCCGTCAGCGAGAGTGATGCATTATTCTCTCGATCGCCAGTTGACTGTATCACGTAAGAACCGATTCGACTGACAATGATCTTAAATGATCGTGGGCGCTGTTTATCAATATATATATATATATATATATATATATATATATATATACTCCAGGACATTCTGCCCTCGTTCCTAAGGTTCGCTCAGCCCAACTGACAAAGAATTATCAACGATTCACAGTTGTGTTTCTTCTGTGGACTTTTCGATGAAGAGCTTCCATGAACACTCCTGAAGCTACAAACTAGATTCTGGTGAGACGTACCAGTTCGGAGTGTGCAAGTATAAGGTTGTTTGGACAAGAGAATACCGGATACGCATACCTGACGAGCGACAACAATCGCGAAACCAGTCGTGAGCTTCCGGGCAAGTTTTGTTCAGTAATCCAGATACTACTTACTACTTCCATATATACATATATATACCCGTAGTTCACTTACTCCAAGACTAAATAACCGAAGTCTACTTAGTCTGATAGATTCAATAAATGAAATAAACTGGTCAGTGAGAAGATTACGGACAATTTATCGAGTTTTTTCTGAGAAAAAGGAACGTCAGAATGGGACAAATCCTACTTTTCCCGTGTTTCGTCCATTTTCTGTTAGGCAGCGGCCTTGCAGACGTTTGCAGACGTTTTCTACGGTTGCGTATATCGTCAAATTTTGTTTACTGTTCTTCCGTATCAGCTGCTGGATTTTACTGTGAAGCGTCAGCAATTTTACGCGGGCCTACCACATGATACCACGTTCAAACGGTATTCCACGTTCCATATTGAGTGATCCCATCAATGATGCGAATTTCTTTTCTCTCGATGAACTAAGTCCAGATAATTTATCTCTTGCAAGTCAAACTAAACCAGTCGTATTTTTTACGCGTTGGAAAGTAAATCTCGTAGAATTCTTAGTCAAGTTTTCCACGCTGGACAAGCTCAATTGTTTTCGTACGCGAATAGCTCGATACAAGTTATCCGTCACTTTGCAATTATAGCTCACGATTACTCGCGAGTAGTGTGTTGGACTGATATTTATGCGCTTGGCCGAATGCCCGTCCGATTCGGCTTTTCAAACCATCCGGTCAGCTTTACACTCGGAAAGTATCAGACACGAACTCCGGTTTCACTATCCCATTTCGTGCATTATTTCCAAATTAGGGCAAAATTAATCGGAACTGACTAAGGACATGTCTGTACTAAATGGGACCCAGCACAAATCGGTATGCCGACAGATTGTAAACCAATGAATGATTATCGGTCAACTTTACATTTGGTCAGTATTCTCGTGCGCATGAAAGTGGGCACACGTTTCACATCTAAGTAGGTGAAATCCAAATAAGTCACTTGGGTGGTAATTTGCATCAATTTTCCCTCATTTCCAAAAAATTCTAACAATTTCGGAAATAATGTGGTAACTGGTCCAGGGTGCATTATCAGTTTGTGTATCCCCTATCGTTCCACCTGAGGTTTGAACCTGGGGCTTTCCAACTGTACCTTCAGATTCCGGGCAGGCGAATCAAAACCACCGAGGTACGTTTGTTCGAATGCTGACCTCAGTGACAGTCAGCAGTCCTTTGCCTTGCTAGAGTTCCCTGCAAAAGACCGACAATGACTGATAAATTCTAGAATCAGTTGCTGTCACGCCAACGGTAACCATGGTAAACGTTTATTCTTTATTTTGGCTCTCCCAATACACTGAAAATACTTCGAAAAAATATTATTTGTATTCTTTTATAGTTATCTGAAAGAATAAGTTGATAATAATCCGTGTCGCCGTTTGAATAGATTTAAGCATTTCATTTACACTTGGAGAAAAGATGTGTGATCAGTGAGTTTGGAAAAGCCAAGAAATTTCCGCGAATTGCGCTGAGATGTGAGAAATTTGGTTGTTAATGCAACCTGATTTCCGCGTGAACATCATCGTTGGTTTAACTTTCCAAACGCGCGTAACTGACAGGTCTCGCGATGTCGGCTGCCGATAATCATAAAGTATAATTATGTTACTGACAGCACAATACGTCTAATCAGGACAAGAAATGTTGCATCGTACGATTTATCCGTGTAATGCGATTCCAGTATCCCGGAGGAAAAATTCACACTGATTGAAGTCATAGTGAAAAGTGTCATTACCCGATGCTCTATTGGGGCCAGTGTTATGTGCGGTCGGCTTACTGATTTGTTATGTGGAAAATGTTTTCCCATAAATGAACAAGCTGTTTTGCCTGTACATGGCAGAATTTGATGATTTCACATGTCAAGGAACAGTTTTTAGTTCTTTCATTCCTACTATGTTTGTGGTCGATGAATACTGAAAATAAAACTTTAAGAATGTTTTGCTAGAGCTGAAGCGCGATAGAGTTGAACTGGCATCTCTAAAATACGGCCTGATTCCCGACATCGACAATGGAGTAGTTGAAAAAAACAATATCGTCAGCCTAACGGCCACGTGATTACCAATAACCTTTGACACTCTCATATCGAGGCCGGCTGGCCGTCATTGAGGGTGATATTTGAATAAAGAATAGTTCTGATTTTCCTAAGAGTCAAGTTGATGGCTTCGGGGTAACACATTTGCCTTTCAAATGGATAGCCCAAGTTCACACCTCTGGTGGGATAGAGGAAGTGCAATATGGATGAGCACCACTGACAATTTAGGGGAGAGGATGCCCACAAAGAATGGAGATAATCAACTTTACAGTTTATTTCCAACCAATCGGAACCAATAGCCCGAAGAAGCACCAAAAACTATATCAAACGCACTCCCTAGCAGATAAGGACCACGATACCGACAAACACGCACAGCAGAGCCAGAACTTAGATAGACTGCATGACTCCTCCAGATGAGATCAACAGTTCAAGTCACCACTCAGGACAATTGGACTAACATAGCGAGAGCGAGATCCAAAGGAATAAAAGCAAGTGTTCTACACAGTTTAATCGATCCGGGGGCGCTCAGCCAATCAGAACATGGATCTCGCATGAGCGTGGTCTGGAAAAGAACCCGAGCAAAGCCCGAGGATTGGGACTTGTTTCGCTTCCGAATGAACGTGTGAAACACCTGCTTCCCTTGTTGTTACAATAAGAATCTGGTACTTTCAGAGTTCGCAGCTGACCGGATGACCTAAGGTTTGTGCTTGAAAGTTGGTCTCCGATGGGCAATCGGTCAAGAATAGAAAGTAAGGGCGAACTAAATGAGTAGTACGGATATTTATTAAGAATACGGCACAAGTGTATCAATTATATCATTACAAATTGACCATTATAATCGCCGCTAATTATTTTGTAGTTGGATGAATTTTGACATATCTGAAGAACTTCATTAAAAAGTAAGCGGAAAAGGAAGTTATCGAGGTCAGATTATTCACGGATCAGAGTAAATTGTTTGCTTGAAATGAACACAAAATTGTCGAAATGACTTTCACTTATTTTATGGCAAAATTATGTGAACTAATAACCGGGACAAGAAGATAATGCCAGTCGAGAGGAAGGCTTGAAACTGGGTGATAAAATGAAAATATTCAACCATGGAGATTATAAAGCGATCCCCCCGTGATCTTATCTCCCTCAATCGGCATTCGTAGTAAATATGGTACGAGTTGACGAACCCAATCTACAGGAAACGAGATCATTGGACAAGGTACAACAGGTCGATATAAGATCACCACCGGCTCTGATGTGACGATCACTCATGTTATTGATAAGTTTATCTTTTGGAGTGGAAGAAGCGCCGTCGATCGATACTGAATTCTCTCATAAGTAGAATGGAAAAGATTACTCGGAAATAGCCGACGAGGATAGAAGCAACCAACTGAAGAACAAAAAAGTTTGCTTGATGTCATACTAACTCAGTCTGTGAGCTTGGAAAGACAAGCAATTCAGTCGTTTAACAGACAAAATTGTGTGAGGGCCATCGCATGTGGGTAGCGATGACAACATCAACTTAGTTGATGGACTCGGCTGTAATGATAACCGACTGTTCAGTGCACTAGAGACGGTGAGGGCGCAGTCATTGTGTTTAGACATGCCAAGTTTGAGGTTGATTTAAGACAAAATTTCCCCTTACTATGTAAATTGTCGATGAAAAACAAGACGTTTGACTGACTGAAAACTGACGGGTAGAGTGCAAGATCGTCAGTGTACATAAAAAATGTGATGCATGTGATGCAATGGACAAAGCAACATGTTAATAAGCAATGAACAGATATGGAAGAAAATCATGTTGCAGAGAACGGGAGTCGTTATCCACCTAACTTGGCAAACAATGGTTTTGTTGAGGTGATAATTCGTTATTTCTTCAGACGACGAGTGAAAGACGAGCCATTTTCGACCAGCAGTGAAAGCAGTTCTGAGGATCGCAGAAGCCTGAAAAATTCCTCTGAAGTAAAGAACTTGGTGTATAAGGTGACTGGCATTGTACAGAATGGTAACGTGTCCGAAGACGGATGAAAGAACGAGGCATTCAGCCGGTCTTCCGGATGGACAGCCGTTTGTGTTGTCAGCACGGCAGATTGCTTCAATGACAGAAACGTTTACCGCCGACAGTATTCAAAACCTGTGACTACTTCATTCAGCATTTCTCCTTTTTGATCAGGAGGGACTACGGTTCGATGGAAGCTTGGTCTCGATTTTCATTGACTAATCCTTCCGGCCTTCTCAGTGATTCGAATAGGGAGAAGGTATCCTGAGGAAATGTGCATTGATAGCGCAAGGCAAATGCTTTCGTACTCATCGGCAAGCCAGGATAAGACAAAAACTTCGAATGACATTTACCCATCACTCGGTCAACACAAATAAAACAGAAGGCGAATTCAACACTGGACTTGACAGACCTATTCCCTGGTTTCTTGCTCTAAGCTCTTTTTCGACGAAATCACTAGGATTAGCCTGGGTAAACTCACTCGTTGCCACTATTTTCATCAAGCAAAAATACTGAACATAGGTCAAGGTGATGATGTATTACTACCGGAATCTTATTAACCAGTTTGATTTGGGCAAACCTACGGCAATGGGTCTGATGGAACAGAACCAGCCTGGATACCAGTATTCCTTGGCAATGAGTTCCAAATGATATTAATGAACCATATGATTAGGTTCAATTGATGGCTTCGGAGAACTACGATTTGTAGCTTAGCCAATTAAACGCAGAAAGTAGGAAAAGGAGTATGGGGGAAGCACCATTTGACTGTCACTGTTTTTGTACTAATTCACCTGCTGACCTCTCGATTAAAACATGGGCTATTGGATCAATAGTGCGTAATTGGATTTCCCGTTCTATATAATTTCTTGATCCTCATGGTACCCTAAAATAAACGCTAACCAATTCGTGGACTGCCTGACTGACTGGTTGAATGACTGATTGATTGACTGATTGATTGATTGATTGATTCATTTGTTGGGTGATTCATTGATGGCAGGTTGCCAGTTAGTGCCAAGCGCTGACTATCGGGAAGAAAATCATTTAATAAAACAACACTAAAAAATAGCATATCTTCTTATTAAATGCTTCGTAAATTCCATATAACAAACAGATTATTCGTGGGAAATACATTAGCTTATTGGAGAATCCTCTAAAGTAAACACACTAGAAGTTGCGTTGTTCGAAAATCCATTGTGTGTGTATGTGTGTACCGAGGTTTGTTTGTATGCATACTTTTGGTTGGATGCACTCGTGAACGGTTTCCCAACTCGTCAAGGGAGAGAGGGGATCGTATGAAAACGGGTACCAACATCCGCGTTTCTGTCGGAGCACAGTGCCATAATGCCGAACAAATGAAAGTTAGGTAATTCAAAGGATTCGATACACCCTACATAAACAACCAAAAAATGATCAAAGTCATGTCATTTTGATCCCCATTCCGTTTTTTGCATGTGTGTTTGCTGATTTGTGTATGTGTGTGTGTGCGTGTGTGCGGGAGGGAAGTTCAGTGGAAGTAATTCGTTCGTGAGTCTACAGCCGTGGCGGCAAATTACGTTTGAAGTTCGTCCACGTGACAAGCACATGACCACGATAAGCCCAAATGTCAGATGGATTAATTTCGTTAGACGCAAAACAACCAAAATGTTCACCCGACAACTGTTTGTAGGTCAAGAAAGAAACTTCCAACAAATATCAGGTTATGGCAGTGAGATTAAAATATGATATTTTTCGGAAGGTGAAATTTTCATCCATGTATTCCCAATCATTGTGTTCGAAGCTTTATTGTACCATGAATTTAATTCCAACAACATACCTGCAAAAATATTGTTGCATTACCCAGCCCTTGGTCCTTCAGACAACATACCCAATCAGAGACAACTTCTGCATAGCTCTCACTGGTGGTCAGGTATGAGTCACGAGGGGCTACCACTGGGATGCTTCACTGTTGAACGTTGAGGGAAGCTCGGAGCTGAGCCACCCCATGCAAAAACGTGCAGAGTGTACATTTTGATGTTTTCTTATCCCGGATTCTTGTTTTATTCTTCGCTTACTATTGACTGTATCGTTCCACATTGAGTCAAATGTCTGCTGACATCATTCACGATAAAGCTGCCTTAAATATCGAAAAAAATCAACACTGAATGTTTGAAAACGCAGTAGAAACATATGCAAAGCATGCCTTGTGTCACAAGTCAGTTCTTACTAACCGGAAATTATTCAAAATGACATAAAATTCTGTGTAATTTTTCATTGATTTCATTACCAATTTTTGAGGCTCCAAGCAGACCACATGACCGTTTGGGAAATTCAAATCCTCACCCCAGTGTGCCGTAATCGGATCGAGGCAGCAGTTTGAAACTATCCATGGTATTTTTACTTCTGAGCCATTTTTATAATAATACCGCACCAATCAGACACTTCTGTCCGTCAGCAATTTTACTCCAATTTATTTTGTTTCAAAAGACTTGCTAAGACAGCGTACACGGTAATTTGCTCTTGATACTACTCAAATGAGCTTTAAAAGTAGCATCTTCACCTGGCCCGTGAGAAAATGAGATGTCTTTGAAACGATCGTTTCAACCTTTTAGCTGTCCACCTTTTACGTCTTGTATTTCTTTCATTGCTGAAGCGATAAATTGTTTCGTTTGTAGAAATGAAATCCCGGCCGAATGAGGGCTACCCAGTGGGAAAATCGATAGAATTCGGGGCTGCGAACTGTGGGTTGAAATGCCACCGCACTAATTATTTGGTATTTTAGCTTTGAAGCATGAAGCTGAGCATCGCGTCTTTTGGATTGCGCTTGTTGCAACCTGGGAACACGGAGCAGAATGCATTCACGACAAACTTTGCTATGTTTACCACAGCCAGGTCACTTTCTGTGGTCAACTGTAATCGAAATCATGGTTTTCCAACTGGAATGATGCCAGTTCAAATCTGCCTATGACCGGTCACTTTCATCTCCCGGTTGAGTCCCAGTGGCCTTTGGAATTTTGACAAAGCTTTGTATAATAACTAATGCGCCAGCGTAATGTAATTAGTATTAATAATGTCGTCGTCAGAGCAGTTTTTTAATAATGCTGGTTGGACAGACCAAATTAGTGGGAAAAGCAATGCCAAACGAAGACACGACGAGGTGGGTGTGTTTACACAAGTTCAGTTCTAATTTATTGCTTTACTTGACTGTGGCAGGTTTTCATCCAAATCAAGTCCTCCGGTCGGGAAGTCTGCGAATCCAACCAGACCGGAAGATATGCCACCAATCACGATTCCATATGACCATGTAATTTGTGCATAGACAAACGATCGAATTCCCAATCACTACTTCACTCAACAGCACAAAGCAGACAATTGAATTTCGTTGTAATTGTCTCCTAATCGCTTGGACTCGGCCAGCCCTGTCTCAATGACTAAATACAAGCGCCAAGTTGTAAAGTATATCATAACAATGTCACCGATCTTATCATCTTATAGGCATTCAGAAGTGCAATTCGTATTTTGCGAATAACATAACTAGCTCATTTTGAATTAAAACAAGTCATGCCCGTGGATTTTTCACGTTCTTTTACAAAGCTGACGTAATCTTACGGATTGGGGAATAATTATGTAATTACTGATGGTTAAATTTGGAATTACGAATTTATAGTGCATGAACCAGTTCCGGTTGCATAATAGGTCATCATGCCGTATCCGTGCTGAAACCAATTGAATGGTGTTTAACAGTTAGATACTGGTTTCTCATAAATTGCTGACAGAATGACGAGAAAACCTTGTGTCTACTTGATGAAACTCGTATCCATTCACCTGTCATTCTTGGGCTCGAGTCTCTTTTGTGTCGTACAAATCCAAAAGAGCCCGTTGTCAGCCCTAACTGAAACGGATCACTTTTAGGGAACCGTACGTGACCGATTCATGTTCACGTCAACTAAACCCCAGAAGAAGAATTTTTTCAATTCATAAATGTTTCACATTTGACTTGTAAACCAATGTGCATAAATACCAACGTTAATCAGGCCAATGTTCTGCGTAGTAGCAGCCTGGGTCACGGCGGATGGTTTTTACTGATGGCAAAGTATCAGCGGTTATCATGAGCAAGTTTATCAAAAATAAACTTACAAGTAAATGGAAATTTATTTCGTTTCACCAATATGGTTGATTGATTGCTAGTTTTGTCGGTGTCATATTTCAGACGGGCTGTTGTCCAACCGCATTAGATCGTGGCGTTTGATAGTCCTTTGTTGGCCGTCACCCTTGGCCTAAAAAATGATGCACGCTGCTATTTCATCAATAAAGGAAGCCTTGTCCCTTGTTGGATTTTGGTGAGAAGCTCGATGATGATGACAGAAATCGTGCTGATTCCAAAGAGACGAGCAAGCGACCGTATAGAAACCAGTAAACGTGCACAGACCAACAAGCCGTGAGCTGTGGACAGTCTTAGTGTTCTAAATAGTGCCAATAACTTCGGTCGATCATAACTGAGTATTAACTTGGATCACCAAAACATGTTTGAATGACTCCAACTCAAGTTTGTGTAACGGAAGACACCTAGGTGACCCGACAAGTGGAGATCATGTTCAAGTTTTTAACAAAGTATTAACACTTCCGTCAACGGTTGTCATGGGAAGTTCGTTTTTCACTCACATGAGCCACCACGATTCTGACTAGCTGGTTACAATTGCGGGCGATAACAAGGATGTGGCCAAATGTGTCACGTGACTAGCACATAAGACCTGTTACGTTCGTACACCTAATCGAACGTCAGCAGTTGTGACCATTATTTGAGGAATCAGTAAATAAGACCATAAAGCCGGTTTAATGATTGTGTCGGCGTGTTTCGTGTTCTTTAAATCGTTATTGCATGTATGTGTGTGTGTGAGTGTGTGACGTCACTGAGGATTGATAAACTCAGCTGGTACAAAATGCGATCGATAATTTCATTGAATTAAGAACACCATACTCCATAATTCGTAATAACTGATTTCAAACGTTTTTTCGCATGTGTCTTTGTGACTATCATACGCTCGTGGAACTTTACCCGATTGGTGATAGGATTTCAATTTCATGATTCGGAACATGGCATTCATTGGGCTGTCTGAAATAAATTTGTCCTGAAGAGAAATATGTGGCTCGGAAAATAATCGACGAGCCCGCCCGAAATTATTCCCAATACGGCTCGTTTAAACCCATTCACAAGTAGTCATTATGATTGTTGAATTCCAAAGGTTGGCAGCTTCTCTTCTTCTGTATCCGCTAGTCCTGTGCATCTGAAGTATACAGAATTCCAACAGTCACAGTAACGAAGGGATACGAATAACCCGTATTGGTCCAACCCAAACTACGCGAATGAAATCAACAGGAAGACAAGGGCAGAACAGAAATAAGTTCGAGTTATATGTATAGTTCATAGATTTGTACACAAGGTTGAAAATATTCCGATTGGTAGAATCCATTCCGTCCAATCGCCCCGCGAAATGTTTGGATTTTATGATCGTTTGTTGTGAACACTGGAAGTTTCTTCATTGGAAGACACAATACTATCTTGAACGACAGGGCCGAGTAAATTCTAACTGACCAAACTTTAACAGCAAATCATTACTTGCAGTCACCAAACCCGTCCATGTTTCCATAATTTAAAATGATGGATTTCAACTTTCACCAACCCTGTCACACTAAATCCACACGTAACTCGCGTAATTTTAGGAGACCCTCGGTTGTCAAGACTGAGAATATCGTGAAGCCAAAATGCAAATATCACGGGGTTTGGTAACACTGTAAGACGGCAGTTTGCAAATGACCGGTGAGATCCCATGCAAAGATTGCATATGGTTTCTTAAGATTACTATAACAAAGAAAGCGTTACTATTCTTACGAGTATCATTTTGCAAATGCCCGCTTTTTGGTGTTTAGCTATGAAGATAGGTAGATTAAAAACCACATAAGTAATGACAGTTAGTAGTCATTCATTTTTTTTTATAGCACTGCAGTCTTACAAAATTTCCAGAGGAAGATTTCGAAAGTCGATAACCTTTGCTGCAGGGAGAAGGGGAACTGAGGGTGGGACGAGTTGGATCCGAAATCTTCATTCCTCAAATCCTCGAACCTGAAAGCTTGATAACCGCAGGTCACGAAAGAGATAAAGAAACATTCGCTGTATATTTCGGTTCAGTTTGGACAACCACTAACTCCGAGCAAACGTGCTCCGATTTTCGATTCTACTGATAGCGCGACCTGCTCCAACAGAAAAAAACGAAGAATAAAGAAAGATCGACTGCAGATTAGCAAATTGAACAGCTATATTGAAGGAGAAAGGTTTCGAATGCAAGAACACCACTGACAGCGGTAATGAGTCATATCACTTATGGTCTCCAATCGTTGCATTGGAGGATCAGGTAGACCCCAAACCGTTAGAATAACTACACCCCCACGAGCCATTCCACTGGCTAAAGCCTTCACAGTTTTTACCCATGTTATCGACTGGCCACCCAGAACTATCGTCAAACAATTACCAGTGTCGAAGTACAGCCTAGAATGAGACAGTCGTTCCGCGAGCATTCGCCAAACGGGTTCCAGCCACGTGCTGCAGTTCCATCATTTTCCATTCAAGACATTGTAAATGCTTGACTGGTTTCTCTGACTGTTCTGATTTGTCCGTTCCGATTGTATATCTACTCGCCTAGCGAAGCTTAGTGTGATATGTCTCGGAGCCGTCGCTGTTTCCGTTGTCTCGGTGTTTTTCGACTGACCCCTGATTGTGTACTGTTGTCTACTGTGGCCGTACTCCTCCACGACTTTGAGATATGTTGTTGTACTTAATTTGACTCATCTTCTTGACAGTCGACGTCCATAGCCCTCACTGCGTCCCCTGGTAGGCCTACGAAGTGTGTGGTCAGCGAGTCACTCAATGACTGGACGAATTTCCGTTACAAATACAACGATGTTCAAACACCGGCCATGCTTCAAACCCATACACCAGTACAAATCAGCCTGTTACTATGTATAAGCCGACTTTCATCGACAACCGGATGACACACGGACGTCGCTGAATCTCCGTCGCCATTTGTACACAACTACCAAAGTAACTAAATCTGTCCGCCATCATCTAGTTGCTCCATTGTATGAATAAGGTTCGGTTTCAAGCCAATGCAATCGGGGAAAAGGATTGCATACTTTTAGTGCAAAATGCATATCAAACATGCCTACTCTATGATTTAGGAGATTGAATAATCCGCGGCCTACTCTACCTCCACTCAGTAGCACAACGTCATCCGCATGTTCAAAATCAAACAGATTCTTGTCTAAACAATTATCCATGCTGCTCTTCTCACATGAGGATAGGGCAGCCACTAAATCCATCTCAGTTGCGACGTTAAAAGGGGAAGTTGGAATCAGGCAACCTTGACGAACACCACTTCTCATTGTGTATTTGAGTGAAATATAGCCGTAAGCGCGAACTCGGCTCCGGCTATTCTGGAGCACTCCCTTCAGAGAGAAGTAGGGCCAAAAACTGCACGATCGACTGAGTCGAACGCTGCTTTCGACTCAAGGAAGACAGAAATCGTGGGTCTGCAGAATATATGCCTATGTTCTAAGATTTATCACGGATTGAAAATTTAGTCAACACAAACAAATGATCGAGATAGGAACCAACTTGATTCCCAGACACATCTTTTGCGAGCATTATATAATGGGTGGAAGATAATGCCCCGAGAAGTTTGGACACAATATTTACTAAACAAATGCCTTTCATGCGAGTAACTATTACCCTTCTCGTAAATCGACACAATCACCGAGTGCTACCAGTCCGTACGAATCTCTCCCCTTGCCTAGGTGAATCCCTGGAGTGTTGGTAATTCCAGTGTTAACAGTTCGCCGCCATCCTCGAAGAAGGATGGCGACGGCATATCTGGTCCAACCGACTAATAAATGCTACGAAAACCTATCTCCCTCATCACCTCGTTTGCCGTGGGGAGCTGGTATCCATCTGCATTGGTTCATTTGCAGGCATAGGTGGTAGGCCCACTGTGATTGTGGGCCAACTGAACTGCCGC
>LUCM01006590.1:0-14563 GCA_008360955.1 Fasciolopsis buskii
CAGAATGACTGAAAACACGTGCGTTTGTACAGTTAGACTGTGTTCCGTGTATTGGCTGCAGCAGCGTCTTATCTTTTCCCGATTGTGTAGGTCCACTCCCTGTTCCCATTGGATATTCACTCCTTTTATATGAATGTGTAACTCTGGGGAACGGCAGCGGTCAGTGAGGCTTGCCTTGCTGTTTAACGCTGAACGCTGATGATGATATACCATCGCTTGTGCTAAACCAAAATCTGTGTAGGTTGGAAAAGACAGTACCTTTCATTAAATCGTTACCACACTAAATGCGGACAAAATTAAAATAAAATAACGTAAATGAAGACGGATATAAGGGGGACTTCAAACAAAGAAAATGCTAGGGCAGGAAAACCTTAATCCTTTTACTGGTGTAAGGCAGTTTAACTCGGCATTTTCCTCAGTGTCATTTAACGACATTCAAACCCCAACTCGATTGCACCCCAACTGTTTTTTTCTACACCAAAATCGTTCATGTCGGAACACATTTCACCTTGTCGTGATTAGTGACATGCGACTGGACTACAGGATTCAAGTGGCTGAATTGAACTGTTCCTAATTCACCGCCTCCGCTGCTTGTCCCATCTTGAAAACCGACTGTTGCCTTGAGGATATGACCTCATGAAGCCCTGTCCGAATTTATAAAACTAAATAGATCGTGCCCGCAGCCGCCGCGGTTTGCATAGCTACAGCTGCTCTTCAGCGTGCCAGGCATGTCCCTGGAATCGACGACCAAACGTTTTCTTCCTGTTGCCTTGCACCCTTATTGTTTTTTCTTTTAAAGTAAAGGAAAAGTTCCTTCTGTCTTCCCTGAGTGGTTCATTTATTCCAGTAAGATCTCTTATCTGAAACAAAGTTCCCGGTAATGTCAATTTTATCAATAGGCAAAAATATTAGCACAAATTAGGATTTGCTCGGTTGCGCCCAGGTATGGTATAAAGGGCTGTGCAGTAGGCGAGCGTAAACAGTATTGCTAATAATAATAATATATATTTCTCGATTTAAGAGAACCACTTGTAGGTCAAGGCCAAATTTTCACAAGAATGATGCACAGGAATTGTGAAAGACGGAAATCCAAATGAGTAAGGGAATGAGTGCCAACTTGAGTTATTGGAGAAGCACGCTGGAAAGCGAAATGAGAGGCTGCAAAAAAATAGTGAAGTTACACGCAGGCCAGTGGGAAGCGAAAACTGGAAAACTAATTTTTCAAGACCACCCAGTTTCCTGAGACTGTTTGCGGGCAGCGGACATTTCGTGTTTAAGTGCACTAAATGTGCGCATTGCTGGCGCATAACATAAACGAAGCCCAGCAGTGGATGTCGAGATACGGCCAAAGTCCCCGAACGACAAGGGCGTTACGTAATGGGCGGAAACGTTGAGCTGGGGAGATGAAAAGCAATGTTAATACGATAATGGACGGAAGTGGTGAGAACCAGGCGGAACGTCATGCAAATTCGATTGGGCACGTATTTGACAATAACAAACAGCTTAAAAATGCTGCAGGCGAATGAAGATTGTCTCAAACTATCTGGAGGATGCTTTATGAAGCTTTGGATATGGAACTTCCAAGAATAGTGATTATATTTACATACGGATGGCGATAAGCTGTACTGGGAGGTGCTTTAGATAAGAAATTTTGTGTATGAACACTCCCTAAATACACTAATCAGGAATGTGCTCTATACTGTCATTTTGTTGTCGCAGCCATCGATCTTGGTTAGCAGTGCGAGTGAGGAAAATGAGATGCACAAGCCGTTCCGGATACAGTAGTAATCGCGGTTTTATCCAATTGCAAAAGTGCGAGTTGAGATATCCAACGCAATAGTCGACGTAGTTTCGGTTGACCGGACCAGAACTCGAGCGCCAGTTATAGTTAACAGGTTCCCAGCAGGAATGATAGAATAGCAGATTTGAAATTGCCATTAAGAGGATGGAACCGGTAGCGGCGTGTCCACTTTGGGCACGAGATTTGAAACTCAAGAAAGATGTAGTCTGGCTTGAGTGCCAGCTTGGGATTATCGTGATTACTGGACCATAGACGGCAGACCTACAACGTAATGCTTCTTTTCCGTAAAATTCGTTAACTAGAACTGAACAATGGGAACAGTTATAGGGGTAACTGCAGATTTGGGGCAACCTATTCAGCCCTGCCAGGTCAGCAAACAGGACAAGATGACATGAGTGGCGAGGCATACAGAGGCTAAATGATCTCAGCAATGAATCGGACATGAACTAGAATTCTAACCCATGTTTGTAAGCCTCGTCTAGTCCAGTTTTAGCTCGTGTCAGGTTAATTAAGAGTGGGACAAACAGTAATTTTTCCAGTCGGGCTTTGAACTGGACTAAATTTGGGCACGACCGTGGGGAACTTGGGAGTTTGTTTCACAGTTTAGAGTAAACAACTGCGAAGGATTTTGCCCTGATCGATAGTCGAGTCAGGGATATTCTTAAAGAATGAAGTCTACTACAAAGTGGATACGGGGGGCTACCAGCGTTATTTATGACGTTTGTAGTAGAGTGAACATTATTACTGCAAAGATTAAAGAGAAATGCAAGGTTTAGCTTGACTCGACAAAGTCATAATGGTTCAAGTCCAAGATGCTGCAGTTAAGGCTAGCTGAAGGACCTAGGAGATTTCTAGTGAACGACCGCTGCACGTTTCCGATTGCAATTCGATCGACTCCAAGCATATGCGTGAAGATAATCGGGCAGTACCTGAGGTGGGGTCTAGCATGGGACTAGTGTGTTAGTTTTGCAGTCCTCAGTGTGGAATGCCCCAAAGATCATTCTGGTGGTTTTTTAGCTAACGCGGTCTGGTGGTTTGATTGATTATGGAACTTGAGGGAGTGAGTGTTGTAACCTGAATTTCTTAATTGTGTGTGACACAAGAATTGGCATGCCGTTTGTAGAGAAGGCGCCCGGGGGAACATGGTAGTTATATGTTATTAGAGAACTCTTGTCCACAGAGAACTTCGTGAGCCACTTGGAACGCCAGTTATCAAGAAACACTAGGACTGACTGATAAGTGCAAGAGAGGGGCTATATGAACCGGCCTAAAAAGGTGGACAATTTTTAAATCACGGCAAACAGGAATGGTGCGCCATTACGAACACCTTTAAAGATATGGTTGATGTAAACCAGGAATACGAGAAGACCCAGGACGCTCCCTAAATAATCCCATTGTTATTAGCACAGGGCTGGGGAAAACCGTTAATACTGACTACCTGAAAACGAGCGAAATGCAGGATGACAACCACGATAAGAGGGGATTTCTTATTCCATAAGTCCTAATTTTGACCAGAAGTTGGGAGTGGGAAACGCAGTCAAACGCTTTTCACACGCCCAGAAAGATTATGAGCATTGACCAGTAGGAATCAGCACTGAGTAATTAGGTTTAAGGAGTCAAACTGGCGAGTAAGGCAAGGTCGGCCTCTAAGGAAGGCATGTTGGGAAGGGTTGATAATGTTGTGAGTAATAGGGAAGCTAACCAACTATTCTTTAACAAACTTTTCCATAAGCCTGGATAGAATTGAAATGTGGCCCGGCATATTCCGTCACTGTGATGATGCCGGCAACTTCAAATGACATGGAGGATAACATAACCGAAGTTACCATGGGGTGGATTTTAGAATGTGACCGGTTGTCATTAATGAGAGCAGAAGAGAAATATGCATTGAATGCTTCTGCGATGTCTACAGGCGACCCGATGGGTGAGCTATTTTATGTGATGAAGTTCGGATTAGCTGAGGTTTCGGGCTGCAAGCGAGCCTTGAAAATGTCAGAAGTCTTCCGAACTGGGTTAGGTGATCCAAGAGCTAGCAGGAAGTCTCTCGTTTAGTTGAAGATTTTTTGAGCCTTCAAAAGTTTCGTCTGGAGCCGACAAAGCCTACTAGGCTTCTTGGGTTTATGTTGAGTGGTCGGAGTGGACAGACGATTACTGGTAAAAAGAAGTTTTGCGTGAAGGACGTTCGCCGCTATCTGCGGGTCAGGAGATAGTAGGAGGCTGGACCAATCAAGGGTTCGCAGAGCGTCAAGGATTTCGTCCCAACGAGTCAACATATAGGAAGAGGCAGCACGGTGGGTACACATAGGTGAAGAAGGTTTATTACGGAGAGGGAAGCTACAGGTGACCATCTTGTGGTCACTCCCAGGGAAAGGATTTAGCACTGAAACCTTAACATTAGGAGTGCTATGCGTAAAAACTAGGTCTACGATATTATGGAACCCTGTGGGCGTAATTACATGCTGAGTCCATTCTTCAGCGTGCGCTTCAGAATCGAAATCGAATAGCGTAGGTGGGGAGGATAAAGGGGACCAGCAAATTTTAGGGGCGTTGAAGTCACCTGTATTTACCTTACGGCTGGAGGGGAGACCAGAAAGATAAACGAGGGCATGGATTAGACGAGAAATATCAGAACTATTCGAGTTTGGTGGTCGGTATACGCATCCTATATGGAGTGGAAGCTCAGATAGTTGTATCAGAAGCCAAATGGTGTCAGGGATGAAATCAAGAAGTGTTTGATGGAGAACGGAAGCTTTGTGTGGCTCCTCTACGTAGGTTAAGCAAGCGCCTCCTGTACGATTTGTTATTTTGGTCTGGTAGGGTGTGTAACCCGCCAAAGAAAAAGACGGAGTGAAGCTCTTGTCTTTTACCGAAGTCTCTGTTATCAAGCTAATATCGTAAGAGCTTTTAGCTGCTAATAGTCTTAGCTGCCTTACTTTAAGGGTTAGTGAGCAGGAGTTCAGGGCAAGTGGCGAAAACTCACTGGAGCATTTATGTTCACGTGATATCGAAGGGATGGACTCAGTAGGAGTGAAATAATCGATGGATATATTAGGGATTCGGATAGTGCACAGCTGTGATGACAGAGTAAATTCAGTACAGTTAGGTATACTGGCCGGCGGGAGACTGCCTTTGTTACGAGATTTGTGGGCCGAAGACCAAGATGATAGAAGAACCTTGGGAGTTAATGGGCGGGTTGTCAGATGGTCTCGGTATGGGAGGTGTGGTGTCATTAGGGATGAGACTGTGTTAGGCGGCGGAATTTTGACCTTGTTACGGCGAAACAAGCAATCTAAGGGGTTAGTGGGGAGGGAGCTTTGGCAAATGCCGGAGAAAACCCGGTTACCAGCTACGCGCATGATATAGTGGGGATAGTCGTTACTTTTGGAATTCGCAGTAGTCAGCAAAGCAATGCTTTCTAGCTGAGGCAATTGGGATAAGCGCTGGACAAATGCGGGTTGGGAAGTGGTCTCCTGTTGGGTAGCGGACGAAAGGGCAAATATAGTTGTCTGAATTTTGCCAGGTGGCCTGGGGGGAGCAAGGGCTAAATCGTGCAAATTTATGAGGATACTGGTAAATGGGCCAAGGATTTGGGCGTCCAGGAGTAGAAAGAGTGCGTTGAAGTGGCAGGAACGCATCTAAATAAGGTCGACTAATAAGTGAGTCAAAGTAGAAAGGATAAGCGGCAGACCCCAAATGTGGAGGGGCATTGTATCACACTGGGAGGTAGCGATTTTGTTACCGAGGGATGATGGAGGCATGAGTACAGAGGACCAATCACCTCGTGATTGTAGGCGGCGGTTAGTTGGCCGCCGTGCGTTCGTGGACCTCCCCACTTGGCAGAGCTCATGCAGGGACGATTTGCTCGAGTTGAGTGTACCAAGACCGCCGGGCAGTCGAGGATTAGACAGTTTGGCCTACTGAATTAACAGGATGTCTATTGAAATGCGGGGTTGTGTGTTCAGCTGAATGGGTGTGTGGTACGCGCTTCCTGCAGGATTCAACTTGTTTAGGCTGTGCCCTGCTGTTGTTTGACAGGAGGCGAAGAAGTGCTTGAGGACGTATCTCGGATGGAGCACGTACCAAGCGGGTAGTACTGGCCTGAAAAGACTCCGGTGAGACGGCAATCATCTGTGTGGTCATACCGTCAGCGCTGCTAGCTTGGGGTACCAGGGTTGATAGATTCAGAGGAGCACGTTTGAGGGGTGGTTGGACGAGCGAAGGAGAGTACGTTTCACCCAGATCGAACGGTACTGGTTGCGACCAAAGGAGATGATGTCCAGGGTTTACCGCTTTTGTAGCGGGAATACGCAAGTGGGGGGCCACTACCGTCGATAGATTTATTCCCAGATAGACCAATAACAGATTTGTGGGGTGAAGAGTTTGGACAGGAAATTAAGCGGCGTAAGTACTGAAAAGACCGATTGTGCGAATTGTATAAAGGTGCAATTTCAGAGAATTGTTGAGTAACCAACGCCTGTAGGTAGGTAGCCCGGTAATAATCACCGGGCTTTGTAAGTCGGAAGATGTGGGTGATGCGATCTGTTGCAGGGAAAGGTTAGGCTATTTGAAGCCGTGGCAGCGAGCTCTAGACTTGGTCAGTGAGGAGCAACCCGCATTGGCAGCGCTCTGGTCAGCGCGGGAGCGCCGGATGCAACCAAAGTCTTTCCGACTTGAGAAGCTGCGGTAACCGTATGTGACTGCAATATATCTCCCTGGAAGGGAGTTTTACTTGCAAAGATCTTGATATTTTTATAAGGCGTGCAACTGACAGTGGTTGCCTTGTTTGTCATAAACTTCTTAGCGGATAGTTCATCACGAAATTTGAATAAAATTGGACAGGTATTTTAAAGAGCACCCTTTCAGAGCCTAAAACACAGACATGAGCTACGGGTCACGTTACAAGCATTGAGAATGGTAGATTGGAGCAGTGGCAGTAGCAGACGGTCGGGTATATTAAATACAACAACTTTCTTCGCATTCGCAATATATTTGTGGGCTTCTTTAGTCACGGAATCAAAGAAGCGCCCTGTTGCAGCGAGATTGCTGGCATTAGCGTCATTGGAAGGGTTAATTAGGCTGCCTAAAGGGAGCAGTTTCAATGACAAGTCCTCGATCTGTTGGACTTCAATTTCTTGATCCCTTAGTCCTTTTGCGGCACCCAGAGCTTTGGAAACATAATGGCTAAATATGTCAATAAGGAGACTGAGCAAATTTTAGTGGGATTCGGGGTTTTTAAGAATTTTCTGAGTACAGCGGCGCGGCAATGGCATCGATTTGGTTCGGATGGTAAAGACATAGTAGGGTTTGTCGAAAGTCAAAAGCGTCTGAAATGGCTGAGATGCGTTGAAAGTTTGGTAACTTCTTAACTTAAAATAGGATGGGATCAAGAAGTTTGGGAGCGTGCAGGTAAAATGATAAATAGGCAGGCCAATTTGCAAATTTGCTCCTAAAAGCAAATTGATAGACTGGTAGAATAAGTGGTTGACAGCACAAAGGCGTTCAAAATAGGTCCAGGCTGGAGATGAAAACGTGACAGTCCAGGCTTGCAAAGAATATCGACAGAATGGCCAACGAGAGTTGAGTTTGAATGGTACTGCTCAAAAAGTTAGGGGATAATATCAACTACGGAAAGGTTCCAGTTCTGCCAAAAATTCTACATTAACACCCTAAGTTGCCAAAACCAAAGAGAACAACCCACAGCGATGAGCTATTTGTCGCTTCCATTTCGGCCCTTTGTTCCGGATGATGATACGGGGGCTTTTCAACGGAGTGCGCACTGTAAGACGAAACCATTTGCCATCGTGACTGCCTGTCCCGACCAAATTAACGCTGTCTTTTTGCACCAAGTAAAATAATCAGTCATGGTAACTACATACCGACTTCCAATCCACGTCGTCGGTAGCCGACCGACTATATTTATACCGACTCTATCACTTAATGGATTTACTGCTTTTAGCACCAGGTGGGCCTTCTGTTCTGTTGGTTTCTTAGTTATTGGGCTTGCGGAGCACGAATTACACAGTCATCGCATTCTCGCGAATACGAGATCCCAACGACGGTCACGCGTATGTCTTTTAACTTGACCGATCAATCTAATCTGTGTCCATTTTAAAATTTGAGCTGCCCTTTGCCTGGCAGCACGAACTGTGGGTCGAAAGTTTCTTATATGCAAGACTCAGTTACCAATCGCACTTCCTTCCATGCCTAAAATAACGCCTTTTCTTCCACCGAACTGGCATGCATTTTGAGATCCGGCGGTTTGCACTCACTTCCTTCAGTGAAGAGTGAATGCGAGAGAAATAAAGACCTTTTGTTCGCCCATCTGGCATTTTAGGCTTCTATTTTGCTACCGAGAATGCTATCATTGTATGATGAGATCGTGAAGGTGCGTCAACCTTAGAACGCCCCAGTAGGTGACGATGTTCACAAGCGAATCCACATTCCCGCGGTCCCCCCCGCCACCTCTCCTCTTGGCCCACAGTTATCTTGAAGTGCCTCAACTAATGCAGCGAATGGATTTAATTCCTTGGTTTAAGCGGGTTAACAAGACCTGTGACCGGAAATACTAGACGAAGCACACTGGCTACGGAGACTCTCCTGTATTGCTATCCTTCCGTACGGTTTGACTTAAGACCAGGCTGTCGAAGGCAGCAGGCAATTCACTGTGTGGGGATTCATGTAATAAGACGACTTTAATTCCCAGACGGCTAGTTTCAAATTCCTAGATGTAATTTCTAGCATCATCAGAGATATATGGGAATGCGATGGGAGGTGTCAACGTGAACACCAGCTTCCGGCCTACCACTGTTAGTCGATTTAGGAAAACACCAGTCCACGCATAGTATTTTGCGGACATTTGATGTTAAGAAGCCAGATTTAGAAATGAGCGTAGTTATCCCATCGGAGTTTGCGCGGCAAGATAATAATTCCTTTGCATTTTTCTGGGGTGGTTAGGATTATTTTCACGTTCCAGCTTTAGCCTGGCTTGTTGCGACCTCCTTAATGTTTCATCTAATATCCAGGTGTGCCACTCCATTGACTGCTCGTGAACTATCATGACCTCGGAGATGGTTGAACGTACCCTGTGAACCGAACTTTGCAGAACTACATTTTTGATACCCTGAAGGATTGCAGGAGGGTATGCCAAACCCAAAAGCAAGTGTCTCGAAATCGCACAATCCGGAATTGATAGAGAATGGCGCCTCTTCCATGCCCGACGGCTTTACCTTTACCTACCAGCAATCGATTTTATTGTTTATAGCTAAAAATCATTCAAAGCAGCACAAGGCTTCAAATGTGGCAGTCTTGCATGGTAGTGTGAACGTGTTCTTCTGATTTACTTCAACGTAACCCCGTTGATCCACGTAAGACCGCAAGTTACTGTTTGACCTCTTAACCAAAATTGTGAGGCTTGAAGACAAGGAGGACCGTAAGTTGACCTCCTGCGATGCAGATGGCTAAAAGCATGGAGTGCGGTGTCCGTCAAATATGGACTCATGCGAGGTGCTCAGAGGTATAAAACAAGTACTACACGCCCAACGCCAGGGATGAGCGGCTAAAATGTTTCTGCTTCTAATGCAAAGAAATTGCAAAGAAGTCCTGTCGGGAAACAGCGGTCAAAAGTGGGTAAACATGAATGAAAATCACGCCAAATGCCTCTGGGCTGAACGGTATCTGAGAGCAATAGTTCGCGAAGTATTATAGAGGTGCAAAATGAATGGATGCGCGAAAGCCACCATAAATACAAAAGGTTCGTTTTCGATAAGGAAAGCTGTACCTTGAGTGCAATCCACCGCTAAAAGCAGTGATTCAGGGCTGCTGGTTATTTGACCTCGGAATTCGGAAAACCGGTTCTTCTTGCACACATGGTAAATGTTACTCACTCTGAAAGCCCGCGGACGACCAAGCGACGTTCCTGTGATTCCGTCAGTCTTATTCTACAAAATATTGAAACGTTCATTTGCGGCAGACATCGCGCCCTGATATTTGTCACACACAATGCAAACAGACGTCCTTGCAAGCTTCGCGAACAGTGGACGTTTCTTATGTATTTGAGCATTTTTCAAACCAGCTGTTGGACTTGTAAGACCGACTGCTCTAACGCGGGTCTCGTATTACGTTCGCTCGCCCTCAACCGTTGTGACTACATTTTCGCCACTGTTACTCGACTATGTAAGGTTAGAATACTGACACCCTGACGTTTGACCGGTACAAGAAGAAAACAGTCGGAAGCGGTGGTAGGTTGATTATATTTTTGCGGCACTGCGCGAGCGGGGCGTGCGTGAGCTACCCACAAGTGGCAACCGCCCCGGGCGTTCCATGTTCGGTTAAACAAGAGTTCCGAAGGAATAAATCCATGTTCCGCTACAGAAGACCCAGCGAAAGACTTTACTGTTGACCACCAAAATTTAGTTTCACTGCTTGTGCTTCCACTTGCAATATGAAACCTTGAATTTCTTGGTCAGGTTTCCAAGTCATGTTACGAAAATAGTCCTTCTCAGCCACCTCACAGTTCACCGGAAGTATGTATCCCAGCTTGGAGATTTCACTTTGGCATATTTATGAGACATGGGAGTTTTCGGATAAGCAACATTATGATAAGTGCACAAGCTTCCTCCCAAACCAATGGCGGGGAAAATGCCGTTTGTTTAGTTCATTTAGTGTTTTTATCGGTAATTCGTCACACTTCAAAGCGCCCCAGCTATCCTTCAGTGTCTCCACAGGCCGAGTCAAGGTCCAAATCCTCATAGGCAGAACCATCCAGAATGAAGTTCCTTTGAAATAGGAAGGCAATATGATTTCGCCAATTATTGACGATTAACCGAGCTGTCAGTGAATAAGCCCTGATGTATGATAATATCTTCCTCTTTAAATGGCCATAAAGATGACACCTGAAGGTGCACAAGAGAATCCCAATTGTGCCTTGTAATCGGAAGAGGGCTATCACCCTACTGTTGTTGGAGCACTGTCTATTCCAAGGAGCCTTCGATACATTAATCTTACAATTAGGCTTCCCACTGTAAAATCTTTTAATCTCACTCGAACCGGAGCTGAACTGCTGTCGAAGCATCGTCTGATCCAAGGAGCTGTCAGTGCAACGACCTGGACGATCAAGCATCTCGCCGTACTGTCTCGTAAACTACTGGAACTGGAACTGTTCTATAATGAACTGCGTTACGGCCCGAGGCGTGACCTACACTGCGTTTTTTTCACAGCTGGCTCACGATGGAGGAATCCACTGAGAACAAGAAGTGTCCTGAGGAAGAGAGTTTATATGATGATTCAACCACGGGTCTAGGTTCGTATGTTTTTGGCTCTTAGCAGTATTCATTTAGACACCATTTTTCGCACTCACTTCACTGGTTCAACCATTCGCTTTACAAAGACAGACATGAATTTGGTCAAAAATGCTTTGAAAAATGCCTATGAAAAAGACCGGGCATGTTATCTGGAACACATACGTGAATTATCTCCTCCGTGAGTTGGTACTTGAATTTCCATGAACTCTTAGTCCTTATGTGGGGTTTCGTGGGTTTTATGTACTTACAAGTGCCTTGGAGTTCCTGGATGAGGATGAACAGGAGAATATTCACGACATTGTGGTAGGTTGCTTTCTGAATCTACTTCTTCATCGGATGAAGGTGAAATCATGGTGCTGCTTGGCTGCTGAAGGTTTACTGGGTAGTCGTACTTCATACGCTAGGTTATTCTCAAATGAATGCAGAGAATTTTGGAAAAAGGTATTTTCCGCGTTCGCATTCAGTGGCCGGTAAAGTGTCCAAGGATACTTGCTAGGGTCCTCGGTCTCCTGAAGATCAACGAACCAACGGTTTATTCCCTGGCTGTTGGATCAGAGTTGGCAAATTTTCTTTCCATCGTAGACTCCGATAACCATCATGAGTATAAGGTAGTTTTTCTGTTAATTTTCCTGAACAAAACAGACCTTGCTGTTAGACAACATCTTAAAAGCTCTGTTCACGTCACGGATACCGATTCCTCAACATGTTCTAGTAAGTTTACTATCGTACCAGGACACCTGGGCAGTCATTTTCATTTTATTTTTGAAACCTAGTAATTAATACGTCTTCCACGTACCGTCCAGTCGTTGAGTTCTTTCTGTACTCGATGAAAAGTATTTAACAGTGCTCCGCAATTTGATGCACATTGGTCCCAGTTTTTGCTTTTTATTTGCAATTTCCCATTTAGTAATAAAGTATCCTCTCGTGGTTGGGAACAATCCGGATGGCCAGACAAGCGTCCGGAATTCTTCCGGTAGTATGGACATAAATTTATACACACCTTTAAGCTCGTTATTTCAGCACCGTGAAAATTGCAGTTACCCGGTTTCCGCTTCAAGCAAAAGCAAAATATTCATTTCACCCCAATGAGGAGACAATACTACTACTCCTGTGCTTTCCGTTAAGTGCACATAGCCAGGACTATTTTCCATCTCACCTACCATCCAAGTACACCTTAAACGTCTTGGTGGCCTGCGCCTCTATGAAATCCAGCCAACTTGTTTCATCCATTCAACTTTTCAGAAGCTAAAAAATGCGCTATAGGTATCAGTTCCATCCTATTTTCCTCAGCGCTTTGGTGGATGTCCTCGTGAGAAAATGTCTCGGGACGAATAACAGCTAGACGTTTCATTAGATCTCTCCGGGTCTTTCGCCGTTCCAGTGAGAAAAGTTCCAACTCTGCCAGTTGTTGTCCATAAGTCTTCGTTTGACCCCTAAACATACGTGTAGCCAGTCGTTGGATTGTCTAAACAGTCCTGGTCCTTTTTGAAAAATGGCGGTCATGCCCGAGCACGTTATTCTAGGTGATGTCTGACGATGGTCTCAGAAGGAAGAGTATCTGCATTTCGATGCGCAGCAGCGATTAGTCTATAATCTCCGGCATCCTGTGCAGGTGCAGCACACTGACCAGCCCATTTGAAATCGGATATAAATTGGATCCCAAGTTCCTTTGCTCACGGCATCTTCGGTAATTAGACCCTCCTCGTGGACTACTGTAATGCCTTCCGTGTTTCTTAAAAGCAGTTAAATTTTCCTTCCGTTAATCGGTAGGTCGCATTTTTTGCCCGCATGGCACAAAACCTCCGGTAGATCCAATTACCTTCACGTCGTCAAAAAAAAGCTAGAAGGTCAGAATCATGACCAGAACATTTTCGAACAACAGCAGTGGGGTTGGGCTGAATGGGAAGCCCCAAATGATCGCCCGTGAGCTCGAACAGGCTCTCGCGCTTTGGACGTAAAGTGTCCCACAATGAGAAAGGTCACATAACCACTTCATTGTCTGACCACTTTGATCAGCGGTAACATACGATGATTTACATAGCCAGATCTCTCGCTGAATTCGGGCTACCACACCTTAACTCCAGTTTATTTGAAAAATTGTGTTCAGTGGTAGCTCAGTAGAAGTGCCTTGCACTAACAGTGTCACCCCGACTGGTGATGAAACGTCTGTGATCGAAACACCAAGCTCGGCGATCAGAATTCCATAAACACCTTAGCCTACCTATCTTTATCTAACCTACGAGTTACTTCTCCCAAGAAGCACAGAAGATTCGTAAGACGTGATCTGTTTTTGGATAAATCATGTGCATGACACGGCACGGGGTACCGTGTCAGGTGTAAACAAACGTACGCTCTGAAAATGCGTTCCGACAGTTTGAAAAGGAAGCTTATGAAACACCGGTTTTCTCTGCTTAGGGGCCTGTTGTAGATAGCCACCACAGCTGCGGTTTTTCAGTGCTTCGGTTAGTATCTCTCCTGTGGAGTTATCATGTGCAACTTACGAAGTGTAAATAAGTGGCTTGTTAGTATCTGGGTGGACCTCGTCGAGACCAACTGATTTACTGGCGTTTGTGTTCTCCATATGCTAGCAGACCATATTTCCCATTAACTGTAGATAACTCGTTTGTGTGTTTGCCTTTTTTCTCATTCCACTGCATGGCACACTTATCCTACACTGACTGCTCCCATGCGCTTTGTGTACCTACCAACTACGACCCCGACATTGGATGATTTTGCCTATGCCCGCTCTCCACCATACGACGGTATCTGCATTTCGCCGTTTTTGTCGATCCCAACTCGTCTTGAATGACTTTCAGCTACTTTACTACTTGTTGCAGGACATTTACATTCGTTTCCTCAGCGTTATTTAACGGACACATAACAGCACGCCAGAGGCTCATTTTCTATACCATTCCATCGAACTGACAATGGCGACCGGCTTATTTAAGCAGGTTCCGACTTAAAAACGTATCTGGCGAACACAAGCTTTCCTCAAAAAACGGATATCGGTTAACCTGGTAAATCCTTTGGCTTCAAAACGGTGGACTCACAGATCACACTCACTGGTCACCGGTGCTGTAGATCAGTCGAAGATTGTTAATCACTAGTCTGCATCTGCGAATTCAGACCACGCTTTAGTCTGTGCTCGCTCTTTTCTGCTCCTAGTCTGTGGTCACAAAAACTACCAGTCAAGCACAGCTGATTATGAATGATAATAGCTGATTTCGATTCCAGTGGAGATTCTCTATCCGACTATTGTCATGATGAAATACCAAGAATCCGGATAAGCACTGAGAGCGTATGAAAATGTCCTACATTTAGCTCCAACTACCACGCAGTGCCTTAGGCCATGTAGACCTTAGAAGCAGAGATCCTGAACTTCCGTTACTCTGTTGGATGTTTGCAGATGCGTCCCCTTGGATGCGATTTACGACGAGGCGTGCAAAGCTTTGAAACATCAGCT
>LUCM01006593.1:0-118392 GCA_008360955.1 Fasciolopsis buskii
CGATTATCCAGTACTCGCGGAAGATGAATGTGTAAGAATCAAGCCGATTTCCGTCCCGGTAGGGGATTCATTGATCACATTTTCCTTCCCAATAGACCTTGGAACATAGGAACATGTTCCAAAGACCAAAGATTTCGGTCTTTTCCGATTTGAAAGCGGCATTCGACTCAGTGCTTTGAAGCTGCCTCTCCTTAAAAAGCATGCCGAAGAAATCCACTCCATTTGTCAAATATCTGTATGTGAGCAGTTTGTGCTTATGGCAATGTTTCACCTGAGTTTACCGCGAGAAGTAGCGTTTGTCACGGTTATCCACTTTTACCTTCGCTTTTTAAATTTTTCATTAAGAAGTTTACACAGATAGCCTTATTCTCATGTAAAAATACTAGCACTGATATTTTCACAGACGGGAATCTCACTGACTTATAAGATTCAAGTGAGTTGAAGATCATGTTCGATCGTCCGAACGGTAGTGTGTGTCTGTATGGGATGTGTTTCGCACATTCGAAATGCAAAATGGTGCTGCAGGACTGCGATGATTCCAATCCGAATCCGCTTCTTGCAGAGAAATGATTAGATGAGAGGGATAGATTTAGCTACATGGGTTGTTGTATCTCACCAAGAGGTCGTACATCGCAAAACCTGTCTGCACGCATACAGAAAGCCCGACAACCATTGACTAATTTGTTGCATATGTCGTGTCGGCTTGATATCCGATGATCGGTCAAAAGTCGAATATGCACTACGAACAGTGAGATCGATATTTCGCTACGGCTGTGAAACATGGCCGTTGTGAGCAGATGATATGCGAAGACCTTCGATGTTCGAACACTGTTTTCATCGTAGTGCTGATAGAATATGGTGGAAGAACTTTGTAAATAACTCAAACGTTAGGCGGCGGATGCTGGATCCTAAGGTCCAGTCTTAAGAACAAGCACTGAATCAGAAAAGGTCAAGATGGTTGGGGCATGGTTTGCGGAAACCCACAAAACGGTTGTCATCTGCGAGGCAGGAAGCAGTTGTAGGATATTTATGGCCTGCCAGTTACGATTTGGCGAAATGCCTTAAATGTCTTAACTGGTGGACTGGCTCTTATAGGCGCAGTTACACNAGAATCAAGCCGATTTCCGTCCCGGTAGGGGATTCATTGATCACATTTTCCTTCCCAATAGACCTTGGAACATAGGAACATGTTCCAAAGACCAAAGATTTCGGTCTTTTCCGATTTGAAAGCGGCATTCGACTCAGTGCTTTGAAGCTGCCTCTCCTTAAAAAGCATGCCGAAGAAATCCACTCCATTTGTCAAATATCTGTATGTGAGCAGTTTGTGCTTATGGCAATGTTTCACCTGAGTTTACCGCGAGAAGTAGCGTTTGTCACGGTTATCCACTTTTACCTTCGCTTTTTAAATTTTTCATTAAGAAGTTTACACAGATAGCCTTATTCTCATGTAAAAATACTAGCACTGATATTTTCACAGACGGGAATCTCACTGACTTATAAGATTCAAGTGAGTTGAAGATCATGTTCGATCGTCCGAACGGTAGTGTGTGTCTGTATGGGATGTGTTTCGCACATTCGAAATGCAAAATGGTGCTGCAGGACTGCGATGATTCCAATCCGAATCCGCTTCTTGCAGAGAAATGATTAGATGAGAGGGATAGATTTAGCTACATGGGTTGTTGTATCTCACCAAGAGGTCGTACATCGCAAAACCTGTCTGCACGCATACAGAAAGCCCGACAACCATTGACTAATTTGTTGCATATGTCGTGTCGGCTTGATATCCGATGATCGGTCAAAAGTCGAATATGCACTACGAACAGTGAGATCGATATTTCGCTACGGCTGTGAAACATGGCCGTTGTGAGCAGATGATATGCGAAGACCTTCGATGTTCGAACACTGTTTTCATCGTAGTGCTGATAGAATATGGTGGAAGAACTTTGTAAATAACTCAAACGTTAGGCGGCGGATGCTGGATCCTAAGGTCCAGTCTTAAGAACAAGCACTGAATCAGAAAAGGTCAAGATGGTTGGGGCATGGTTTGCGGAAACCCACAAAACGGTTGTCATCTGCGAGGCAGGAAGCAGTTGTAGGATATTTATGGCCTGCCAGTTACGATTTGGCGAAATGCCTTAAATGTCTTAACTGGTGGACTGGCTCTTATAGGCGCAGTTACACGACCCTGCTGAGATCAATGAAGCGATGATTGGAGACGATAGGTGATATGATTCAGTGCTACAGTCAGTAGCCTCTTTCCACTACACATCTTTCCTTTTCTGTATAGTTGTTCAAATTGCTATTTTGCTTTCTATCTTTCCTTATTTCCCATTCTTTTTTTATTTGAGCAGATGATTAGGTGTGATTGCAACCACAATCAGAGGACGTCAGTGCAAGCACAATAGTTGTCTAAATTGAATTGAAATTTACTGAGTAGTCGAGTTGTCCGCGGGGTAATGGTGCATTGTTGAACACCACAGAACTTTCATCCAAAAAATTGACTTTACTTCTGAGTAGCCTGTAGTCCCGAAGTGCCGAAAATCAATCATTTTTATCATGACTGTCAAGCCCAGGTTACCGACAACAAACGCCAAAAGAGATTCGTGACACTCGCAAATGACGTGACTGAGACGGCACTCCTTAAGTACCTAGGATGCCGACTCCCCACAAATGACGCGTAAATTATAGATTTTTTTAGTTCTTCTCTGTAACTCTCCATTTAACATGTAGTCATTTTTATTCCTTTGGTTCCAGCCAGTGTAAGAAAACCGCTACTCTAACATGGGAATCATTTTTGCCTTTTCTGTACTCCATGACTAAATTCGCTTATTATTTCGATTGGGGCAAGAATTTCAGCAGTGATGACACTGGAAAAATGATGGTTCATTCAATTGCCGACACTGAAGCCAATCATGGTGTCAATTCTGTGAACCGTACAACTGTTCAGCCCCTGTGTTTCGATTTAAACGAACGGCCTAGGCGGTCTGTAAGGACAAAGAATGATGAAATCCTCGATACAGCAGACTGTTCACCTTTACGACACACACATAAACAGATAGACAGACACACACAGAAGCAGATGGTGCGATGCGCCTAAGTACTGAACTTTAATTTCTTATTCAGGTCCTTACATTGAAACAGCCTGGCCTCTTCTAGGTTCCCCACAAACGATTATCATCCATTATTCCGATCAGTACGACAGAGCATTTTCAATAATATCAGGTCGGTAGTGGGACTGCTGTAAGTACACTAAAGCTACAGCACTCATCGTTTTATGGCTCGGATCATAATAAATTTTGCCCACACTTGAGTAGAACCATCGACAAAATGTCTGGGCAACCGAGAGAATGACATCCTGAAACATTTGTAAAATCAGCTGGTCTGTAAATGTCACAGTCAGTACTACACCTGGTTTATATTTTGCTTGAATTGTCTCCAGCAGTGGTCCCTCGCCTTCTGAAACACACTTTCAACATTAACTTGTATTGTTTTATGGTCTCCTTTTGCCCATTCCTAATGGAACCGGGCCAGCAGTTGTACGGGTACATTCAATAATATTCGAACTAATTTTGGCTGAAAATAAGATCGTATGCAAAAGAAGGTTTATAATTTAGTCAGATGTACCGGCAAGCACAATGCAATTATTTCTGTTTTTTGCGAAAAGGTGAATATCGATTTCTTAGTTTCTCATAAATAAGAAAAAGAAATAAAAAGAGATAAAAAATCAAGCCCTGCAATTCTCTTCACCGACTACGATTTTGTCACATGCGTCCCAGGTAAATAGAAAGCCTACAATTTTCAAAATTTCGTTTCCTTAGATCAAATTGACGAATATTTTGGATAAATCGCGAAAAATAGGCATTGAGTAACTTATTCGTATATCTTTTATCTTAATTTTGTGATTCGATGTCAGAAAACGGAGTAACTGACGTGCAAGATTCGAAGTCGCGTTCGATAATACCAAAAGGGCCGAAAAGTTGAATACATCCTAGATTCGAACAATACAAAAAAGTTTACTTATCAATATCAGTAAATTATTTCTCTAGAAAAAGCAGGGTATTTGATTTGATAGAATGAGACTTTGACAAAAATCCTGGCGTTTCTATAAACCTTCGGTAAAACAATATGCGTACTGAGTAAAGCTGACGTACGACCATCGAAAAATATCCAACTTTAGAAGTGAATGACTCCTATGAATGGGAAACATGTAATTTGTGAACTTTTAAACTGTAAGCGATCAATTCAACAATAAATTGACGTGGAAGAACTACGGATAGAACTGAATGGAGTGATGCTGCGCTTTTGTACAACTTGTAGATTTTGTGTTTGTTACTAACACATCTTTGTCGAAATTTCATTTACCTCGGCTGACTCCCCTCAATGTCTCTGCACACGGAGGGGTAATTCCACATTTTGGCAAGTAGTCAGTCAAATTTCCACGAGATTATTGTTTGGTATTTTATGTTCCTTATTCCAGTACCAAGTGGTTTACTGAGCACCACTTAGGGCAGAGTGGACACTTCCGGTACCCTGATATTCCACAAGGTCATATCACGTTTGAAGTTGTGCGCCGTCACCTGACTTGGTACCCTTATCTGGGTCGTCGGAACAACTGCCCAGGTGATGAATTACCAAACCCCACCTAAATGATTGGATGAGCTTACACCGAGATCTTACTACCGCCGAACAAGTGAACACAACTTGCGGTAGAAACATGCAAAATTTCGGAATTGGCGAAGGCAGAAGCTAAACTCAGCTCCCACGGGCGGTTAGGTAGAGCACTAGTAGCTTTCCGTCGTTCTGTATTACAAGAGCAATTTTTAGTTTAATGGCTGCTTAATCGCTGTCCGATCTCTGAGTACTGCGACTGACAAAACTGCTTTACTGTATTCCCATAGATTCTAAATGTACAAGGTTACGGCTAATCCAGACCCATGGTGAAATACTGTGAATGACCTGTTGCTGGTTTTCGCACAAGAGGGTTTTTCCGTATGTTCATTGATGATGTTTGCTGTCATTCAGGCTCAGTCTTCGTAACGTACAGGTAATCAATTATGCCTTCTTAGTAGAACCGCTTCATACTTCCGACGTCGTAAGGCCTAACTGTTTCTCATCACGTTACAAAGCAGAAAATATAGTCAAATGTTTCTTAATAACAAGTTGAAACTTTTGGACTTGAGATTCCATTCCTTCTACCGAGTGACGCAAAATCGGGAAAAACCCCGTATTCTAATGATGCAAGATGAGATTCAGGAAAATATAGCTTCATGTGATGCATTATGTGAAGATATGTATTTTTCAATAACACTGTTGTCGATGGAAGCAATATTGACCCATTTTTTGGTTGTGAGAAGAACCTCTCTCGATCAAAGAATCCGGAAATGCTATCCTTACATTCAACTGGAAACTGTCCTAGTAAGAATCCCCGTGATAAACAAAATATCGGCTCAGTATTAGTTTCACCATTAGCGCTATATTATTGCTAAATAAGTATTTTCACTTGAAGTTATCTTTAGATTATCATTATTTCCTCTCCCTGTTCCTTCACCATCAAGTCCAGTTATAAACGTCCTCAAGTGCCCTAATAACAGGAACTTTTAACAAAAACCTAAGCAAAACTTAGTCTATTAGAAACGCGTTCATACCACGTTTCTACATTGCGCAACAAACGTTGCTGACCACGCAAAGATCCTCTCCACTTGGACATCTACACTCAGTTTAAAAGTGACATTTTTCCCTGATCACAAAGATCTTTGTTATCCTCCAGGAATTCGAATTCTGTCGAAGGTACCGACTGAGCTTGAAAGCGACCAAAAATGTAGGTAGGATCTGACTGAGATATATAGTCTAATGAGTTTGGCCTGAAATCGCCTACCGCTACCGTTTCCATTTAAGACTCTCGAGCATAATTGTGTTTTCCTGCACCCTAACTTGTGGTGGCAGCATGTTGGTGGAAACAAAAGAACTCCACATTAATCCCTTAATATGAGGGTTCAATGTCTGCTTCCTCCACTTGGACTGGAAGAAGATGCAATGTACGTAAGTCATATAACTTTCCAAATAATGCTAATTACATCTATGCTGTTCACAATTTCAAATGTCATCTTCCAAAAAGAACGGCTCAGTGAATTTTAGAAACCGAATTGCATACATTTTGTGGTGGAACTGGAGAAGCGGTTCCCACCGAAGTGCAAAAATTCCCCACGCATTCACTCGGCAGATTGATTAGGAAAATGTGTCAAATCTATAATTTTCAATATGGTGCATATGCAACGCCATGTGTTCAGATGAAACCCGAGTAGCTTAGGTTAATTAGCGAAATCGGGTACACTTTCCAACGACGTAGATGTGAGCGATGGTAGATGGAGTGAACTGTGGGGAAAATTGCTATTTTTTTAAAAAAAAGAAATCAGAGAAAGAAACACGGCAACAATTGGAAGCGTTTTTTTGTCCACAACCTGGTGAATAAGCAATGTTAGGTAGGTACCAAGGTTTTATTATAAGCATTCTTATGCAGGAATATCATGTTTCCAATAACCGTTTGAAATCCGAAAACGAACATCATATTCCATAAGCATTCACAGCTCCCGTGTAACAAAAGTCGGTTCTTGTCTTTTGTGATGCCCCTCGCGTCATACCCAACATGTAGCCCCAGTCTCAAACAAGCTGATTTATTTTGGAAAGTTCCTGCTTGCTTGTTAAGCAGAAGTGGAGGGTGTCCACCCAGGAATTTAAATTAGTTCCCACCGAAAGAAGAAGGATGTCATAACCGTCAAACTGTGACTCGAGCTATTGTAAAAGCACGCATCAGAGTTTCAAAACACGGTGACTGTGGGACACTGGTCTTGAGGGGAAACGATAATGTCAAACGTTAGGAATTCCGAACTTTTTCACTGTCAGATTTCACATTTTCGGCAATTTCCGGACCGAAAACAGTGTTCTGGGTAAAATATAGTGTCCCGTTTGATAACGGAGCTCTTCAGTATCTAGAAGCGTGAGATTCAAGGGTCGAGCAGAGGATCTTAGATCGAAGAACCGCGTCACAAACATTTTTCACTTTGTGTACGTAAGTTTAGTGCAAGCTCCATAACATGTCGTTCGCAAAATCTTTTAATCAATTAAAGCATCTGACTGTCAGTCACTTTGATAAATACTTCCCACTTAAAACTGTATGAAATCCTTTTTCCATGAACGTTAAAATCCGAATGGCTAACCATCATACTAACGCAGGGCATAAGTTCCCATATATCCGGCGCAATTCAAAGCCACCAGAATATCATTCTACTTCATTACAAATAACGATCATCATAATCTTTTACCTTCACCAGATGTCATTATTATGCAGGTTTTGTAACATTGCAGGTCTTCCACTCACTTAATGTGTATTGTGTGTACATATATATAAACAACGTAAAGAGAACAACCGTGATGCCAAAATCAAGCTTAAAGATAATTGGAAAGAAAATGAAACAACTAGGAGGAGATAATACACGACATGACGAGTTTTATTTTTCATATATTTTCATTGCAAGCTTTTTGTGATTTTTCTTCTGTTCTCATTACTTTAATGGGGTATGAGCTCTGGAGGCAGGCCATACACCATTTGGCACACCACGTTTGGTTCTGATTCATGTCTCGTCGTGTCTCCACACCAACGACAAAACTCATTTTTCGGTCTCCATCTAGGAGGGCCGGTAGAGCCAACCGGTGGGAAAACCGAAACTTGCTTCTTCATACCTCTACTCCGCGTCGTAAACTGACTGCTGCATCGTTTCGTTGTATAGCACGCGAAAAACAGTACAAAAACAGTAGAATATGGGCACGGACGCGAAAAATCTGTGCAAGCCACCGAATATGATGTTGACTAATTGAATGAGTGAAATAGCGCCTTTCTACACCCAACGCTCGATGATGCAACTTTTCATTGCCTGACCGATATTCCCACCAGATTCGAGCTGTGCTTCGCAGGCAACACTGGTTGAGCACAAAATGTCATCGACCTTCATTAATGCTGGTGGGAAGGTCTCGCTCTTAAGGAACAACACTAGAAACCATGGATTTGCACACTTCACACTTGAGGATAAGTCGGATGCCACTACGAAGCTACATGTGTCGCAGTTTCGAGAAAGCTGCTCTGGTTTTAGGAATTCATGATGTGATCTCTACATCACTTCCGCCGGGTATAACCAAGTTCCCAGGTACTTAGAGCTATTGACTATCTCTGATCGATCACAGCAAGTGAGTGTAAGTACATGCTCCTGTCAGCCTTGAAGAAGTATCTTACAATTTTAGTGTGTAAAACACACCTTACGTTGATCGCCAAACAGTTCAACTCTTGTTGAATTGCATGTGCATGGCCGCATAGTAAGGCGACGGCAAAAGCGTGCTCCGAGTCGAACACCTTTTCTGGAAGAAATTCAACTCAACCGTCCAGTGGACCAGACAGAACGCTCTGTAGAACATATTGGGTAAGAAATTTGAAAAGGAATGGGTATCTGAGCCAGCCTGGTGGTACTTTAAGAGATAGCGAAGAGTACCCAAAGGCGGCCGTAAGCCCTAACTTTATCTGAAGTATGACGGTGCAACTCTTTGAGCACCGAAAAATTTCTCCAGTAATCCATACCTCATCAAGCAGTGCTATATTGCAGACTTATCAGTGGTTTCAAAAGCCGCCCGAATATCTAAGCACACGGCGACCTTTGCCCATTGGAAAGTAATAAGGTTTTCCAGTAGCTGTGGGAGGACAAATATCTGATCAGCGAGCGCGGAAATTAGCCTAATTCTTGTCAGTTTGCTCCCCTCGTTTGTTTTGGCACCTATAAATAATGACGGATACTACCAACTTTGACGCTTTCAGTATTCGGATAGCACCTCTATGGTTAGAGCATCCACTGTGCCAGCCTTTCAAGTTTTGGAGAACAAAACAAGTTTCCCGACCAGTTCCATTTTTCTGCCTTCGAATAGAACCAATGAAAGGCCATCAGATCCCGGCGATAAACGGCGTCCTAAAACTTGGATTTCCTTGTAGGCCCCAAACTCGTAGGTGGATCTGCTGAAACAGGTCACCAGATGCGTGCCGCAGTCAATACGGGAGGAGACCATGCTGAAGGCCAGCTAAACTGTGCTTTGAAGTGCTTTGTTCAGACTCAGTGTTTCCTTATCGGCACCTCGGATGAAGTAAAATAGTTTGCGGGATTTTCCCATGCCAAAAGCATGTTCCATCTTCAATACTCAGTGAGACCACCAGATCCTGGGGTCTCCACGCAAGCTTGTACGTCTCGTTACCAGCCGTGCTTCATTGTACTTGCTAACAGACGGGATGGACGGACGTTTGTCATAAGGGCGCAGAGCCTCAGCAGATAACTCTGGTTTCACAACGCCAGGAGTCAGGTCACAAGTTAATGTCATTAACATATTCTTGTTAAACCATCAGTAATTGTTTAAACTATTAGATAAGGGCAATTCTGTCTTTTCAGCCATTCAACCTCGGAAGATTGACAGGCGATTCGAGTGGGAGAACTTAACGCAGTCTAACCAACGCTGCCCATCAAAACACGCGCAGCGTGTTGGATACTAATCCGTGGTCTAAGTCGAGAGAACTGCCTCAGCAGTTTTGTAGATGACCCCGTTATTTGTAACTAAAACGATATGATCGATCTGGGTCCACCGCTGACTCGAACAGGGCGGACGCCAGGTGGCGCAACGACGATTTGAACATTTGAAGTTCGCACTGACGAAAAGCAATCAATGATCTGAACACAAGTCAAAAACCGTGCCCTGTCTTCAAAACGAGAGGAATCGGGACCAAATGAGCCTCCCAGATGCGCCTCATTCGAGGACAAACTACCTACCCTAGCATTCATGCCCCACGCCAAAAGCACGACATCATCCTGTTGATGAGGTGCTTTTCACAGACGATCATTCAAACTAGTAGGTTTGAATTTACTTTGAATCATCTGGGGGGCAGTATTTAAGCCGGTTATTTCATTTATACTCTGATGAACTTTTCAATTTACCCTTTTCATCTACTGACTTGACGGGTGTCGTGTTAAACGATGGAATAAACACAATAGTTCTCTTGAACGAAAAGCGCTCTAATGGGCATAAACTCACACAGTATCGTGCACCGATTCACAGAGTACACGACTGATTGGTTGATAAACGGAATACATGAAACTTAGCTTGTATGCAGTGATAGAAAACAAAGCGGTATTGAATATCCGGTTCTTCCGATTCCCTACTCTGGGTCGAGAATAACACCAAACAAGTGTAGGCGTAAAATAGATTTTGCCTTACAGAAAAATGGTGTTTGTCGTTTAATGCAGATCACGGCACTAGGCTACAGAGCTTGACATTCATTTTAGAGACAAAACCATTTCGTCAGTAGAAAACGCCTGGCTCAAAGGCAATCTTTCGAGTTAAACGGTAACCTCAAGGATTGCAGATCTGTAGAAATTAGATGCTCACAACCTGAAGAAAATCGCAAGAAAAGCTTATAGTCACTTTGACTTTATCAAGAGGTAATCCATACTACTAGGATCAGACCTTGACAAGACATGGTTTCACCAGAGAGACAGCAAAAATAACGTGTACATCAAATAATAAAAGGCATTTGATTAAGTGGCTATGCCAGTTTCATTTGCTTCAGTGAATTTCGCTTTATACAGAATCGGACATAGCAGCGATGCGCCCCGCCTTTTGATTGATACAGCGCAGGTGATATTACTTCAGAGTTGAATTCCTGTGGTCAGTCCGCAGTACGGAAATAGAATGTGAAACCAATCTCCAGTGAACTGACCCTCGCGTAACTAATCAACCTCAACTGTTGGAGTCTGCAGGTGTTCCAATGCATCAAATTACATGTTAAATTGATGTACTTGTGCACAGCTCCCTCCGCCTATCTGATACTAGCTTCCTCATGCCAGCTAATGGCTGGTGCATCTAGTCCCAACAAGCATCTCTATTGAGGTTAGGTGACCATAAGGTTCTTTCAAAACTTTTCACGAATGATCTAGACATTCTAGTTGGGGTATTATCCCTCTTATTCTGTTAACTTCTTCGAAGTATCTGTTCATTATAAATACCGGGAGCCATGCGAGTCACAGATGCCTGCCTCTAAAAAGCCGGCCACACAAAACAGTTACTAATAATTTAGTGTTAAGTTGGTCAGAGCAATGCAATCTATCCTGGGTTTGAGTCCGCTTGATCTATGCGTATTGGCTATACCGTCCACATGAATGAACCAAATAAATGACGTTGATATGACTTTGATCTACAGGTTAAGTGGAGGTACTGCGCGGCAAATAATTTCCAATTTGTTAATGTTCGTCATTGTTCCGAGTACAAAGATCCGACGGACGTATGTACCAGCTAATTCTTCTTTGGCCAGTGCTGCATACATTGTAATGCGACAGGGTGACTTATTATGCTCATTGGGTGTTAGAGGGAGGAGACGGCGCAAACCGGAACAATATTGTCATACGTAGTAGAGACCGGACAAGCTTACTGAAACAGCTCAGTTTTAACCGTCGCTCATCAAGTTCTCTAAGAAGGATCACAAACACTCAGAAAAAGCACTCTAATAACCGCAAAAGCGCTAACCATCCGTCCCCAAGAGCTATTTTTGTGTACTAGCGTAAATTCTTTCAGGCAGTAAGATTTCCATGGCCGGTGAGAATGAAGTGGCAATGAAGAGTCTTTGAAACCATCAAAGTGGCAGATCCGAGTTCCAGATCATCTGGTCACTTTAATAGTAGAAGGCAGCTCACGATCGCCCCGCTGGTTGCCACACTTGACCTATTGGTATCTTACGTCACGGTTATCGGTCCCACCTGCTCCTTACAGTTGACCTTAGCGGCAGCAGGGCATACCCTTTCCGCTATAGTAATCCATCAGGCATATCACAAAAAAAACTCGAGAGATTATGAGCGCAACTTAAAAGCTTGATGCCGCCTGGCAAAGATAGTAACTAACCCAGAACCACCAATTTGTATCCTTGTCGTCAGTTGCCTCCACTAATCTTTTTTAAGAAAATCAACGTTTCACCAATCGATCAATTTGTCTTCCGTCGCTTATGCAAATGACTGTGCAGACGCGAGGAAGAATTGGCTGGAAACCAATGTTTGCCTAAATGTTGTTTGAATCCAGAACCTACTGTGTCATTACTGTCTTCCCCAATTTCGAAATTCACCTAGATTCGTATCGAGTGGCCAGATTCACCTGTCTGAAAACCTGTAACTGCCGCAGACAAAATATTTGTCACATTCATGTTAGCCAGGTCCAGGCCTAAGAACATATAACGACGCCCAATAATGTTTCAAATTTTCAATATGGTTTCAGAAATCAGATCATTAGAGTCGTTGGGAAACTGTGGGTATCTTCTCGCCATTTAGTAACTTACTGATGATCTGGGAGGTTACTAAGTAGAAGAACCCCTAATCGTCTCGATCAACGAGGTGCCGGAAAAAATCCGCTGTATTTGTCTTCTACCCATCAATTTGTGGAAACAAAGAATTTGCCCAGAACGGTAAAATGTTATTGAATAACACAAAAAGAGAATGATTTTTTCGCAAACTCTGTTACAGTCACCAGTTCGACTTAAATTTTTTCGAATATTTTTTTAAAAATGATATGAACTCATCACTTAGAGGATAGAATGAGCCATCAATAATCCGTCGTTTGAAATCAAGTGTATCATGATGCCGCTACGTAATCGAATAATGGATTTTAGGTCTGGAATATTCGCTTTTCGCATTTTTTGCTATTGTTTCCATCAGGCAAGTATCCAACTGGACAGAGTAAAAATTCGTCTTGCGTCTAACTCCACACATCTATCAGTCAAGTCTGCGTCTACACACAAACATACCAGCAATACCCACAACCACAAATTCCATGTAAAACGACACCAAACGCAAGCGTGGTGCAAAATAAATTCCACGTTTGAGTTTACGATGCACATACTCAAAAATGAATTTTATTTCCTTGACGAGACTTCTATGTGAGAAGCTGTGTGATGTTTTATCTCTTTCACGGTATTGACTGAATATTTGACCGACAAGTCCAGAAAAATGAAAAGAACGCACTGAAGCTCTTCCACCTAGAATTCTTTACTCATAGCAGTGTCCACAGAAATGAGATGAATTAAAATATGTCAGCTAATTCTCCTTAACGGAATATATAGACATGCGGGTTCAGACTGATTTAGTACATTGATGGAGGTATCGATGACAGAACCAAACAAACAGAGGTTCAGAGTCACCGGGACCAGTATAATCTGGCTTTTGGGCATGGTTTACAGTCGTCCGTCAGGACGGTTGTTGAAAATACATTGGCGAGTAGACAAGTATAAATTAAACTAAGATAACTTGTTTTAATTCTTTCATTTTGTTTATCCTTAAGGCTCATTTATTACCATCAATTTGTTGGTCAGCAGTTGTGTACCCTATCACACGATATGTGGTATCATGATTTGGATATCATCGATCTATCTTGAAAACACCGGAGGGAGGTAGACCTTTCTGTCAAGCTGGAACTTTACTGATGAGGTTCACCTTTTTGGAACCCGAAATCGTGGTATCTGAAAATCAAAGAACCAAGATCTCGCTCTTTTAATTGCACTGTGACTAATGTAAGAATTAATGATCAACGCTTCCAAGTAAGTATTTGCTGTTATTTCTTTTTTTGCTCTCTTAGTTTGAAACTATAGGAAACGAAAAAAGTGGCCAATTACAAGAAGCAGCCAGTCAGACAAACAATATCAAATAAATCAGTGCGATGAAAGCCAATAAGTATATATGTATATTTATAATAACAATCTTAACAGCGAAATTGGTAGTAATGATTATGGTTGAAACTCACAAAAGTCGTGATACGATCTCGGTTGAATCTGTGTACGCATTTTCCGAGCTATGTATACAGCACCAAGCGAGGAAGTGGTTGGGAACAACACGCGGAAATTACTGCTTGGCCTGTAATTCACCAGAGAGGGTATCTGCATAAGTGAGAGCTTCAGTTTTGTTTTTGATTTTTAACGAGTAATGGCATTTCGACGTGTAAAAGCATTTTCCCGTAAGTCTCTGTTTATGATTCATAGTGAGATGTCTCGCCATATATGTAGCACATAAATGCAACAGATAACTTTAAGTGATTGTTGTTTTATGCGTTATATAATGGTATTAGTAAAGTTGTTACAAACTCGAAAAATCGATTATCTGCCGGTAGGATCATGTTTGCATAGTAATATATGATTTACTGAAAGAGTAAAGAAAGAGGAGACTGAATCCGACTTTTTCCGCTTTTTTCAGTTAAACGCTGCTCCTTTTTTCAGTCAGTCGTTTTTGTCTGCATTCGTTGGTTTACTTAAAATTAGTCGTTACAGCAAACCAGCCAACATTTTCGTTAATATTTTCCCTTAGCGATTTTCTCCATTGTTGCCATCCCACAGCATTCCTTATCTAGGGCATCCCATCTGCCTCAGTATGGGCAGGGCGAGTGTTACAGGCTAAAGATTGCCCCCCATCCTAGGAGCTTTTTAATTTGTTCCCTACCGGTCCTGCAGTGTACCGGTATACCGATCCTTCGAATATCTCAGAATTTCATTCTACAGGGAGTTTTTTTGCCCTTCTTCCAATACAGGGAACACACAAGTTACCACGAAGAAATGCGGCCCAACGAACTTGTCTGTTGGCAGAATTTGTGCAAGATAAAGAAATGGTTCGTAAAACATTACCTAAATTTAAGTGTTTCCTCTATACAGCTCCCCTTAATATTCGCAATCCAACCAAATGAGGAAACAGTTTATCCCAAGTAAAATACTAAAACTTGTAAAATAGAAGTATGCCATGTCTCCGAAACTTGGATGCAAGATCCCGCTTGCGTGATCACTCTTCACAGCTCATATACAGCGTCATTCTCTGGGTTCACTCTTCGCATGTCCCGTGACCAGGCTTTGCGCGATCGTGGTCAATCCGTCGCTCGGCGCAAACGAGCGGAGGATGCACTATGTTAGACTGGTTTTTACTCAACAGTCGTTTGTGTGAAGTTTGGTTGGACGGTTTTGTACATGTCAAAAACAGTTGATTAAAGCGTCGTTGCTTTTTCGTCGTATCTGTGTATCACCCAGCTTCCACGAGTCAAACGATGAGTTCAACTAGAAGCTATCTTGATTACTGCGAAGTGCGGATTGGACCGACTTTGTTGTTGCCGCTGGGGGTTTTGAAGCCGAACTTGGCTTTTTAACAGGGACGAAACTGCACATCAGAGTCCGGTTTTAGGTCAAAATCTATCGGACTGGAAACAGAGATCGTCTCATCCAGGTTTGTCCTTATCATAGGCAGTTTCTGGCTAACACTAATTTTGTCATGAAATGAGAAATCGGCTCACATGGCGTTCTCCTTTTGCTTCACACTGTCGGACTGGGATTGGTCACATTGCAATCGGCCACCAGTACCGTGGATCACTAGAGGATTTTCGGCCATTCTGGTTCACAACTGTGGACTCAGATCACACTTCAGTCCGTGCTCGCTTCTGGTTATGCCTAGACTATGATCACGCTAGCACAAAGGCCACTTGTCCGGCACCGCTTATTCTAGACGATAACTGCTGACTACCATTCCAAATAGAGCTCTTAATGCGATGGTCGTCTCAACAAAGTTTTCAGGATTCCAGCGATCACTGGGAACAAATCAAAAAGTCCTGCACTCAGCAGCGATTGCCAAACCGAAAACCCTTTCACAAAACCTCAGAAACAAGATATCCACAACATCAGCTGCACTATTAGATGCCCGTAGACTCGTCGCCCCGAAAGCAACATATGATGAAACGCGTAGATCCTTGAGGCTTCAACTGGCAAGCAATCTGGGAAATGACCACCAGCAACGGTGGATAGGGAAAGGCAGGGTAGTGGAAAAGACTGCGGCTATCCGCAGTAGACGTAACTTTTACAGACTGTTTAGTAATACTGGTCTACGGAAGCCGAGGGTAAGCAAGTTGATTAGAGAATTTGACTGCAATCTGATTCACTGTCATGACCGTCAACTGCAGCATCGGGCAGAACGTTTTAGGGAACAGTCTAGCTGGCCCAAGGCCAAAGTGGACCTTCCTTTCATCTCTGCAAGAGAATCAGTGCAGGTGGATACCAGTCCTCTTTTCGAAATATGGGTTATCAAGGAGCTAGGATGCCTTAAGTTCTGTAAGAAAGCTATACTGGCCGAAATGTCGCCATCCTCCTTCAACGATGGCAACTAAATTTCAACATTGAAATAACAAAACTCTCGGGATTAGTCTGACCAAGGGACTAGATTCCTAAGGACTGAGATGAATAGGAGGTTGCGCGAACTTACAAAAGCCCTGATAGATCCTCATGTAAAAATCACAAAGAAATTAGTTCATTATGCATTGCTTCCAAACTGTCCGCAGATATTATTCTTCTCCGATTATCCAGTACTCGCGGAAGATGAATGTGTAAGAATCAAGCCGATTTCCATCCCGGTAGGGGATTCATTGATCACATTTTCCTTCCCAATAGGTCGTTCAGCATAAGGACACGTTCCGATCTAGCCAAATGCAAAGTTCCTATCGGTAAATGGCAGATATCCGCACTTGTCTCATTCATCCTGGTGAGCTAATCTATGCAGTCTATCGGCCTTTGAGTACGGCCGTTTATGGTACGTTGTCTTTGTCCAGTGTTAACACTATGCGATCATTAAAAGAGATTAGGCAGCTTGTGCTAGGCAGTGAAAACAAGGCACATGGTCTAAGTTGGGTGGGACAGGGTTCCTGTCACATGTCGTTTACAAAACTGGGCAACGTTGGAAAAACAGAGCGGACAACTCGAGACCTATTTCTACAGTGTATAAAAGAGTTCTAAAATATCTAGCATCACTCGGTGTTTTTTGCATCTACTGCAATGGGATCTTAAGATTCAATTTAGTTGTTTTACAAGGAAACATCATGTTCTAATTTGTTTTGGTTTTGAATGGTACTATACTGCATAGTCTAGCGAAGCTATAAGTGGACAAGAAATAGTGATACATCAAGAGCAAGATACTCAGTTGAAGAATTAACTGGAAGGGGAAACTTTTCGACTGTTTGAGGGGAGGTTTTTGCATTGTTGAAACCACAGAATACATGCAAACAAAAGCTAGCTCGGAGCGAAGCATAGGTTGAGTCCACAGACGTGGACCAGAATGGTGGATAATTTTTAATTGATCCACATCACTGATGGCTGAGGATAATTTGGCCAATTTGGGTTGAAAGCTGTGTAGGCCAAGAGAGAGTTGGTCGCGATACTGTTACCCTTTATGTGGACGTAAAATACCTGGACGAGGTAATCATTGTTCGTGCGATCAGCTGCAGTGTAGGCAGCCGAGAAGTATCGCTCGCCCAACAACATTTGGGAATTTAAAGACGCGAAGCGTTACTGGCTGGCAACAGTAGAGCAAATCAACAGAAAAAAACTTCAATGAAGAAAATGTTCTTTGGTTTGCTATGTAGACTTTGTGTAAGTAACCTGAGAAAAATCAAAGAAAAATAATGAGTAAAAAGTTGACTGTAAAATATCAAATCCAATTCCTTCCTTTTCTTTGCTTTTTGGTCAAGCCATGTCTCTTTATTCCCCATGATTCCACTAATACATTATTCATTTTTAGATTCCGCAACCATGGTACCAATAACACCAATAACAATAGCAATATACAACCAAATACAACAGACATTTATAAAATCAGATATGGGCTATGGATATGCTATTTTGAGCTAAAAATCAACACTAGAAAAGTGTACGCAAACGAAGTGCCATAAATGTTTATCAGTGTTTAGAGTGACATCCAACGGTCTAACGCGAAAGGCGGAACACGAAGGATTAATCGAAAGTTTCTCAATTCTTGCAAGGAGGTAGTTGAAATCATCTTTGACTTTACGGTTAGACGCCAGAAATGAGCACGGTTATCGGTCGATGAAACTGAGGACTAATAGTCATAACCAACACCAGTGACACGTACCTAATGGCTTAGGCTTCTGAAGCGCACAAGCCCTAGCACGATAAATTAGCACATGTGGTGAAGTTACCAAAATATTGCGTAAGTTATTCACCGCGGCATTCAACCCCCTTTGTTGGTTAGGAACCATTTTACTCATTCTGTGATTTCGGTCCCCGGCAAGTTGCTGCGGACCAAACGTGATTTTTGAAATCCGAACCACAGTTTGCGTGAAAGCTCCTACATAACACACATAAAATCAGATTGAATTCTGCTGACCATCAGTTAGTGATTTTCCACATAGATACACGCACTGTCAAAAACATGTGTGCACAATAACAAATACGGTTTTTGGCGTCATTTTATGCTAACAATTTCGAACTAAATTCACTGAAACTTTGACAAGGGTGAAGGTAGAAATACTAGTAAATCCTTGGCAGTGCATCACTCATGTAATTGATTCCATGCGTGCTTGATAAACCACATATGAACTGAATTCGAAAAAGCAACCCACGGTTGGTATGAATTGCCTAGTCATTCTGAATGGCTTTTCAAATGGTCCTTACTGACCGTGCGTATCAAGAAGCCTATTTTGAGAATGTCCCACTCAATGGCTTCTCATGGCGGATGCGAATTCACTAGTGCGATGACAAACAAATAACCGGCATTCTCCATCAATTTGACTGATCCCCGATCGTCATTCTAGGGTAGACCGGTAGATATCCGTTTCTTATCAAAACTTACGACATTTTGCTGATTGGCGTCTGCAACGGGAGGATGTACTGGCATTCAGGAAGTCCGACCGCATCCGAGGAGGGTATGTGCTGATCGCCCATTAACCCACCCCAGTAGATTACATAAACTTAAAATCAACAAACTTCCGAGTTCACTGGATCTTATGGTCACATACTTGGAATGAGACTCGTCAAAGTTAGTCCTCCATTATGGGCAGTAAAATATATTCTAAAGGGCCACGAATCTCGGTGGATAGATGAAGACGTGTAGAAGGACAAGGAAAAAGCCAAAAGTTACTTGAATAAATCTGCAGTTTTTCTTTATTCTTCTTTCTCTCTTACATGTTTTTCCTTTAAAATATTGTCGGTGACGCTTGATATTCAAAGTAGTTTTTGCTATATATATATATATATATATATATATATGTACATATAATAACCACTGGAATGGAAAACAAACGCAGCGCAGTTTGAAAGGGAAGCACCATGGAAGTCATATTTCATTGATGTTTACGCCAAGTTTGAAAGGACATTTTGCTAGATTAATTTGTTTCCGAGATAACTTACACACTAGGTCGTCTTGAATACCTTTCAGGTTGATCGTATTTTCTTGACAAGCGTGAAAATGACGAGTTCACATAGGCTCCAGATCTTTCAACATCTGGTGTGATAAGTAAAAGGTTGGTCAGCAATGCACATAATGTTCGTAATCCAAGCAACACAGTAAAAAGGCTTGAAGAAAGTGAAGTACGTAAAACTAAAAAAACCATATGAAAGGCAGAATGTTTTTTGTTTTTATCCTAACTTCTCATTTTTATTTAAAATACGGAAATGTGCCCAATATCACGGGGAATCCGCAGCCATTGACGGACTGTCGAAGAGAGGAGCGATCTGCAGAAAGGAGAATTCGCACCCGAAAAACTCATCTTCGGACAACGTAGTGAAGGCCATCCGATCATCGCTGGTAAGCTTTTATGCAATTGCTTTTCGAGCTGTTTTCTGTCCTTATGTTGCTAAATACCTTGGCCGCCTTTTTGAGCATTCGCATAGATTACTGGGGAATGGACTTTCTAAATGAATTTAACATTTGTTGTGGAATTTAATTAGTAACCTTCCCAGAAGCATACCACCGGCTTTGAACATGTTGCTGCTTGTCAGTTTTGCGTAATTATCACTCTGTTGTCCTTCCAACTCCACATTCCTACTCTTATTCTTTAGGTTCCCACTAGATTCAAATGAGACAATATAAGCGTTGAATCACCGTTTGACTCCTAAACGTACTGATCTACCCACGCTGCAAATGGTTTAAATAAGTTTTAGTATCAATCACCAATATTCACCCAGGCTTTCGCTTTCAGTCTTAATGATGATGGACATGCACTTCATTATCTAGACAGGGATTTATCATCAACAGAGCTTCCAAGTGGAGAAGCTGATCAGCAGTTAGATAATTCGAACTGGCGATCGTTATGTTGTAATATTTAACCACACCCGGTTACTTGCATATATGTGACAGTTTATTAAAGGTTATGGAGTCATGTGGCTAATACATATAACAAGACTACAAAATGAACTTATTTCTGTCCCCGAAAAATTAACTCTATGTGCAATTACGGAATCAGGTAGGCACATAACTCGTGGAACAGTTATAGTTCGAAAATGTTTATGAAAACAGAGCACTTTATTCAGATTTTGATCCCATATTTCTTTTCATGACGCATTCTAATGCTCATAAATAGGGCTACTAGGGCACAAAAATGTCAAATCATGGATGTGACGCAGATTTACTTTACAAAAGTGGCAGACAAAACTTTTCTGGATATACACAGTTTCCAAATATCATCTGCTAGTCAAAATAATAGTCAACTCAAATGTGCCATCGGTTACAGAAATGAAATCAATCTGGTCGAATTTGAAACTTTGTTTGAAAACGATAGCACCTAAATGGGATTTTGTTATGTCGTCAATAATGCGTTAACGGTTGGTATCGTAATTTTATAGTGCTGTTTCCGGGAGACATCGTCACATTCACAATCACGTGCACTTTGATGCCTTCAGAATAACATTTTCATCCATTTAGAAGCAATCTTCGCCGGCAGTGCTATCTCTGCAAACGAAAGACTACACCACACTTCGGTTGTGACCAGTGTCAGAACACGGCAGTTTGTGCCCGAAACGGACACTTTTGAAGTGGCCTGGTCATAAACTTCAGATGAGCCCCTGACAATCATCCCAGCAAGTGTAATGGTTAGGACGTTCGACTGTCAACCATTCGTTGCAGGGTCGGGTTCCAATGGCGATGCGCATGCTTTTCAGTGGCACGCTGGATGCTGAAAGTGCATGGTTACTCATTCCGGAAAGTTTGGACAGCTAGGTTAAATTCCCAGAAGTAATGTAATATCACAAGCACACTTAAAACGGATTGGATCTTCCGGTATGGTAAGTAGAAATACTAGCACAGTGTTCTCAAAATCCCTCACCGAGTGCAGCGCTTTTTCCCTATTCTTTGGACTAGAAAAGTTTTCACACAAGATTTCAAGCATCGTATACTTGGAATTCCTCCTCACATATTTCCAATATTTCTGAGCTGATGACAGCCTGCAAATTTGTTGACTTTGCAAATTTCGCCAGAGTTCGTTGACAGTATTTTTACTGCTCAGTACTTGTATTGCTGTCGTTATTATTATGGTGTGCCAAAAGACAAAACTTTGAACTATGCTTAGTGATTTTTTGATTTGTTTTTAATTTACAGCAGCCATTTCAGGCCTCAGGCAGCAAAATAGTTGTTCGAAGCTCAATGCAAACAAATACTCCAGTGAAAAAATTTAACTTTCACAAATAAAAAACACTTGGATTGCCATACCAGAATTTTCACAAATTATTTGTTCAGGTCTTCTGAATCCCTTTTACATGAACGTTTTTTCCGAACAAAAGGCAGCCCCATTGAAGGTAATCCATTTGGATCCTTCCTGTAACATCAGATCGGTGGCTGCGTGACATTGCTGGTTTACCCGTGTAATTCACGTTCATGTTTAATTGAGTCGTTTTCCGGATGGATAAAAATAGGCTTATTGGTCCGATTTTTGTGGATTCGAATTTGAAAGAGGTAATTTATATTGGTTCTCTATTTCTAGCAACAAAACTTATTTCTTGACAAATACTTCCGCATTTTTCTTCGACATTTCACTATAACTTTACTGTTTCCAGTGACAGACTTGATCTACCCATTTTCTTCATTTTTAAAAATTGCCATTAATTGTTAATCGATATATATATAGTAAATAGGCTTCTGCGGTTTAGATTCAACTCGTTTTAACCATTTGTTACAGAGCCAGACCGGTGTTTTTTTTGTAAAAGAAATCACCTTCTAATTTAAAAGCAAAACTGATAGCTTTACTTTGTACAAAGAATCCTGTTGCTGATTGTACTCCTGTCATCCTGGCCAATCTATAAAGCGGTACTTTCCGGAATATTTTCACTCGTTCCTTTTCGCTGTTATTTTCAATCCAGAATCCCTTGGTGGCGTTGACTTCCCGCACGCTGCTTCACAAAAGATCAGTTTACCAATAAGCCGTCATCACCTGTTATTCTTGCCAAGTTAGAATGACGAATCTGTAATCGCATGCCTGAGTGAGAAAGTTACATCTAAAGGACGTAAAATGTCTCTAGCACATCTGCGTTCCCGGACAATTTTCTTGCAAATGCTTACAGGCGCGCTCGTGAAGTCAGAACTGGTTGCGTGTAATTGAAATAGCGCAAGGACTCGCATTTTTGTAAATTTATGCCAAATAATGTGCCTGTACAATTAGGTGAATTCACCTGAACCTATTTCATAAACTACCATCTGGTGATCGAAGATGACCACGTTACAAAACATTAGGAGTTAGGAGAAATTTCTGAAAGATGACAATGGATATTTCGATCTTCTTCATCTTAAACTCACAGGATTTATGTGTGATACTAGGTGCAAACTTATCGATAATACTGAAGAATATTCAACCTGAACCGAGTGATCCCCAAAAAGGATAAACACTCCCAACGAAGTTCAAACCAAGACTACTGACTGGGCATGCGATATTCTTGATAGTTTGTTATAATAAGCCTGTCAAATAGATATCACCCATCTGTCTGTTGCAGTTGTGTTTATGAAAAAGCACGGAACCTTGTTGATCTTTCAGGAGGTCAGGAAAAAGTAATATGGAATGGTGCAATAAATTTCTAGGGACATCTTACTATCACGGTATGGTCATTCACCTAATAAAACAGAAAGGGATGGTAGAGTTACAACGGCCCGTGATTTTGGATATTAATATTTGTTATATGCACTAACTTTAAAGAACACTGGTTTCAAGATCTCTAATTATCTTTTCAACTTTACCGTTTGCACTAAGAGATAGACAAACAAAACCTGCTTTTCACATATCCAATTATATATACATTCTGTCAATAAATGTTTGCTCAAGGTAGCATTCACCTTCTATATCATTATTTAACTCTGGCCTAAAATTTTCACGTAACTTTGGATATTTCACCTGCCATCGAGGTTTATTCATTTACTATTTTACGGCCTTGCGTTAGTACACTTCTAACTAATTTCTTCTGAAGACCTTTTGTCTCAATTGCAGTATAACTGATTTCACTTAGCAGGACCAAGATAGCAATGTGAGGATGTCAGAGGACTTCCAGGTTATTACTTTTGTCGGACAACCGAGGTTCCGCGGGTTAGTTTCGCCAAATTCTTAATCTTTTTCATGAGTAAGTTAGTTGGCATGCACAAAAGAAATTCAGAAAGCTGTTTTCATTGTTCACGGAGGAGTCTTCGTTTCCCAGGAACCTCTTGCTAATAACGGGCACTTGCTCACATGAACTAATCCGACTCATAATTTTGATTTCGTTTTCCTTTTTTGACGTCGATGAAGAACAAATGTTATATCAAAGCGTGTGAAGAGCACTGATTTTAACTCCCTTCTTGTATTTGAATTATAAACGAATGGCAACAGTCAGATGCTTAAAGGTGTTGACGAATGTCAACGATTTGAAGCTGCTTGGTACAAATAGTTGTTTAACAGCGTCCGTTGTTTAGTGTTGCATAAGGTGCCGAATTGAACTTTTGCTTTTATTTATTTTGGTAGTAATTGGCCCAGTGGTTATATTTAACCCACAGAGACCTCAAGTTCAAACATTGAATAACAATGTCTGTCTCTTCATTATAGTGACTCCCAAGGCCCATGGAATGTGGTTATTTCAATATATTCCTGCCCAAAGTTCCAATAAACCCATGATTTTTAGGCGGTAATCGAGGGAAAATAAGTTATAATCTATCAAGTACTATTTGTAGCTCACGCTTTTTTAAATGTAACATGTTCAACCTCTCAGAACACCACACGAAACTGTTTACTTATAAAAGCAGAAGAGACTAAGAAATTCAGTAGGTTAGGCTGGTATGAAAAAAGTGTGAAGGTACTAAATATCAAAATGACATTTACTGTCTGTTTTCAGCTACAGCTTGAACGTGTAGCCAGGTTTATCCTAGTACTTATCCCTTCAGCTAGGCAAGTCAATGTTTGTCTTGTAATCTATAAACGCCCAATACGGTGACATTCGTTTGAAGAATAATCAAAAAATTTGAAGCATTTTGCACAAGTGTTATACGTAGGCGAATCAGACACTCAGTAACCTAAGGTTTGTCACAGTGAGAAGACAAAACTGAAGTGAACTGAGCAGTTCAGACAGCAGTAGCTCGTTGTATTATCTGTTAAATCAGCAATTTTGCGGCAGATCTCAAGAATGTTAACTGTTTGAAAGTCAAAGCACCGTATTAGTCCTTTGACGGACCAACAAAAACTAGCCTACGATTAACAAAAGTTAACTCCACAACAGCCGCTCGGAAATGGAGTCTATGTGGTCAGTCGCAGCTAAAACATAATACAGTTTCAAGTAATTCTGCTATCGTTTGTTGGTCTCCATCCGGCTCTCATTCAAACTAACCAGCTGTTCTATATGGACGTATCACATCCTGAAATTCTACATTATGACACGCAATAAAATTAAAAAACACCTGAGATCGTTCCTTAATAATAACAGACAAGAGTGATACAGCCATAAAAAGCAAACTGGTTGCCATTTTCCGCTTGAATAGGGGGAGCAACATTAATCTATTACATTGTCCCGGCAGTTTATTGGCTATGGCATCTGATCAGCAAGCAAGAAATTACCGATAGGACTACAGCTAAAATTTGCATTTCGGACACCCAACACAACCAAACTAAAGCTGAGTAATTTTTTTCTGCATGGCAACGTAATTGACGCTGTGCATGCCGCAATGGTAATATCATTAATCTTAACTTTTATTTTAAGGTTTCACTTCTTTTTGTTTCTTTTCATCCTCTCTTTTAATTTAAAATCAATTGTCAATCTTTAAAGCACAGTTAACAGCAACTGACACAAGCCAATAAAAGGCGTTGGGGATTACAGAACAAAAATGCAAAGGGATTTGTGCATTTCTTTTTTCAAATATCACCAATTCTAAATTTAAGAAGCGCTGGGTTTTTGTTAAAGTTTTTAGTTTGTCGCAGCTGTAGTCAGTTTCATGACCGTCACAAAAATCAAATTTTCGAACCCTTTTTACATACTGTACTTGTTGGTCGTCTATCTGTATATTCCTATAGCTTTTTTGCTACACAAGAAGTAATTTTAACCTAAGTGCCTCTTCATATCCATTTTACTTTAGCTTGCTGGCTTTTTTATTTAGTTGCATTACAGTTTTTTCAACATATCTTCATTTCCTTTGTTCTGCAAACGTGGCATAATTTGCTGAGTTTATGAGCAATGATTTACGTAAAGGAGTTTCATCATGCGCTGATAACACTAAAACATTTGTGAGGCATTCTTGGAGGAAAGCAAAGTTAAGTGCTAAAACGCAGCAAACTACTCATTTCAGTTCCATTAATGTTTGCTCAGGTACTCATTCTAAAGAAAGGAGGTCTTCCCATCTGTGGTGCGAGGAAGCACCGAGAAGTTGTTTTCCAGTTTTTCTCCCGTTAGTGGATTTCCTAACGTTGGCAATTCTTCACACAGCCAGCACCGAATTCAAGAAACCTATCTTGGTATCTTTGCACTGGTCATAATTAGCAAATTCTGGTTGTGATTCCAAATTTACATCTGCTTTAAAAAACTAATTATAGTAGAGTTAGCCCAAAAGAAGGCTTCAAGGATACTCCGTGGACAAATATTAAACTGTCTTACAACCAAAAACATGCAATCAACATACAAAATCGTTGCTTTACTTCTTGGGAAACTGGGTAGAAACCGCTTTCCACTAGTCCTGATTCGAAGAGCAAAGTAGACATAAGCTTGTTTGTGTAAAGGCTCTCGTAATTCAAAATTGCGTGTTAGAGAGAAAAAAACGTTATTAGGTAATTACGAACGGGGAACTAAAGCCAAGCCGTTTTCTTTGGGCATTTTACAAGCTTTACCTTGCTATGGAATGCTAGCTGAGTAAAATATTGCACAAGTTTACCAAAATTAAAACCAAGAGCTAAAAAGTCTACTTTGAATGTGTTAGTAACGTGTTCCCAGAAATGACTTGAACCCAGTAGAACATAACAAATGAAAGCAAAACTTTGATAAAATTCAAATTTTAATTTCATACACGCAGAATCATTCTTCCTACTTTAGTTAAAATGTTACTTGTGAGCTGTGATCAGGTATGGTTTTGCAGAGCTGCGCATGCGCATTTCATCGGATATCGCTGAATTAGCCACTACTAAGTAATTGCTGTGTAGTTACAGAAGGCACTAAAACCAAGATTCTTGGAGAGTTTCACAAAAGAATGGAGAATGCCACTACATTTCTGGAGGATAATTGACAGTTCCGGTGCATCTTGCCGTTCACAAAGATGCCTAGTACCGTTTTCAACTGTCGAGAGCTAGAGTTTTGAGAAAAGGCGAAACCATCAACTTCGAGATTTGTACTGTGATAGGAAGGGTGCCATCTCCGTTTGCTTTAAAATTTAAAAGATGTCAGTACGTCATCTTGGGTGACACCAAAGTGGAGTCCAATAGAAAAAAAATTGGTGCTTTTCAATGGATAAACAGAGATATGTGGTGAGGTTTTAATGAAGGAGACGAAACTCAGCTTGCTTCTGATAACATAACTAAAGGCATCATTCTTGTCGGGGATAATTTCACAAAGCCTCAGGCATTTTTATTTATAGAAACTTGAGCCCCATACACCGGTGGCATAAGGGTAAGAAGAATAGATTTTGAAAAGGTACCGCATACTAGTTGTAGTCGGACGCGTTTGAAGAGAGCTCTTTAAAATGAATACTTATTTTTTTCAACAGTTTATGGAGCATAAGATGCTTTCAGCAGTGCGAAATCCTCGAATTAAAAACTGGGGCAAACACCATATTTTAATGGTCTACGTGGTTTCTGCGTTAAATAAATGTCAAAATTAAAGCTCTAGTGTTTAGATTTTCACGCAAAATCGGAAGGCACATCCAGGTTTGAATAATTAAAAATAGGTTTTTCTTGATGAGTGCTCTTAACCCCTTGAAAGACGACCACTCCTTGAGATGAAAACATACTGACTGGATTGAGTGGAAAAATCAGGAGACATTAGATCAAGCATACAGAGTATCAACTAGGCAGCCATTTTCAATGAAGAACTTGAAATTTTCTGCAGCTTGAACCCAAAATACACAGTAAACGGCAGCAAAAAGTACCAACACGTTATTCTATGTGATATTTTACTATAGTACGAAAATGGTGTCCCCAAACGGCCGTCTTTTCTAAACTTTGTCTCTTACTAAGCGAAATGTTTGTGGTTACCTTTCCAAGAATCTCAGACAGTTTTCTTGCTTTTAATCTGAAGGATTCAAGGAAGAATATCAACAGAGCACGTTGCGTTAGCCCTTCGAAGACGGTTTGGGGCAAGCCCATGGCCTCTTGAAAATAAGTCTTCCAGCTAATTTCATATAAATGAAACTGCACGTGTAGATTTTCAGTAATAATAACAATGTCACAGACCTCGATCAACAAATGTTAAATAAAAACAGCCTGGTAAAATCACAATTTGCTCTGATGTATGTTTTCTTCTTTTGTCGACTTCAAACGTAGTGTCAGACAAGACCATATACTGTATTCTTGGCTGCCAACAATTTCAGCGATTAAAAGATGATGCAGCCCCTTTGCTACTTTACACACTATGTAATCCGGAAACCACCTGGGGGGCTTAAGTAACGGATGCCTAAACTATACTTCGGTCTTAATTACGAATATAGAAGTTAGGCTGGAATTTCTATTGTATCTCCTTAAATGACGACGCTGTTTAGCCCTAGTGCATATGTTTACGCATAGAACAGTTATGCCCAAATTACATTCAACTCCCTTAAGACTTATACAAGACCATCATAGTTCACTTTCAGTTCCAGTTAGATTACAAGACCATACGGCGAGATGACTGAGCATCCAGGATCTTGCACCGAGACCTCCTTAGATCTGAAAATGATTCGACAGCGGGGGATGGAAAGCCCTCTTCGGTTCCTATAAGGGGCTTCCGGTAAGCTATCGTACTCCCGCTGCAAGTAGTGCTGGTGCAAATTAATCCGTTGTGTTTCTCTGTTTTCATGCAGTTGTTACTGCAGAAGTTTACTTATTTTTCGTTTTAAATTTGCCCTGCATTTATTTCATCTCAGGACCCTTTCTTAAGGCCAGTTACCATCCACAACAAGCCATAAGTTTAGGATCAGTTAAATGCAATCATGGGGTTTCAAGTGGGTGCATAAGACAAAGGACATATCGTGACACTAACTCCACTTGTTGTTACATGACAGCGAAGTGGAAGTGTTCTTATAGTTTCATCTCCATGTTCTTAAGATTGTATGCTTTAGTGTATGCAGAGGAAACAACAGGGGATCACGCGTCAATAACACTTGTTTTTTCTGTACTAGGCGGTGGTCAATAAAACCAGTGATAACAATAACTCCAACTACACCAGATTCGCTGCTTTTCATGTAGAGATCAGTAAATACGCTTTAACAAAAAACTGTCAGAATTTTCATGAACCTCCACAAAGCTTCGCCGAGGCTCAGAAACAACGAATGTTTTCCTAAACATCAGTGCTGCATTATATTGAGCGAGCCGTGAAAAAAGAGGCAATGCATTTGTCCTCAGGTTGCAAAAGTTCCAACTCACCCGAAACCTTGCATGAAGTGACAAATGCGATGGTGCTTATAAAATAAATTATGATCTTTAAATAACAAATTTTGGTAAACACATAAAATTATTGTTTTCGTTGCTCAAATTGCTATTCAATAAACGTGCAGGAGTTATATATATGCATATATATGCATTCCTGCCCACATTATTTACGACACCCATGGGTATCTCAGACGGTTTAGATACCTTCAGGCTCTCCAGAAACTTTACCCTACGTGATTGCGAGATTACAAAGCAAAACGCCTTTTGGGGGCAATTTGCTTAACGGCATGAAGAAGCTTTTAAATTTAAGTAAATAACCGTTAGTACAGCAAACAGTCCACGGAACGTCCGAGACCCAAAAAATATCAACTCCAGTTCTTCTTACCATGGAATAAAAAGAGGAAACACAAAAATTCTTTCAGCATTAAATAGCGCGACATTATGTTGCCACTTTACAAACGCGGGTGTCAATTGACCTTGCAGATTTTTCTCATCCGTGATGGAAAAAAACAAATATGTTAAAGTTGGACCCCTTGAAATGCCCTTAACTTTGTCACTTTGTATTGGAAGCTTGCCTTCGCTGAGCCTCCCACCATTTGACTCCCAAAGGAGTGGGTATGTTGGTCCGCAGAAGATATCGAAGGGAGACACAGGACACGAGTGGGAGGATATAACAGCTTCACTGGAGAAAAATAAACGAGCGAGAATAGTGGTTGCTTGAAAAGCGATATTTACCGGGCGTTCGTCCGTCGAATTCTTCAAACCAGGAAAGCTAAGAACAAAGCCTTGCCTCGGATGGCCAACAATTGCAAGATGCCAGAATTAAAAGGTGAATGCCGCCGGAAACACCAGGGTGAAAATTGCCAAAGAAGAACTCCGGAGCATTTGCTGATTATTTTAATCTAAAAGTGACAAGAAGGACAATTTTTAGTTTACTAGAAGTGAGTGGGTGTCTCCATGCCATCCGCGTTTCGCAGACTAGTAAGTCGCTATCGAGGTACTTCCAGAAAATGTCCGGCGTTTGCGGTGACTCAAACCGATGGCAGTAAAGCAACACACTCTTGGCCTCAACGATCCAGAGCGATGTGCCTGCTGCCGCAAAAGCGTTATAAAATTGCAGACGGGTCTGTAGAGTGACACGGATTTGTTCCTCCGGAGAGTTTGCCGAACCGAACTTTGACTGCTCTGCGCGGTCGCCATCTGCCCGTTTCTCACGCATGTCCTGCTCGCACACTCCCGCCAAAATTTAATCAACGTGCTATCGCTTCTGACTGCCTTTTACTTGTACCGATCCAGTGTCAGGGTGGCCAGTAATGCAATCGCACGGCGCCGAGTAAGAGTGACGCACAAATGGTCACAAAGAGCAAGTAAAAGTAATTCGAGAGCCGCGGTAGGACAACTATCCTGCAGGCCGAATCAAACTTTTGTCGAGAGAAACAAGCCTTACCAAAGACTCATAAAACACTGAAATAGGTAGAAGTGGCCATACTGTACGTGTTTTTGTTCATATCTTACGTGCAAGAAAGTTCGCACGTTTACACCCAAAACAAACACTGGCGCTGCCCCGTTGGAATTGTGACAACTAAGCAACCCGAGATCGGTGCTTGCATTTCCCGCACGCTACTCGAAAGGAACTAATGATAAGACAAACATTCTGCCGTATCCTTGAAATTCAAAAGCCGGTACCCATGTAAAAGCTACGTTTATTGAAAGTGGGTTTTCGTCGTAACTTGATCCATCTATAGTTGCACGGCCAGGAATTCCACCATCAGGAAATGCCGCAATTAAAGTTTTACGTTACAGTTATCTGTGGAACACTGACGATTAGGTACTGAAAAATTGAGCATTGACAACCTTAAGCCACCAAGCTGTGCAGATTTTTGCATCTTTGACTTCGGCCATCCATGAAATTTTCAACGTTTTGTTAGGGTGTTTTGCACAATCAAATGTATGGATCTCCAGGCCGCTGGGATATTTTATTCTCCCCGCAGATGTGGAGTTTACTCCTGCTTTCTTCATTAAGTTAGCAAACACAACATCAGCGCGTATTTCAAGCCTAGTGGACATCGCGATTTGGTGGCGCAGAAACAGGCCTTCTGTCTCCATTGTTAGGAGTTTTCACTTTGACTGTGTGCTATCGCACGTTTGAAATTATGCCTGGACTCCTGCGTACACCTGCGGCCTTCGACACGTCTGTAGAGCGCCTGCTCCAGCTGAAGCTGTAAGCGACCCTTCTCAAAAGGTATAGCCCCGCTAATACAGCTTGAATTATCCACGAATAAGCTCAATTTCCATAGCACTCCAGGACGGAAGCAGCCCTTCGGGACGGCATTCCCTCCAGTTGCGGGGATTACCAGGTAGTAAAGTTGAACCGACAAAAATCTGTTGAGCACAGGCTCAGTTTATCAGATCTGCTGCATTTTCCTAAACAGATATGTATGAACCTAAAAACGGTGTACTTTGTGTGTGACTGTGCAGACTGCAGGCCTCAATTGGCAAATTTGCGAATTTCCAAGCTTGCTCTGACGGTGAAGCTTCATCTCGAAGCCCACAACAGGGAAGGGCTTAACGGATGGTACATGAAAAATTGGAGTATCTTCATGTTTATGACACTCGCACTCCACTTCTTCAGAACCACAAATTATCTTGGACTAGTCGCGGTAAACAATCCGGAAAGTATCCTCAAAAAGACAACAGTGAACACAAACTCGAGTCATATGATCCAGAGCTCTCATTTAGTCTTGAAAAGATCTATGTATCACTTAAAGTAGCAAGATCTGGCGGAATAAAATAGATGAGTACATCTGAGTGTACAGTTGGTTCCACGTAGATGTTAGGGAAAAGCTACACATCCTGAGGAATGCTGGTGAATTTAAAGAAAACTTGAACGTCATAGGGCAGAAAGCAAGTCCAAAACTATTTACTCCGTTGCCTGGGAATTTCCGCAACGTTACGATCGCTTGTAGGATGTAAGGCAAAACTTACGCGCGCATGATCCGTGGAAGTGGAGAAACACAACTTCGCGCAGAGCACTTATTCAAGCCACCGGTTAGGTATTAGCTAAAAAATACGTCCGGCCCTGCAAGGTTAGATGTTCGTTTTCGGGCAATAATATTTTCCAGCTTGGTTTCCGTCAATACAGTACGTGCTAGGTGACCCGTGCCCCAGTCAGTCTCTGGCTCCCATGGTCACTATGCTGGATGCACGGAGAATGGGCAATAGAAACCAAGTCCAAGTTTACGGAAACTGCGCGACGTCCCGAGGTTAAGGAGGCAGTGCGATTTACCATGCTCAAATGGCCTGTGTCGCCAGCCTGAAATAATCCGTTTTCTTGGTCCATCTCGTTGTTTTGCCCTCTGCATTTCCCTTTGTAGGGCATCTGAATGCTAAGGTACAAAGGATGCAGTGCTGCCACCTACGAGAGGTGTACTTACTAACAATTTCAGGAAGATTAAATGCATGTACCTACACCAGAAAGAGAAATGGGATCACTGGGCTGATTTAGTAATTTGGACTGAAGATGTGAACTTGGAAGATCAGAATCTACAGGATGAATGAACTTAACGGAAAGACGGATTTTGCATGCTGAAGGGAAATTGAACGATTTCTGCAAAGCCTGAACGAATCAGGTTGTTTTGATGGACGATGACGGTCACAGTGTCCAAGGGGTTAAAACCGCCCACACACAAATTTGATCCATATATCGATAACTCACAGAAAGATGAATTTCCCTTGGAATCCCTCCGTTCCCCGTGGTTCTTCGGGCTGACGCTACACCAAAATACATTTGGGGTGCCATGGTCGTGTTTGTTTGAACGCAACTTTCAACGATTATGAATGTTTCATTTAAAATTTGCTGGATCCGCGGCCGCTAAAGAATGTGTATCTTCATGGCCTCTAGTTCATTTCCATACGAGGTGTCTCATACTGTGGCAAAAGTTTTAACCTCCGCCGAAAATGGTTCAGAAGTGACTTTGCTTAGCTGGATTGTTGGCCACTGCTGGACTGCCTATTTTATGTGAGACTGTACAATCATTTTGTACATCACGAAGAGTGTGTCGAAGAGTTTGGCACCAATGATCCTCTTAGCTGTCAGAGCTCGCCATTCTCATTGGGAACAGCAGACCAAAACTAGACTGGTGGTCTAGAGGGATTGCAGATGACCTCCGTTGTTCTTTCTAGCCCGTGATCACCCCCTGAATCGGTCAATGAGGTAGTGAGCCACTTGGTCACAGCGATCGCCTGTCACATTGGCATTCAAGATCTGTACCCAGGCGGTCGCTTAAATTTGACTGGTTTCCAGATCCGGAATTTCGTCACTTTAGTCTCCGTTACCTGTTATCTTATCACAAGCCACGACTAAGGGACACGAAGCGCTTAACACTGCAGCAAATTCGCTAATAGACAAGAATGACAAGAATTGCCCTAATACCTGGACAGGATTGCCCCAAATTTACGCCACCTCTCGTGAATGCAAGTAGCACACGGCAGTGATCCACGAGTAGACGTAATATTCACCTAAACAATCCAGCTTCAGAAAACACACCAGTGGTTCAGTAACGTCTAATCTGGTTGTTTGATTCAAGGGCCAAGAAGGACTACAGTTGTACGTGAACTGCCGTTTATAATTTAGCTTGCCCGATGAGATTTACTGAAGTGCGGTGAGTGGTGGAGCCTCCTTTGCGATCTTGACGCATGTTACCGGAGGTAACCCAACAGAAGATAACGATTAAGGAAACTGAACACCCTATTGCGGTTATTTTTTCTGGCCGCGTCGTTCAACCTCCAAGAAAATTTAACCTAGGAGACTAACACGATTTGAAACACAGACATTTTGGCTACTCGCTTCGCAATCCTGGGGCTCCAGCGTAAAATCAGGAACAAAATAAACAGCGATATTACTTACGGTAGGGACGGGGAGCAACTCCCTCCCCTTTGCTGATATCTTGGACAGGAATATGACGCACCAAAACCTTTGTACCATATAATTTCGAAGTTGCAAAATTATCCGGAAGGAAACCTGTTTCTCTACACCATGTGACGAAAATTACCAATGGTTTGCTTATTGACTCGTCTTAGAAGGTAGCAAAAGCAAAAAAGTCCTGGCATTGTCCAAATAAAACCGCTCGTTGCTATTAATTGTGTGACGAATTCTATATAACCGACTGGGGAACGCACGTGCCTGTCCCATCTGATGGAGGCCAAGATGGGTAGCTTTCGTTAATTTTGGCTTGAATAGCGAGTCTATAATATCGCCAGGTGGCTGGATTGCTGATTCAGACTCCTTTTTATGAATTATGCCTCAGTCGTTTCAACTTTGAAAAGGATCTATAGTTCGTTGTCTTCTTAGAGGAATATTTCGTCGGAGCAGTTTCAGTTCTCATGTCGGTACGATGAAGCCGGAGATAATCTTCACCAATTTGAGGCCAAATAATTGAGAGATTCTGGGTCCTGTGGGACGAACAATGGACTGAAGGATACTATCCAGCGAACAAGCCTGGTGATGTGAATAATGGGGGCGGCTGAGGACATTGCTTTCCCACTAACCAGTAAACTCATTGAGGGGACCTGTGGTTGCTCGTGGGTCGGGTATGACAGTGTTCGTGCTCGAAATTCGAAAACGATGCAGTTGCCTAGTAATGCAAGAAGCTATGCAAACGTAAACCGCGGAATGTTGCACGAAATAAGGGTTCAACTAGTAAGCTGGATTCTTGACGATGCACCCCGATGCAAATGTGCTGCTTCCAAATCATTCGAAGAACATTTTCCAACAATATGTATTCAACGTACACCCTCCCATCTTTGTTGACCAGCGCGTGCCACCCAAGGCATGATGTGCAGAGTTTCGTGAATACAGGAGCGACTCTTTCACCGTGGTAACTAGTGAGACCAACGTGGTTGGTCAACGGGTGGGGCCTTTGATGCAGATCCTAAGGTATATAATGGATCGTGTTTGTGACGGCCGACATCATTACTGATATGTGCATGGGGCAAAGGAGGGAGTGTGACATTTTTAAAAAATCAATGGGGCGGTATGTGCGGCAAAGAATGTCAGCTGTTACGGACACAACCCAGCTATCCGCCCACCTCCTGGATTTTCGGTCCACATCCGGGAAGATAAAAGTACCATTCAACGGTGATTTTCAGGTGAGAGTTACAGGGCAGGCAGTATAAATGTTTGGGGCCCGTAGAAGAGCTGGAAAATCGAGCTGTTGGAATTTGGTAAGTTGTTTTGCATCGGACTATACTTTTGTTGGCAAGTTAGTTAGAACCTTTGTGAGCACAACAATGTTCACCAAAGGTTCTTGATATTGGGGATTTATTTGCGCAAGATACAAGCAGTTAGGGACAGTTGTTGATCCAAACGATGTGGAATCCATTCGGCCAGACAGGAAACACGTAGCTACACTTGCAAGACGTGATTTGTGTCATATTTTGATATAAAAGTAAGAGGTGAGTTCTATTGGACGTATTTTACCTGCACAATGGTTATTCGATGCACGACGAACTGTTTACATCAAAAGTTTGCGGTTCGCGAGAACGGCCAAGTCCTGTCCAGAAAGTGACAAACGTGGTGTACGGAAGTGCAACGGGTGAGCATTTCGTAATCAAGCCGGTCGTTTTTATTTCGTTGTCGGTAAATGATGGAAACGCCTGAAATCCATAGCCGAATAGCAAGCGCATTGACAATGCTTCACGCACAAACCAATTTATCTGATTGGAGGAGTAGGACCCGGATGATATTTTTACCAAAGATATGAACTGACATGTGGAGCCATGGAGTCCATGCTCGTGTTGGTCAATACAGTGAAAACTAGGTCTGTGGTTTAATTGCGGATGAAAGAAAGATGAGTTGATATTTTGCTGTTAATGTGTATTAAAGTGGCGCGGGGGAGCTTGTCACTTATCCCGCTTGTTTTGTTTCTCGGTCCCAGTCGGACCGGCTTGGTATCCATTCAAAATGGCTGATAAAACTGCTAGGCATCTTCAGTTTTCTGAAGGTGTTAGGTAGCTAGAAATTGTTATTGTCACCGGCCTTGTTGTATCCCCAACAACCCCGAATGGGATCAGTTAGTTGCCCCGGAGAGTGCAGTAATGAGTTCCCATGCAGCCTGCTTGCATCTACTCCCTGAAAGAGCTGGTAGAACTGGAGCTGGAGTGGAAAATGTTTTCGATGCTTGATTGAACGCAATGGAATCAGCGCATGACACGGCCGATGAAGAGCTAGAACTAAGTTTACTTGTTGATTGAGCCAGGGGAAAAAGCAGGAATTAAAACAATCAAAACAGTCGTGTTTTCTCACTTTTGGGGCCTTTTTTGTAGGTACTCGTTCACTTTTGCTGACGACTTTGGAACCAGCCAAGTGGTAGGAGGTACCTTGGTTGACAGAGCAGGAAGTTTCTTCCATATTAAGAGCTTACTGGGATGTAAATAGTCACCACCATGCTACCGGCCCCTACATTTATTGTATCCTAATGGCTGGTGATCCTCTGGGGTTGCTGAATGATATGTTGGTGCCTACTTCAAGCACGCAGCGGCAATTTCCCACCGGGCCGGAAAACAGGCATGCAAAGGGTGACATTTCGAGTCCTAATTTAATCACTGTTTTCTTGAGCCTGTTTGCACGTTGACTACTTAAACCAACAGTGTCAAGCTAGGGAATTTTGACCGCGTTTGTTGTGGTCTCCACCTTTTTATGGGCATTTTTTCACTTACATATTGGGAATATCCATTAGCATTAGGAACCGTACTGCTTTTTCGCATATTCGTCTGTCCCACGGATGGGATTCCTTGCAGTATAGCTTTGGCTTTTCCTTGACCGGTAGATTTTGTCCCCTGTCCAGATGGGTATTCGCACACTCCGGCACAAAGACTCCCTAACCAATCTGCGGACCACGTTTCCTTGCTTGTGGACCTCATCAATCTTTGGGTCTACCTGCGTGAGTTGTGCTACTCAGGATTATTCCGCTTCACACGCGATGAACTGGCGTCTGATAGTGTACTACGAACAACGGATTGTCTGCACCGATCAATTTTTCAACTGGTTCCTCAATATCCCGCTGTTCGGAGAGTCAGTTTGTACTGTCCACAGTGACAACGTTTTGCGCCACCGGATCGAACGCTCAATTATTACGCTAACCACAGCCCTTGAATCACCTCGTGGTTCGCAATAATCAGCTCATACTAAAAATGACCACTGCAGCCCGTCCTACTTGTTTACCAGTTCAGTCGTCTTGGTAGTAAATCTGTCGCAATTTCCTTACAGCTGCGCTAAAATTTTATCTCTGGCAAGCAACCCGTTTGCTGCCTTAATGATCAGATAAAAGTCAGGAAGTCCCTCCCGGGCGCAAGGCAAAGTCTTTCTCTCAGTCAAATTAGATGCTGAAATAGAAGAAACTGGCAAGATGTAACAGAAATCATTCACAAAGAGAAAAACTACCACTCGCAATGAGACGATAAGAACAGCACCATAAATGTGAGGGAGAGGTCTGACGCAAGTTGGTGTTTTCCACAGGGGGCGGGGTTAAATGGAAAAGTACAAAATAAAGTCTAGATTCATTCTTGTAATGGCTTTGCAGTGAACTGATGGAGTGTTATAGGGCATCGTAGTAAATCCAACGTAAAAGCAAAAATGTTTGCTCCAAGGTTGAGGCAAAAAGTATCTTATAAAGCGTCCCCCCTCGCCCCTAAGCAAGAAAAGTAAAGTCAATTTTATATTATTTTGCCTCAAATCCGCGGTCGCCCGATATCTTAGCGAGCAGTGCACAAGCAAACCAAATCGTGATTTCGGAATTCACGTTTTCATGAAACGCACTTGTTTATGTCTGCGCTACACGCCTCGTCGCTGTGGTATTTACAAAACTTCCACGCCCGCGAAACGGCCATGTTTTTGCAGGCGTTCGAACCGTTGGACGTAACTCATCCACCCGCGATAACTGATAATGACAACTGTCCACCCGGCGATAACTGGTAACGGTTGCTGTTAAATGTAAGCTGTTATAATTTTTCAACGTGGTGAAAAAGTGATGAATCAGAAGGAGCGAAGCTAGGAGGATAACATTGATGTTATTTTGTATAGAAAAATAAAAATGTCCATTTAGCATGCCAAACCCGTAAAACGTATTGGCTGTGATAGTGAAAATGACCCTTTTGTATTGCGTATTTTCGTTGCTGGCTGGGAAATTGAAAATGTATATAAATAACTGTCTGCCCCAAGATAACGAGGATGTCTACCTAAATATAATTTACATATATATATGTATATGTATAAATATGTATATATATACATGTAAACATACATATGCACCGGGGTGATGTAATGTTTATATACATTTTTGCTGCGTAATCGTCACATGAATGGAGTTTGTCGATTCTATGCGTTTATGTATGACTCAAATCGATATAAAGTGGCCAAAATTTGTATATGTGCATGTACATATATGTATATATAGAAACGAAAACATGTAAATAAATAGATGTGCACCTATAGGTATATAATGTGGACATTTACATGGCGGAACTTTATAAATCCATATACGTGTTTGTAGTAGACACATGCGTATATGTAAATATATATATAAGTATATACATAAATCTATATATATGCAGCTATTTATGTTTCCACTGGACATGTACATCATATACGTTGTTGCACCGACATGCACAAGAAACCTATTAAATAAATATTCTTAAACAATTGTGGCCCCATGTGGGAAGACTACATACGCATATCCCGGTATAGCAATTAACGTCAACGCAAGCAATGATTTCCTTATCTGAAAATATATGCATTTTCCGGTTAGCCACTTAGTCGTACGATTTGCGCATATAATGCCCAACGGCAAAACGTATGACCCCTCTGCAAACCCCGTGTCATGTCAATCGCCCTCTGTCTTTGGTCAGGTATATATGGCGAACGACACATATAAGCATCTCTAGACAAACACAAACCTGTCTGCCTCAGCATGCACTGCTAACATTTGCACGCGTATAGTGGACTAGTTTCACTACTCCTAAACGAAGGAGCACCGAAACCCCAACCTTTGTTGCGCACGTGAAAGAAGACTCACGTGCCAACAACCTAATACACACAATGTAGTCATAACAGGAATGACCGATTTTGGAAGTCGGTGCCAGTAATCAAATAGTGGTGGGCCCATAAGGGCCGTGGGGGCGTTCTCGTCAATCCCGTCCCTCCCGCGGTTCTTGTTCCTTGCAAATCCGTCGTCCTTCGTTGGCCTCCTGGGTCCTCTTCATCCGTCCGACGTCCTCTTGGGCTCACCAGGTCTACCTGCAATGGAAATTGCGACTATTAGTATTAATAACGCTTTTGCTGATAGAGAATGCCTATTTTCTACCTCAACCCTATTAGTCGCAAAAAAACCAAAATTCAGTGCCCACTTTACACTTTTTTCGTGCCTGACACTGTCAGGCACGAAAAACGCAAACCTAACTACATTCGCCCGTTTCAGTAACCTGAGACTATCTTGACCGCGCAAAAAGTCTTTTACGCGAACGACGTCGTTCCGGTCATCCATTAACCGGAATTTACTATCAATATCCCGAATTGTAACTAGGCGGGTGAACTTATCCCGCAAATATCGACAAACCTCTCTAGAATTTCCAAAATTATCCATTATGCTAATTACGTGCGCCTCCTGCTCTGGGGTTAGCTTACGATTGCGCGTGTAATAACGGTCAATATTTGGAATCCTTCGAATAAATATTATTTGAAAAGATAACAGACTTACCGACGACCATTTTGATTTCTAAATCAGATTCAAAATCGGAAAAACTAGCATAAAAACGGCGAACGTGACATCTAAACACTTCAGTATCACCAATATGGGCAGCAGTAGCGTCCGCACGAACAGCCGTGGCAGCCATGAGAGCGCAAGTGACGCCATTTCCGGTTTCACGTATATTTATACCGTCCGTTTAAACAATGATCATGTTCTCCAGATTACCATTTTTCTAATTTCCGAAATATGCCCAATAACATTCATTCCATTTCCATAACAATTCTTTTTTGGCTTCACAGGAGCGACTTTTCAAGGTGGAAGTTTCGTCACTATCCGTCGCTGTGGGTTGATATTGTAGGTATTTTTCATTTAATGAGTGTTATTTTGCCATGACTGGCAGAGTTAGAGCCATTTTGCTGGAGAGGAATATCAGGTTTTTTGAACATACACCGAATTACACACTGGCTAACAATTTTGCTACTTTCGTCTGAGCTAACGTTGTCAATTTCACGGCTTTCATCTTACCTCAATTTAAAGAATTTTGTACTTAACAGCACAAGTTCTGTCCGTTCTTTTATTTGCGTAAAAGATTTTATAAACCTTTTGGCCTGTCCACTCGTTTTTCTATTTTCATATCTTCAAGCTCTGAAACCCATTCTGCTGCTTGAGCGTATTTTGTGACTCAGCCCTTTTGGTTTTACTCAGCATTCACGCGCATTCTTTGCTGCAGGTAGTGTTTTTAACGGTCCTTACCCGCAGTAAGGTAAGATTAGCCTGCTAGTTCAACTTTCGGACTATTCTCTACAAGCAAAATCCGCCAAGTATAACCTTCGCGCTGCTGAGGAATACTGGGCAAATATTTTCGCTCTTTCCAACTACTGTTGTCCGGATACTAACTCCAGTTAATATTTGCCTATCTCGTATTTTATCCGCCTTTTCCTCGAGGGGCATTATGTTGCACAATGTCTGAATTGTAGTCAAAATAAAATAAATCAACAAATAAAAAAGGCAAAAACTGTAAACACGCATTTCAATATCCGCATAGGAAAGCGTACTGTGCGTACGTTTGCGAAAAGTGGTATTTCGAGCAACAAGGTCCTTCACGGGGTTACTTCCTGCTCAGTGCCTCCCTCAGTGCTTCATGCAATGCAGCCAGCAGAAAAATCACTGTCCTTGAAAGAAGGACCACAACCCTCCAAAATCCCGTCCAGTCACCGGAAGATATTGCCACCACTGTCTCCACTTCTCAGCATTTTGGCGACCGAAAATAACCTCAGTCCTCAAATTCTCAACGTAACTTGCACCTAATTAGATTCCATGTCCACGGAGCGTCGCAAACGCCCGGATTCCGATAAAAATACCGTTCTGTCCAACGTTCCGGACCTCCTAACGCTAGAAAAAGTTAAACTCTGCGAGCTAAATGCGTGCAACATGCAACACTATCAACGTTTTGGTGTTAGGCTGCGGAAAATATTGCTGTCGCTTGCTCTTTCAATTTGCTGATTAGCTGGAAGTTAAACAGTTTTTTAGTGGGTCGCGGATAATTTCTCGGGTCACGCCTTTTGCGAATATAAAAATCTTTGTCGACAGAACACCCGCCCAAAGAGATTCCATATCCAGGCTATACGCGCTGTTGTCGGTTTCGCCCTTTTAAGGGCAACCCAAAATCTGCTGCCTTCTCAGTCCTGCTTGGACGCTGCTAGCCAGAGCTGGCTCTGGAGTACTGGCCCGCTCAATCCACACCATGCCGCTGGTCACCTTGAATATCCCTGCTCACCCTCCTTCCCAACCCCTATCGCCGTCTTAGACAAAACCCGCGAAAACAAAGATGACAGCATAGAGAAAGTTTGTCTAGTGTATTTAAGAACTGTTTTTACTTTTTACACAAACTTTCTTATCCATCGCTTCTTTATGTTCAGGTTTCCGCCAGCCTCATGTGCATGTGATCAGCAGTCTCGGGATTTTTATATTCATTCTGCTCAAAGTGCTTCATAAAATCTCATTCTCAGAATTGTTTGACATAGTTTGACGGCACTGCGTTGCCTTCTTCAGCATTTTATCGGTCATTTGTCGCCATTAAACGCAACGATTTCACCCACTTTGCACCACGTTCGCTTTGACTAACTTCCGGCCAGCTATCATGTCCCCACTGCTCTTCATCCCCTCAACTTAACTTTCCTATCCAGTATGTACCACTTTCGACGTTCAGGACTTCGGTCATAATTCTTCCTCCCCCGTTGAGCTCCGGTCGCGTTTTGCGTCAGTGATACGCACTTTTAGTGCGCTTAAATACGAAATGACTCACAGTCCGCTGCCGAAGAACAGCCTCACAAAAACCCTATATAATCTTGTAAAACGGTTTTTTCGGTTTCGAATTTTGACTGGCACAATTGTGCATTGCATCGGATCCTACTTTCCTGTATGCTTCCGGAGTAATCCAAGTTTGCAGGCATCCCAATATCCCTTCTGATTTCTGTTATTCGCGTTTGCAATCCATTGTTCCTGCACAAATTTGATTTTGCCTTGCTCATGCCTATAGCAGATCGCAAAATATACGTTAATTTTATTACTATTGGTTTATGCCCGGTCACCTGATCAAAGTAACCTCAAAATGAGCACTTACGAAGGTATCAAAAAAGAAACACTAAGGTATGGCCAATTTGTGTTTAGTTGATTTTCCTTCCCTGTAGGTGGACTCTATCAATGACTGAAGACCAAATGCAACAGAGGCGTTAGTTTTTGGAAACTTCGTTGGAACAAAAACGGTTTCTGTGTGATTGCATATAGTCCTAAACAGAAGAAAAAATATCTAATTCAGAAGAACCGATTTCTCCCGTGCTTTTATTGAATACTAAGCACCGATACCACACGGTACTCTGCCGCTTTAAAATGCGTGAAGCAAGGTATGAATGCCTTACAGTGTAGATTGCTGTCCGCTGATAAGCGGGGTAGGTTAGGTCGGGTGTAGTTTTCAGGCACTCCAGATTGCGGGAGAGCATAAAAGTGCGATATACAAATGCCGTATTCCAAAAGCTGTCAGATGCGCCTGCTATAAACCTTAGATGTTACCGGCGAGATCGACGACAAGGATGTTTTGACCACTTCGAGGAATTCACATGTGGCTTCACTGGTGAATTGGTGGTGATGGATGGAGGTCGTATGCCTGTTCAGTCCGAACGCCGTATCCTGAAGTCCCCGGCCAGAACATCACTGCTATTTATAAAAAACCAATATCCATATGATTTGTCAAGCGACATGCTAACGCATGATTCATCGTTTGTCGGGAGGTCCCGTGCAGTGAAACAACTCTTAGCCTTTTAGGTATGCTTGAAAAAGCGCTTATATACGCAACAGGCCCATGATTGTAGGTCGTGGAGCATTTCTCACCTACAATATATTTCTTTTCGTCCACACACATTGGATTTTGGGGGAAGGGGATGAAAGAGATCGCTAAAAAGGTCTGAGACAATAAACCACAAACGGTTAAGCCCTGTTGGATACCCCATCTGGTTGGAGAGGATTTGGACTTGGTACTTTCAACCTCGGTTAAAAAACCGCGGTTAGTGGAAAAGCTGGGCGGCAGGTCGAGTACGAATCCAGCTTGTGTAAGACATAAGCAATAGGAGCCCCATCAAAGGCTTTTACGATGTCCGTTACGTATGCCCATTGTCATGGGCTTTGAAGTCTAATAATGGCAGTCACGGTGTTGGTGATGCATGGCCCGTGTAGGCAGCCAGTCCTACTTCTTTGTAGGTAAAAGAAGTTGAAGTCCACTTTGAGTGGCTGTAAGGTTTTGCTAAGGACTACAGTAAGAACGACTGACAAGTTACTGGGAGTCTTGGCCTTGGTCTGATGATAAAACCTGGAACGTAAGCCAAAGAGAGTCCAGCTCCACGCTCGTTTGAGCTGCATTATCCACTTTGCTTCAAGTTCTGAGGAGTTCTGTGCGACTGATGAAAGGCTGCTTGATTTCAGAGTGTGCTGGAAGGATCATTGCCGGGTGGTTCAGACTCAAGATTTTGAAATTGATAGAAACATGAAAAATAGATATGGGTTCTCGGCAATTCCTTTAAGTAAATCAAAAAAATAGCATAAGGATGAGAGAATGGAATAGACTTTGCAGTTTGAAGAAGAAATTGAGATTCCGGTAGACAGGAAAGGGATTCAGAATATAATGAAGTATAGGGTGGGCCAGACCCCGCCAAAGCTGGCCTTAAACTAATATACGGTGGGGACTGAGATCGCTTTCTCGGTAGCATCCTTTAAGCGGTGATGACCACGTGAAAAAAAGTACTAGCCTGACAGCTTCACGTACCCTGGGCCAACTGCGCTTAAATTATTGCCCCGTCTGTGCTGGGCTGCTGCCTAACACTAGAGGTTTGTTTGTGCTATTGCTGCTTCAAAACAACTAAAATGTTTTACTTGATTCTACCTGGACTCGATGGTGCTTGACCGAGGGCGGATACTTACTAAGCTGTTCAAAACTGTGTGGCATGATTTAAAATAATAGTGATCATCCGAGATGATAGTGCTAAGATACATGTAATGTGGGGAGCACGGTATACATTAGTAATAAAAACTAAATTTAGCGGGTGGAAGAATCCCTAAGATAACGATGGACATCGAGAATGGGAATACTAAACGGTGAAAAATATAGCTTCTGTTCATCGATGAACAGAAAATTTGAACCGGTGACAGCTTACGGATTATCTGTAGCCCACTTTCTTGTTTATGCCATGCCCACCGCCAGGATTAGATGGCATCAGAGTCTCACATTGCCTCGGCAAAACATGGGACAAACAAGCACAATAAAATTCATTTATTACGGGACAAAGTGACGTGCAACAAATGTACTGGAAAGGATGGTCATGCAATGCGTCTCCTCCTTTTGCCTCTCGCACAAAACTATCTAGCTTTTGCGGGTCCTTGGGGATTATTAAGAAGCAGCAAAGCCCCACCGCTTCTTTTTCTCCCTAATAACCTCCGAAAAAAATCACAGAAATAAGAACAGTCCTACCAAACCTTCTCTGAACGGATAGATATTCAAGAAGGGCTCTGAGAAACGGCCGCCACCCCTTTAAATGTTTCACTGATTTTAACTGTATAATTGCTAACGCTGAATAAATGGCTACTAGGATTTGGCTTGCGAGTTTTCTCTTCACTTTTTCCAAAAGAAAGCACGAAACTCTCTAGTTGCGAAGCCATAATCCCGTACGTATTATAATCGGCCACTCAGTTTCAGGACGAATAAAGTAAGCCACCATATACCTAAAAAACGGTTACAGGATGTGATATTAGAAACTTTTGACGATGGCTGATAGGTTCACAGGGCGTCAGCCCAAGTTATTCTCTTATGCTCCGTTTCGGACTATGAGTTTCTGAATCTCAGCGAAGAGCATTACCCAGCTATCGCCATAATACATGTCTGTAACGAGCAGTTGGTGAGTTGCGATAGAGTTTGACTGCGTAAATCTTGATACTAGATGATGTGCTTACTAGACGCTGGTCCATGATGGTTTTCCTTTTGCGTTGTCCTTCGCAGGTCGTGGAGTATTCGAATATCAACGAAGAGCAATTTGTCGCCTGTTTAAGTCCTACCCATCAAAAACCAGTACGGTGCTCCATAATTGGGATGAGACTTTTTAATGTGCCAGAGAACACGAGCGGCTGAAACAGATAAAAATTGAACATCAGCGAGCAAAGCATTTGCAGAATAGATGTAATACAATAAAAGGGGGAAAAAGAAATTTGGATGAGTGACGCAGTAGGCGGCCTGACAAAGGATACTGAAAGAAAACATGATATTCAAAAACAAAGAGCGCAGTTTGCCAGATAATCAGATAAATGCATCATGTAGCGGCTTTAGCGGCTGACGGAAATTGTTTGTGCGAAGCCATTGGATTAAATGAGGTTTGTTGGTTTGATTCCAAAGTAGATTTAGCCAATCGCAACAGCAGGTGAGTTGGAAGAAAAAGTTTCCTTTTGATATTGAAGAACAGGGGCCACCGAGGCAACGATTGGGCGGGTTTTTGCTATGGAAAACTGAGAGAAGCAACAATTTTTCGAAGCTGGTAGGGAGCGACAGTCACTGAGAGCGGAAGATAATCCAACGCTGAAAAGAACGGAATGCAGGAATTTAACAGAATTCAGAACAGTGACTCACCTCCCCGTAGTAATTTTGACAACATGGGGAGAAAGTACTTTGAAAAGATGTGAGAAGAAGCTAATATATAGAGACCCACATGAAAAACGGAAATATGTTGCACATCTAAAAGGTGCCAATGGGCGGAGCCACCAGTATGCTGGACACCGAAAATCAAAAAATCCTTGAAAGTTGTAGAAAGGACGTGATCATTGCTATCTTTATGGCACGCCAACCGTCGCAGCCGACCTGCCCACCCAGTGAGCGCCGTCCAAAGTGATGGGCTCGACAGCGCCTGAACAAAAAAGAATTGAAATAAAAAATAAATGAGCCTAGCAGATTTAACCGAAGAGACTGGAAATGGTGAAGAGCAACACTGAATATATACGATCTAGCCAGGCCACGCATTGCAGAATCATTATTCTTGCGATTCTAAATCGGTAGAGAATACGTGGCTCTATATGTCAGGTTCACTCAGACATTCCTTTGGGCGACGTGGCAGCAGGATTCATCTTCCGTCGCCAGCTGCAAAACTCAAACCATTGGTTCATGATCATCCGCCCCCTTGGAAGAGAGTACTGAAGATGATGGAAGCTGATAGGAAATTTTTTCACTGATATCATGTAATAAGGAATGATAAGGAGATTCGAATTACATGACTCCACTGCAACAGCCCATAGACTGCCTCGCGTACTACCCTAATGGCGGTAGAGAAGCGATGGGTCAGCAAGCAATAATGACAAAACCCGGGCTATGGAGACGAGAGTCCGATAGTAGTAGCCTGAAGCTGTTAGTCCGGGCTGCAGATCTATAAACGCGAGTGGATTGTTAGATGTACTGAAGACATGGATTATAAATTTCATAAATGAGGACGTCGTTCACATGCAGTACCAATAGACCGATGCTTATTGCTTAATTCAGTGGCATTGTGAATCGTGTGGCGCCTATATTTCACCATAGAGTTGGAGAAACGAAGTAAAGTGGCGCTGTCACAACGAGACTACACCTTGACGTGGTGTGACTGCTTGCGTGCTTCCATGATCCAACGAGCTATACAGGATGGCTTATCTCAAGGCGAAGATACAATCGTGTCTGGAAGGTCAATGGGTAGAGGCCTAACGAAGTAGTCTCCTGGTCATCCAAGTTGGGGGTTGATCTGAGTTAGCAGCTCAGTCGTAAAAACGAGTGGAAGACTAATTGATCCAAGTAGATGGGCGCCCACTCAGCTGTACCCCGCTACCTTGCGATCAGGTTCTTGTCAGAACCAAAGGCTTTGGTTAAGAACCCTAATCGTTCTTCTGCTTAGCGGCTGGACTCCCTAGCAGTACCCGTCCACTATTCCCCATGAGTTACACGCCTACAAATAATTCCATACTGCATCGGTCGTCGCGCAGGATAATCAGGACCGCGCTGCCCATTGCATCGAGCGCAGGTGGGGTGGGTAGTGATAAGTATGCTACTGCTCAGAGTTCCCTCTCTTTTATTCAACCTGTTTCTTCTGTCTCCAACCCAATCTGTTTGCCCGTTCTGCCTACCCATAGTATCTCCATTGATAACACGCCCGATACTCCCAACGGTTTATTGTCAAGTAGTGTAGTAGGTGGTTTTCAGTCTGTTAGCTCACATTTTCTCAAGCCTCGTCAGCCTCTGCATCTGGGTTCCTTCAATGTGCGCACTTTAATGCAGACTGGCCAACAGGCGTGTTTGGCTCTGACAGTGGACTGGACTCACTTTCGATTGATGTCTGCTGTGTGAGTGAAACACGAACTCAGGATTCGAGTAGAGTAATTCAATTAACTGCGTCAAATGTCTCGTCAAGAAATTTTCCTCGCACTTCAGGAGAAGAAGCAGCTCAAGCTGTGGGTCAGCGTGGTGTCGGAATAGTCTTGATTGAGAATGCTGAAGCAGCTCTTTTAGATTGGATCCCAGTCAACAGTCGCTTGTGTGCCATGAGACTGCAGGGATCAGTCGGCGTCCGAAAGGATAGTAGTGTTAAGCGTAGTTTATTTGTTATCTCGGCATACGCTCCAACAGACTGCAGCACTGATATGGAGAAAGACGAATTTTACGATAATCTCGTCACTCGTGTTCGGAAGAGCAAACGCTCTGACATTGTAGTGTTAGCAGGTGAATTTAATGCATAAGTTGGAAAACTGAGTGCATTGGAGTCCTGTTTAGTTGGGCGATGCGCCTTGCCTGCACAGCGAACAGACAACGGAGAAAGGCTTCTCCAATTCTGTGCAGATAATCATTTATTCGTATCTAGTACGAATTTCCGACACCGTTCGCGTCGCATAGTGACACGACGCTCTAGCTCGACAGGTACTTTGAGTCAGATTGACCATATCGGAATTAGCTACCGTTGGCGTGGTTCTGTTCGGAGCTGTAGATCATACTGGACCACGTACGTCGAATCGGACCATGCGTTAGTTTTAATGCGATTTTTGTTGCAGCTGAATGGCCATCGACGCAGGCCACAAATCTGATATGCTGTCGAACGTTTGTCTGATTCGGTTGTTCGCAACAGCTACCAACAGAAACTATCCGAGGGACTAAGCACTTCAGCGAACAGACACGTAGACGTGCAGCGGGATCAAATCAAGCAGACTATGCATTTGGCAGCACATTTTGCCCGCGGTCATAGACCTAGCGTTCATCAGAAACACCGGATCACGCAAGCGTCGCCAAGTCTAATGGAGCGAAAATGCGAGCTGCCTAACTGCAAGGAAATGAATAAGATGCGTCGGCAGTTGCAGCGTTAGTTGGCGATAAGTCTTAAGAATGACCGTAAAATCTGGTGGTTTAAAGTAACTGAAGATATGGAGGAAGCGACCGCCTCAGGCAACAAACAAATGCCGTTTAAGCTTATACGCGACAGCGTTGGGCGGCGAACTTGGGTTAGTGAAGTCGTGTGCGATTGGAATTTAGAGCTCATCCATGATAGACAGGAAAGACTGGACTGTTGGGCAGAGCATTTCAAGGATCAATTTAGCTGGCCACACGCTAACGTATTTAGGCCGACGTCTGCAGCTGCAAATCCTTGGGAAGTGTCACTTGATTTCTCAACGGAAGTGGAAGTGGAGTCGAATATTCGGCTTCTGAAGAGGGGGAAAGCAGCCGGCCCCGACAAACTCCCCCCAGTTCTTTTCAAATTGGGTGGGGAAGCTCTGGTGAAATTACTTAACTCCTTGCTTTGTGATATTTGGAACGAGGAGCGTATTCCGTTATCACGGGGCGAGTCGCTGATTGTACGCATCTTCAAGAAGGGCACACGGAATGATTGCAGCGATCATCGTGGGATTAGTTTAATTCCGACAGTTACTAAGATGTTAGCTTCGATAACGCTGTGCCCTTTGACACCGATTCGCGAGAGTAATATCCGCGAACAACAGGCCGGATTTCGGCCAGGTCGAGGTTGCATCGACCAAATATTCACTCTTCGACAGATACTCGAAACGCGCCACACGCACCGCCGCCCTACGATCGACTTGAAAGGTGCTTTCGACTTTGTGGATCGACCGGCACTACTCAGTGCTTTCCACCGGAAGGGTATGCCAACGAAGTTTGTGAACCTTTTGCGAGCATTGTATTCACATACCTATGGTTGCGTTAGGGTATACGGTGAACTGTGACGGTCAATCGAAACAACTAGTGGCATTCGACAAGGGTGTCCCATCTCTCTATATTCCTGTTCAACTTCGTCATGGACGAGGTGATGGAAGATGCTTTAGGAGGTCTCCAGGATGTAGGAGTCGAACTGGGAAATGGAGGAAAGCTATGCGACCTAGATTACACAAACGACGTCGTGTGCCTGTTCGAGTCTGCGGACCATGCACAACGGGCACTAGATAGACTGTCGAGTTCGGTCGCTCGGTTTGTCAGGAGCTTTGCACCTTCAAAGTGCAAAGTGGTGGTACAGGACTGGACGACGGTAGTGCCGAGCTTGATACTGGGCGGAGAGGAACTAACGACTGTGGACCGTTTCACCTACCTTGGTAGCTGCGTGTCCAACGATGGCAGCTCGGGAGTGGAGGTAGGTATGCGTATATCCAAGGCTCGTGCAGCTTGCGCTGGATTGAAGCACTTGTGGCGTCGGCCTGATATTTCACTGAAGTTGAAAGGTCGTGTGTACTGTGCTGCAGTGCGTTCAGTTCTGTTTTACGGTTGCGAGACATGGAGTATGCGTGTGGGCGATGTTCGTCGGTTGGAGGTTTTCGGCAACCGATGTTTACGTAGTATGGCTAGGATTGGATGGAGTGACCGGGTGAGTAATATTGAGGTTAGGAATCTGGTATTGGGTGCCACTTCTGAGAATGGCTTGTTTCAGCGTATGAAACTCAGTAGACTACGCAGGTTGGGTCACGTGTTGCGCATGGCGAACACTCGTGTACCATATCATGCCCTATTTTGTGTTCCCCCCAAGGAATGGAAGAAGCCATGTGAAAGNTCTAGCTCGACAGGTACTTTGAGTCAGATTGACCATATCGGAGTTAGCTACCGTTGGCGTGGTTCTGTTCGGAGCTGTAGATCATACTGGACCACGTACGTCGAATCGGACCATGCGTTAGTTTTAATGCGATTTTTGTTGCAGCTGAATGGCCATCGACGCAGGCCACAAATCCGATATGCTGTCGAACGTTTGTCTGATTCGGTTGTTCGCAACAGCTACCAACAGAAACTGTCCGAGGAACTAAGAACTGCTACCAGTAGCAATGTAGACGATCAGTGGGATCAAATTAAGCAGGCGATGCATTTGGCAGCGAATTTCGCCTGCGGTCCCAGACCTAGCATTCATCAAAAACACTGGATCTCTCAAGCGTCGCTAAGTCTAATGGAGCAAAAACGAGAGCTGCCTAACTGCAAGGAAATGAATAAGATGCGTCGGCAGTTGCAGCGTTAGTTGGCGATAAGTCTTAAGAATGACCGTAAAATCTGGTGGTTTAAAGTAACTGAAGATATGGAGGAAGCGACCGCCTCAGGCAACAGTCAAATGCCGTTTAAGCTTATACGCGACAGCGTTGGGCGGCGAACTTGGGTTAGTGAAGTCGTGTGCGATTGGAATTTAGAGCTCATCCATGATAGACAGGAAAGACTGGACTGTTGGGCAGAGCATTTCAAGGATCAATTTAGCTGGCCACACGCTAACGTATTTAGGCCGACGTCTGCAGCTGCAAATCCTTGGGAAGTGTCACTTGATTTCTCAACGGAAGTGGAAGTGGAGTCGAATATTCGGCTTCTGAAGAGGGGGAAAGCAGCCGGCCCCGACAAACTCCCCCCAGTTCTTTTCAAATTGGGTGGGGAAGCTCTGGTGAAATTACTTAACTCCTTGCTTTGTGATATTTGGAACGAGGAGCGTATTCCGTTATCACGGGGCGAGTCGCTGATTGTACGCATCTTCAAGAAGGGCACACGGAATGATTGCAGCGATCATCGTGGGATTAGTTTAATTCCGACAGTTACTAAGATGTTAGCTTCGATAACGCTGTGCCCTTTGACACCGATTCGCGAGAGTAATATCCGCGAACAACAGGCCGGATTTCGGCCAGGTCGAGGTTGCATCGACCAAATATTCACTCTTCGACAGATACTCGAAACGCGCCACACGCACCGCCGCCCTACGATCGACTTGAAAGGTGCTTTCGACTTTGTGGATCGACCGGCACTACTCAGTGCTTTCCACCGGAAGGGTATGCCAACGAAGTTTGTGAACCTTTTGCGAGCATTGTATTCACATACCTATGGTTGCGTTAGGGTATACGGTGAACTGTGACGGTCAATCGAAACAACTAGTGGCATTCGACAAGGGTGTCCCATCTCTCTATATTCCTGTTCAACTTCGTCATGGACGAGGTGATGGAAGATGCTTTAGGAGGTCTCCAGGATGTAGGAGTCGAACTGGGAAATGGAGGAAAGCTATGCGACCTAGATTACACAAACGACGTCGTGTGCCTGTTCGAGTCTGCGGACCATGCACAACGGGCACTAGATAGACTGTCGAGTTCGGTCGCTCGGTTTGTCAGGAGCTTTGCACCTTCAAAGTGCAAAGTGGTGGTACAGGACTGGACGACGGTAGTGCCGAGCTTGATACTGGGCGGAGAGGAACTAACGACTGTGGACCGTTTCACCTACCTTGGTAGCTGCGTGTCCAACGATGGCAGCTCGGGAGTGGAGGTAGGTATGCGTATATCCAAGGCTCGTGCAGCTTGCGCTGGATTGAAGCACTTGTGGCGTCGGCCTGATATTTCACTGAAGTTGAAAGGTCGTGTGTACTGTGCTGCAGTGCGTTCAGTTCTGTTTTACGGTTGCGAGACATGGAGTATGCGTGTGGGCGATGTTCGTCGGTTGGAGGTTTTCGGCAACCGATGTTTACGTAGTATGGCTAGGATTGGATGGAGTGACCGGGTGAGTAATATTGAGGTTAGGAATCTGGTATTGGGTGCCACTTCTGAGAATGGCTTGTTTCAGCGTATGAAACTCAGTAGACTACGCAGGTTGGGTCACGTGTTGCGCATGGCGAACACTCGTGTACCATATCATGCCCTATTTTGTGTTCCCCCCAAGGAATGGAAGAAGCCATGTGAAAGGCAACAGATGAGCTGGCAACGTGGAATGAGAAAATGTACAGCGAAGTTAGGTAAAGTAGGTGTCTCACGTCTTCGTGGTTGGGGTGCGAAAGACTCGTCGACTTGCTGGCTGGAGACACTGAAGGATATGGCAGTGAACCGTGAACAGTGGCGATCGTGTTTTCATTTTCTGTCGAATCAGAATGATTGAAAACGTGCGTTTGTACAGTTAGACTGTGTTCCGTTTGTTCGCTGCAGCAGCATCTTATCTTATCCCGCTTGTGTAGGTCCACTCCCTGTTCCCATTGAATATTCACTCTTTTATATAAACATGTAACTCTTGGGAAGGGCAGTGGTCAGTGAGGCTTGCCTTGCTGTTCACCGCTGAACGAAGATTATGCTGAGTAAAGTTGCAACCTGTTCCACGGTTTATTCTGGGCTAAGCAGAAACATTTGGTTCTGAAATACAATGTTGTAAGGAAGACAGACAGACAAAAACTAAACAGTCTCAGAGGGTATGTATAAATTGAAGAAAACTTTATTCAAGGGGTGGCTTGTAAGGGGCTGATTAGTTTGTATAAAAATAAAAAATTGAGCCTCAGTCGACAAAGCTGCTATGGGTCCAGTTGGAATGACTTACCGTTCAAGGTAAAAATAAGGAAAATTCCCTAGCCAGTTTTTGTAAATGAAGGAAGAATATTTTCTTTAGCGACTGAAGGCGACATCAAATTACTTGAGGCAATGTAAGTACCAAATTCCAGGCGGTCTAACCTGCGTTGTGTGGGCTAGCATTTATTTGTTTTCAGTATGAAGCCAAGAGATATTTGGTTACCTGTCTATTTAGCTTTTACCATTGGATAAAGATCCTGATCAGAGAAGAAGGGCAAGTAGGAGCAGCTTAACTGGAGGCCCATTAACGAGAAGTTTATGGTAATTGCCCGAGGTGGAAGTGCTAGGAAGTGCTAGTGAGTGGGTGTATAGTGCTTTTAGTGGCAGAAATCTGCGGCAAACCTAAAGAACACCATCAGAAACCCAAGGAACATTTAATATTGTGCACAAAAGTTGGCAAATCCAAGAGCTTAAACGCGCGGGGCATCGGGATACCGCCGGGAACGAAGAATGGAATGTAATGGAGTGCAAGGGCAAATATGTTGTACACGTATTTGAGAAGGAGCATGAGACTTAGAAAGTTACCTAAAATAACGCTACTAGTTGCATGAGGAGCTGGTAGATTGCCACAAAATCGGACTACCTGAGAGCTGCCCGTTGGATGAGAGAATAAAGAGGTAAAAAGATAGGCAAATTCAAGGAGGCGTACTTAATAGACAATGTGGGTACGCGCTTCGCGATCGAGCTCCCCGTCTTGCCAAGGTAGATTACATTAGCTGACCTGCAGTTACCACTGCTTAAATAAAAAGGTTAGGAATTTGTAAATGCAAGCGTTGCAAGATGTGTCTAAATGGTCTCTGTTGACTGTTATGGAGCAAAATTTTGCCAAAGAGCTAGCTAGTAATTGGTAATTTACGGCACTCCCCACTAACTTCCATGTGATTGATATGTCCTTAGTTTTATGTGCCGTGGTGAGTGCCCTCCTTTTTGAATAAGGGAACGACGACGAAAGTCTTCCATTAGGTGGCGCACTATTGTTTGTTGTTGGGAGGAGACTTGGGAGACATAGAGATAATCTTGCCCCGACAAAGTTCCGGGTACTTGTTTGGACTACCCATCAAAGTTGCTAGGATGTTTATTGATGGTGTGACGTCCGAAGCAAGATGTGCCAAAAGCTAAGTTTGTGCCACGTATTACCCGGTGCTTAGCATGCAGAACTACGCAAGAGCTTTAGGTCCTTTCGGATAATGGACGAACTCGACGTGATGCACAAGTTGGCAGCTATTTTCCGTATTCGGTCGCAAAGGAGCGAAAGTCTAGAGCCGCGAAACCGCTTCTGAGGACTGGAAATGCTGTCTACAGCTGCAAGCAAAGTAACGGAAAACAGATTCGGGATGGTAACAGATTGACAAGGCCATCCATCAGCCAGGCGTATTGTAATGCTGAATATCACGGTCGAATCCAGTATCGGGCCAATATATAAGCCATTTCGTCCAAAGTCGTGATCTCTTCTGGCTATGAATTGTGCGACGTTGGTATACAGTTTTCCGATGGTCTGAAGTTCTTGAGGACTACCATGGAGGGCCATCGAAACATGGCCAAGAACAACCGGACTTGATTTGACCGTCCGAACAAAGACCTGCATGAAATGTCCCGTCGAGTTAAAGTTTATCTGGGTGGACCCTGGTTTTGCTAAAGCAAGAGAGAGTGGTTATTATTTGGTTCTGCAGATCGAAGCGTTTGGCCAACTGCATGACTACGGGGCACGATAGTGAAGGGAAGGAAATGATTTGGCTGTACAATCAAGAAAGACATGATCAAAGAGAGGGAACGTTATGGTTTTGAGGACAGCAGAGACGGGGGTAAAGGTTTTCCTGGGCTGTTCCGAGGTGCATCTTCGGTGCGCCTGCAGGTTCCATGTATCGAAAGTAGTTGAGCTTGCGTGCCTCAAGGATTGAAGCATTGTAAGATGGAACTCACTGTAGCGGGCTGCTGTTAGAATTCTCCTCTGAAGTCGATCGGCGAAACGAAACCCTTTGATACCCAAAAAACGGATCGTGCATAGAGTGATAAAAAATACGGCAGCTGCCTGGACATACCGTGTTGAATAGCTACACACCAGAAATGATCCACGTAGGTTTAAAATGCGCAGCGAAGTTCTCATGAGCGTGCATGAAGATGGGCTGTTGAGAGGACCAGATCGGGCTTGATCAATGGTGAAGGCTTCATATAGACTTTACACTGGTGAAACAGAACTGTCGGCTTTAAGCAGTGCTTGATCAATGCCTAGCCAAAGTGGAATCTCAATTAAAAAGAATAGTTAAGTTAACGAAGACAAGACTCAAAATGCAATTCAATGTCACTGCGTAGTGAAACGCATGAGGTTCGAGAAGGTTTTATAACATCACGAACAAAAGGGCATGCAAGTGGATGGAATCACAGTGGGTAAAGCGAGGTAGCACTCGGGCGGCAGTGACCAGACAAATTCCAGAATGTGTTTTTGAAACGTCCCATAGCCACGCAATGCAGAGCCAAAAAGCCCTCCAAAATTAACAGTTTGAAGGTCAAGCTGCTGCACTCCCGGTAGCGGCGATTCTCCCCATTCCAAGCATCTGCATCTTGAGAACTACTTTCCTTCACCACTAGATTCGTCTTATAGGCCCCACCAAAACTTCCTTTCACAGCCACAACCGATTAGGGTATATACAGTTCCTGCATTTACCTCATCTATTCATCTAAATCATTCAGAAAAAATACCACTGCCACTGTCGCCCATGTCGACAATTTCGTCTGTGGCTGAATGTGACGTTGATGAATTATATTATCGTGGTCTGATATTTGCCGAAATATCACTATTCTGCCCTGGGCTTGCACTCCTAACTCAAACGATGCAACACCCTCGACAATAAGGGAGTTCAGAAATGAGAAGCAGAACTGGTCATGGGAACTGACTGAAGGTCAAAACGATTTCTCTCCAGTCGTAGCTGTTTCTACCATATGCTCGTACTCTATTGGAGAAAATGCAGTCTGTTAGCACTCTCCTCAAATTACGCCTCCCTACTAATCGCAGATACTTGGCACTCGTGGGACGATGCAACTGCCACTCTTGGATATCAATCATTCAGAGGAGTCGCCTGTCCCATCCTGGGGGGCTGGCTTGCGTAAGCCCGAAATTCAATACCAGCCTCAGTATGCCAAGAATCTCAGTAAAACTGCGTTCAAGATGCCTTATGGCTTAGGGCAGACATTTTTAGAGAAACCCCCTGATGGGATGCGTGTACCGACCACCAGGCCCCTGACGGGACGATTTCCTACCCCCAAGTGACAAACTTATCTACTCTCCCACTTTACCGAATTCCAAAGCCTTGGCGGGTAAGTTCAATGCTCCAGACATTTGCTGGCCAAATTTTTTATTGCTCCCAACTGCTTGCTCCATTTTTGTTAACATTCAGCTAGGAGGACGAATACAGCCCATAGCAGACCCGACAAGATACAGAAATATCCAAAACCTAATTTCTACCTTTTAGATTACGCATGCCCACGCATCCAATAAATGTGGTTTCATTCACATGTTCCTGTGGGACAATGTACATCGGCCGCACGACCAGGCGCTTGTCTGAACGCATCCGTGAGCACCACCCGGCATGATTAGGCACTGGAACAATTAAGTCACTTAATAGCGCAGTGGTTTCACATCTAGCACAGACTAACCACACCGTGAATGTGACGCAAGCTTTCCGGACCCTGTATAAGGTCAGAGGTCAACAATCCAGGTTGGCGAAGTGTCGCCTCTTGAGCACTGCGGAAGCTGTCGCAATCCGTCTTCACAGTCCTCCACTTTGTTCTCAAAAACAATTTGTGGTTGCGCTTCAACTCCCTTGGCCCACCCCCCGTCCCAATACAAACCCTAGACAACAAAACAATTAACACCACAAATCCCTTCCCCACCCATATTTGTAAATGACTAATCCAATCCTTCCTAAAGTGAAAATATTTTGTCAAGATATATATAGTGATGTAATGGCATGAGTACGAATCACTGAAAACGAGCTTGTTCGCCAACTTGTGTTTTCTCAATGTGCTCAGTGGTAATTTTCAAGGAAATGTGGTTTCCTTTGATGCGTTCATCTGCCCGGAAGCTGCACAATCATACTGCCTGTCCACAGTATCGTCCCATCTCCAAACTCTAGGGCCTATTTCGAAACAAAATGGGGTCGTCCGCCAACTCTGCTGCACACTTGTAATTGCGACCCCTTCCTAGCAAGTTGGGTGCAAATGGCAACTGGCAGGCTTTATTCAATCCTGCACAATTGTCTTGACAGTATCAGGCCTGCACAGGCTAACTCTTTGTCCATAAAAAAGAAGAGACATGTCCGACTAAGCTGTAGAGTTACCAAACGTCAAAATACATTCCTTAGAACCAGGGATTTTTAATTTTCCTACCAATCAATCGCCTAGCAATAATAAGCACACGCAGTAGAACGCAAGAACTTCGTGCCCTAAACCAGCCCAATCCACAGGCAACTCTGGCACAAATTTTTAAATCAAAAACAAACCACGCTAGGTTCTCGTCTTCTTCTATCCAGTATCTCACATACAATAACTTGGAAAACCCTCAGGAAATGGCTGAGGCATTTGGCGGATTATTTGCTTCATCCATACCAACTAACAGTAATCTTCCAACCCCGTGTCTGCCATGCCTGACCTTAAAAACATTCTCAGGAGTATTTTCACCGAAAGAGTTAGTTCCTTTGGTGGAAAAACAAAGGTCAGCTATCACCCTGGACCGGACCCGCCACTTTCAGCCATCTTTGCACTAGGTGGGATGATATTTCAATAATTTTGGCAAACATATTCAGCCTTTTCGCCCAATTCGGTATCTTTTCCTCCCAACAGAACACGTCTGTTGCAATCCCCATACATAAGAAAAAGGCACGACTTGGCCTAGCCAGCTATAAAACGGTCAACCATACACCGGTTGTCTCTAGAATCATGAAGCATTTGATAAAAAGGCAGCTCAACACATATCTTGCTGACCACAAACTTGTCAACACTAGTCAACATGGTTTTCTCCAAAGTTTATCTTGCGCTGTGCTTGACTGGTGCCCTAGACACAGTCATAACGGCTTCTAGCACCAGAAAATTGTTCACAGTAGTCTGTTTGCATATGGCAAAAGCTTTAGACAGAGAATTCTACCGTCGGCTGTGAAGTGATGTCCGCGACGTTGTTCGAGACGGTGTTCCTTTTCTATTAGCCGTTGGCATCAAATCGTTTACACATTCCAGCCAGAGGCTCTAGGCTCTATTGCCGTCGAAATAACCCAAAGCCCAATGTTCCTCAAAACCAGGGCTGACGAATGGCCGAAAAAAGCTGCGTACTGTGCCGCATATGCACCTCATCTACAGGGAGGCTTACAATCGGCAGAAAAATCATCCCTATCATCAAGAAGTTTCATGACTTTGGTCTGAACGTCTCCAGCAGCTTCAGATTTTCGGAGCACGCACTTACCTAAGTTGCGAAAGCCAAAAATATTTGGTTTTCTAAATGGAACTTTTAAGCTAAACGACAGTAGATTAAGCGCCTTCCAAACACACGTCAGAACCATTCCAGATTATTGTTCTCTGATCTGCTCCAGCACGAGACATCGCGACAGATTTGAGATCGTAATCGTTCATCTTGCATTTACAAATCGGACAGTAGGCATTTCATCGAACCTAAGTTAAAAGGAATGATGTTCAATACTGAATCGTGAACATCTGTGGCTTTGGCGTGTGAAAGCGAACTTAATATTCTTCACCAGTCTCATGAATGGTAACAGTTGCATTTCAACCCCTCAGATCAGATGTCAAACTTCCTACTCCCATCGAAACGTCAAGTTTGTTGTCACAACTGACTTGGAAAGATCAAGCATTGGGGTAAGCAACTTATTGTTAACTGTTCTTCTTGTGGAATTAATGAACCCAAAAGTTAAGTCTCCTATCGTCGTCTAAAATCGCTTTCAGAAACGAAGTCCGCAGACTACCGACCGTTTAACCTTTATTCGTATATACTACCCGTATCTCTCGGAAACTCGGGCGTACGATGTTCGTTTAGAATTTTGGCAGTTACTATTCTAAGTTCATCAAACTTGAATCTCAGCGAGCAACGATAAGTAACATTTGGGTCCGTGATAGCAGAGGGATGCTGGATTCTACGGCTGCTATAACCGCAATAAACCCTCTTTACATAAGTCCTCTCATCACTTGCTCCTTTCCCCATAGATTTCTCTACCGTTTGCTTACTCTGACAACATAAATGATCCTACCTTCAGGATGTGTATTACCGGAACTAGTTTTTATCTTCGCAGGCATTTAATTAGAAAACACATTCGAGGTTCCCTTTACTCTTCCAACCTACTCATTTTGATCCCCAGTCACCTGTTTACTCAAATCAGGTAAACTCTTTCTCTTAGGTATCTAGTTTCATTTCAATCAAAAATTAAATATATGTCCATGTCAAACAAACGATTTGATTAGCTTACGCAGTGCACCAGCCCATATTAGAAGGTTCCAAGCAGCACTCGTTAATAAAGCAAGATACGGCGTTGATGATGACGGCACCATACGCATAGGTCCGTGTTTTGCGGCTTAAGCCACCATCCTCCTTGTGTTCGGTTATCCTCACTTTGATTTCCGTTAGTCCGTACAGGTGAAAATCAAAATGACTAGGCATGTTTGATTCAGCATCTTCGAACGTTGGGAAAACGAGCCAAACCCAGCAATTGCGAAGCACACATATAACGCGGAAATTTACGGTTAGGCGGATGAACTATGGAAAGCGCCCATATGGACCCAACCATTGCACTGTTGGGAGAAAAAAACAATATTCCGCCGAAAGGAGTTTGAATCCAGCAACAAAAGCTTATTCGGGCTGCGAAGGAATTGGCCACCTTCTGCAATGAGCCGTACCCTGCGAAACAGAAGACCCCGCACCGCCCTTGTTCGGTAAGTCAGCATCTGGCTGCTATGTTGGACGGTCTCGGGTGGTAGCGCATGAGACTTTCACTTATGCTTCGACCCCCACCCCTCTAGTTTTCAACATGCCCCCTTCTTCCAACCGCGAACCAAGTAAGTTTGGTGACGTCTAGAACTACTGCTGTTCTTCTTCTTTTTTATTCATTCATGCACGCCTACTAAAACTACCTTGTGGTAGTTGCTACCGTCCTGTTCAGACACAAATCACTGATCCTAATGTTCCCATGCGTCTCCCTTCTCCTCCTTCTGTGACTTCCCTTGGCAAACCCTGCTCTAACCTCCAGCCCAAGCTGCCATCCGCGGCCCATTAAGTTGTGCCCTTTACTGGTAGTTGGAAGTAGTAAAAATCAGCGGTATATCATCTGGTTGGTTATAACTATTTCTCTTTGTTGCATGCACGGCAGGCCCATAGATCTGACGGGTTCCACAAACAGAAGAAACAGTGACTTCATTCCCTAACCCTTGCGCTAGCCGTCCTGTCAGACCGCGGCAATCTGCATCTGTAAAGATGTCAAAAGGTGAAACAGAAAAACCCTACGAATAAGGGCCATGCAACCAAGGACTACCTGAGCGATATATCCTATAGGGATCCAGCAGACGGTGAGTTTGTTGCACAATTTCCGTCGCCGAAACACTCCCTCCTTCTTCGCACTCCAAGACAGTCGTCTGAACCCTGCAATCAATGTAAGAAACTGACTGTTACCGCCGTCCCCATTTTTCAACTCAACTTAACACTAGCCGAAACAAATTTCAGACGGTCTTCTCTCTCTGGCTCCTCTCCAGGCTCGCCGGTGACCACATATGCAACGCAAACTGTCGCCGAAAGCGCCATCCTGTCGTATGTGCCTATTGTCTATCTCTACTAGGGAGGTGCTATCCGGATCGGACCATCCAATACCGGGCCACGTAATCCTGTAAGAAACCAAGCCACTTCAATGACCGCCCCGGGTGCCTCATCTCCGATGATCCATTTCGATTGGCCAATATACCGTTACTAACACTACGAAGATGATGTCACGCAATCCTCTAACCCTCAGGCCCCTACCGCCACAAGGCACCAAAATCTCCAATATCAAACAAAGAAAACACAGGTCACTCATAGCAAGTGCATTTCAGGACTCGTTGTAATTCTTACACGTACTCGTTTTTTGCCGCCACACATCACGGTTCGCTCCCAGCTGCATGAGTCCATTGACCATTCTAGTGAGTTCCATTGTCTTTCCGTCCACAATTCTTCATATAATTACGCCTCTGAAATATTTTGGTGCAACCTTGAAGGTTTCTTGCTGTTTCATCTCCAGCATTATACTGACTCTTAAATATTGTTACTTGACGCTCTCCATCCACCTCACATGATATTCCGTGTGATTTTGGCTCATTTATATTCCGTTATCACATCCATTTTGATCTTCATTTTGACTACATAATCCTTTTGACTTTTGAGGAACCCGGCCATATGGAAACGCCAGCCATTGCTTCCCAGCCAAATTTTGCGCCGGCAATACGCAGCTTTGATGCATTGAAACAGCGCGTGACTAATAATTAGAAAGTCTTGGCGAAAGACTATTTAGCCTTGACTTAAAACCTCGAAGCCCCGTGCTTGGCCTATCACATTGCAGGTTCTGATCTAAAGAACACAGACACATTGCGTTTTCATGTCCGGTTTTGTTTTCCTTGTCGTTACTTTACCATCCTTGTACAAATTTGATCATGCCTTGCATGCACCTGTCGGATTTCAGGGAATATGCGCTAAGAATAATTAGCATGTACGTTACGGATTTATCCCGGATACTTCTTCCCTGCTGTGGGTACACTGATAATTCGCTAACAGATTGCACAATTAAATTACGAGCCACTTTCCATTGGGTATATTCCCTTTTCATCCACCAATTAATCCGTGTTTGACATGCATTAACGATCATAAAAAGGCAGATCGAAGAGAAAGTAAGCAAGCGGGATCGGGTCACGGAATCAGGTGCTAGGAGAACGAGGATTTATGTGTATTTGTGGTTAAGTGTTTCAGAAATTGTGATTGCAGGGTCACAAATGAAAAACAAATTGATACCGCGTCGTTCACAAATCATGAAAACAAATAGCGGGAACCTTGGATGACCGAACCGTCTTTCAAAATTTCAGTGCATCATGACAAGACCGTCTCCTATTGCAATGTCGTGGTAACAAATTAGAAAACGAAAAAGACCCGGGAAAAACCGCATGGAGATATCAAAGGCCACTATTTCTATTAAAAACTGCGTACCAAGCCGCGGGATAAAATTAAAAAAGCATTTCACAGATTGACATGGCAAAGAGTGTCAGGAGAAAAACAACACATGTGAGCTTGCACCTGCTCCACACTAAAATCTCATGCCTTTTGGTATCCGCCTACTGTTCGATTTCAGAATCTCTCAATCAGCCGCTTTCTTCTCCCTCCAAGAGGCTGATGTGACGTGCAGAAGTCGGATGTTATGAGAGCTCCTAAAATCGAACAGTAGGCAGATACCCAAAGGCATAAAATTTGAGTGCTGAGCTTGCGCAAGCTTAGGTGCGCACTACGCTTTCGCCTTCTTCTGCAATTCTGTTGGATTCACAGCTTAGCTGGGCACTTGGAGTTTTTCTCTCCTCATTATGTTTCCCCAAACTTCAGGTACTGGGCTGTTTTTCCATTGCGTTTCTCAGCAGGCTCTAATAATGGTTGTGCCTGCATTTGCAAAACAGGGTCGTTGTAAAACCAGTTCCTGCGACTCGCGCCACTTTGCCCTCATTCTGGCCTACCGCTATCTCTATGCTAAGAAGGCTTGAGAGATCGCTTTTTAAAACAATTCGATGAACACCGTGCATCGCACGATAATTCCGCAGGCTGTATGCGAGAAAAAAAGCCACGCGCCAACTAACTGGCCCCAATGTAAAACGTCGGGTGCTTCGTTAAACCAGGGTAGTAAAACCATCTAGAAAAACTGTTCGGTTATATCAGAACTTTCATCGCGGGTACTTCACTCACTGCAGAATTTACCAAAAACTGCGATGTTTGATTAGCTGCGCCACAGCTCTGTCATCGCCATTTCGTTGTTTTCTTGTGGGAGTTTTGGTTTCATTATGGTTCCTGTCCCCTGCTGCATTCGGTCGGAATTATTGCTGTTTAAAAACCTTAGTGTTTCTCAACATGGAACGGGATTATGCATTGCTGCATCTCGAAGCTATTCTTATCCATCTAAAGAAGGCAATCGTGCTGACTGGCAAGCAGCTCTTACATTCACCCTTCCGGCCAAGATATCCATTCCGGCATTTTTGAGTACCAACATCAGTCCCCTATTCACGAGAACGTGGGATCTAGCCGTCGCTCTTCAGCCACCGGTCCATGTTCACACTTGTGTCATCTGCATACAAGAATCTTGAACCTGGATATTACTGATTCACTCATATCGATAGAGAGCTTCAAAGCCTACCGGCAGGACAGAGTTTTGAAGGAGGTGGTCTGGTAACATGCAAAAACTTCTTCTGGTCTGGCAAGTCAAAAGTTTTTATACGTACTCACTATGTGGAACTGATTGTCTCGTGTCACCCCAGGCTTCCCGCCATACCAGTGTAATCATAGCTAACTTATATATTGCCCCTTTTAGCTCGACTCTTTTCTAGCATTTATTGTTCCTCTTCTTGTGAATATTCTGCATATTATTGTAGGTGATTTCATGTATACATCAGCCCTACCACTGGCTATGCTTGACTTGACAGAGCACTGCGTTTCTTCCAACAGAGACAACTCTAATTTAGATAAGTTATTACCAACCACCCTGATTACTTTCCCCTGAAACTACGTGCTTTCATCTCAAGTAGTGATCATTGTCTGCTTCCGTTAAAGCCCAAGACATGCTCTCATTAAGCCTTTCATTCCTTCAAGCAAACAAATCAAATTTAAATTCGCCTCCGTAATATTTTGCACAACAAACTTGCTCTTCAGAAATCCCTTCCATACGCGTCTCCATTTTCCTCCATTGACCACCTGTCCAAAGACAATGTCATATTTTTCACAAAGATGGCCAACGCGACCTTTGATATCTGTTGTTCCTTTAGAAACATTTTTCGTCTCATGTGACTTCAGCTCCTTTCAGATACTGAAATCTTCAAGGTGACTCAAAGAGCACTTCTACAAATCCCGTAGCAACTCAAGCGTGCGATATATTTCGATTGTAATAAAAACTGAATTTAAGAGCATCGACACGACATTTGCCAGCCAACTCTTGCGTGGTAACAACAAACAACTTCCATGGCGATTAGGCGTTGCACAACAATCTGCCAGCGGAATCGGACCCAACCACATAGCTTTCCCCTCATAATGCTCTCACTGAAAATATTCTAACGAAGCTTTGCGTTATCAAGCGAGGCGTTCTTGCTGCACCTGCACCTTTTTAAATCAAAAATAACCATAGACAAATTACCTATTAAGGGGGAATTTCTTATGTACACTTCACACGACTCCAGTCACGTGCCTCTGCTTTCCAATAAGCCACCAGCAAACAGTGCACGGCCCGTTTCATCAGAACTACCTAAAACAGGCGCTGTATTTGCAAACCACTCACCAATTGTTACTATCTTCGCACAGCGTGGTCATGAGCACTGCGCGCCCTTGTCACTGTCCAAGAAGTAAAATGATTATTGTTATATTATTCTTGGAGACTTGGCTGAATGTAAATAAAGCAACAATGGGCTGCGCCTGCTAGTAAGCGTGGCGCACAGTTTTTTCGGCTACCAGGTTGGAAATGAATTTCATTCTATCGTATGTCAGGTAGCACCATTTGAGACAGTGATAAGACTAGATGCAGAGAGACGGAGTGGTGCTTGACACTTGCTGTGAAAATCGGCCCATTAATATAAATGAAGCCAGTTGGATATCTTTGTGCAAGACATTGTACATCTGTTGGAGTATGTGAAGGGTGGAAATCGAGTAACTTAGGGGATCCGGTCTGAGCGTCGCATCCTAATGGATCTGCGTTTGCCGAGTTGGTCCGTTTACTTAGTGAACTACTGCCAGACATTCGGTTGGCTTTTCTTGACTACATAATGATGGCTATGCATTATGGCTCCTTAGACTTGGTTGGCATCTGTCTTTGCTTTCGATGGCTAATTTCGAATGTACTGGGTAGATTGGGAGCTGGGATTAGATGGAATATTGGTTTATGGACCCCGGGGGACGGCAAAATTAACAAGCAAAATAAACAGAAGTACACCAAGTATATCTCATTTGACTGCACCGCTAGTTGTTGACGCTGAGTGGGAGGTGTGACCGTTCGACAGAAAGACTATTTCTGGAGAAATTATATGACGCGAACCATGACAGCTAAGGGTCGGAGATCCCATAAGATTTTATTTTATTTATCAGCCTATTGTGCGATACTTTAATATAGGCTTATGTCATGTCTAGATATAGTGCCTTTATCAAAGTTGGGGCGTTAGTTTCCGTTTTGACTGCAATAACGAAGACAATCCTACGATCAGCCCGGATTTCTTTTGGATGGAAACGTATTGGCTTGTTGTTTGCAAAATAAGCCATGATGTGGTCTTCAATCAAGTGCTGAATGATGTCGGAGACAACAGAGTTACGGTTGACAGTTCTATGATTTTCTGAATCAAAAGGCATGCCTTTCTCGTTTTTGGGGATTAAGATAGTCGATTTCCATTGGGAGGAGGAAGTGCCGAATTAGACAGGGTTTGAAAATGTCCACTGGAGTTGAAACACACCCCAAACTAGCAGGGAGATGACTAAAGTCAACGAATCTGGTCGAGAATGGCAGCTGACTCTCGTATTTATAAGCAGCGGAGCTTTTAATTTCGGCAAAATGAAGCCGTTCAGAAAGTTTCCAGATCGAGCGGGGTGGACACAAAGTCGAAAGTCCACTATCAGTTGTTAGAGCTATGCAACGAATCTGCCAGATGCCTCAACCATTTCTAGATGATTGCTCTGATACGTGCTGTCGAGGGTGATTATTTCGATAGAAAAGTCGGAGAACCTGGTATGGATGGAATTTAATTTTATTAGTTTTACTGCAATTACTCAGGGATTCAGCTCGTTGAGAGCAAGCAGCTTCTTGTTTCTACTGCGGGGGTCCACTATCGTTTTTATTTTTTGAAAGGTGTTTCTGTCGTATACAAGAAGTCTCTCACTCTACGGAAGTCCTCCCAAAGACTAACGACATTGCCGCTTAATAGAAAAGGACAGTTCCTTTGTGGACACCGAGCTAGTCTCAGCCTGCGTAATATTATCAACACATTTGTGCAGCTATGCCTACATTTTTTAAGTTGTTGATTGCACCTCCCTTGATAGAAGAAGTAGTCTCAGTTAAGGCTGCAAACGAGAGTTGGCCGTCGACTTTATATCTTTCTGAATTTTGACCTGGATGCTGGGGACAGAAAACCACGTTGAAAGGCTGCCACAATGTGCAGCCGACGGGCAAGTGCTAAAATCCGAGGAAACTACCTGCAATGGATAAGCGGAAATGCGCTAAGCCTATTATAGAAATTTGAACTTGAATATTTTTTGTGCACCGCCCACTTAAACCAAAGCCATACTTCATTGCGGTTTGGAAACGTTTATGTATTCTTGTCCAGTTGTATTCTAACATGCACAATTGTCTTGATGAAGTTACGCTGTTCCACACTTTGCGTTTGCCCCGTGAAAAAACCTATTGCGACCTAATAAACATTAGGCTCGCTAAACTACAGCGGGGCTATGAAAGGACCAGAGATTTTCGGTTGTTTCTGCAAATTAGTTGTCAAACCAGAGCGCTAGAAGCGGTATCGGACCACGGAAACACAACTCTAGAGCTGCTAGCTTAAGACTAGCCAAGTCGATATGCAACACTCGCAGAACAGCTAAAACGCAGAACTACCCATTCCAAGTCCTCAGCCACTGAACTCCCATATATAATTCCCTATGACATTTATGTTAGCAACCCACAGGAGATTGCAGATGCAGTTGATGATTTCTTTGCACCCGCTCTGGTAAATGCCATAAATCTTGCTACTCCTTCCCTGATTCGCTTGACTACAGAGTCGTACTGAACAATCTCATTACTCCCAAGAGAAGTATCCCAGCTGTTGTGAAAAGCAAATTTGGATTCCAGTTTAGGCCTGACTCACTACCTCTGACGGTCTTCTGGCCCGGTGGGAGCGGCATCTCAATAGTGTTGAAAAACATCTTAAATTTGTTTATTTATTACAAAGCTTTTCCATCACAGAAGAAAACCTGTGATCAAATCGGTTCAAAAAATACTCACACGCTGCTCCCCTGCCAGTTACCGCCCAGTTAGAGACCACTATGGTTTCCAGAATCTTGGAACGTTTAATAAGAGATAGTACTATTGCTTATCTTCTGAAACGTGATCCTACTGACACTAGAAAACATGGCTTTCTTCGTAAAAATTCATGTGCCATTTGCCTAACTGACTACTTGAATTATATCACCAAGGCCCTAAACACCCGAAGGTGAGTTATAGTAATATCTTTGGACATGACAAAGTCTTTTGACAGAGTGTCTTACCGTATATTGCCACATAAAATCGAATTTTACAGCCTCACCAATCCCATTATGTGGTGTTTTTCATCCTATCTGTCACCTAGAAAGCAGGTAGCTCACGTAACTGGTTTCATATCCGTACTGGGCCCCAAACTCTTCCTGTTATATGTGGACGATGTCTTCAACGTTATCCAAAGTAGTGCACCTTTTCTGTTTGCCGAAGGCATATAAAATAGTCTACGCCATTCCACCTAGAGCCTCAGAGTCCACCGTAAGTGACGTCGCGAGATTTACAGCCACTCATTTTCTGGGTAACAGGTTGCATGATGAAATGCTTTGCTGAAAAAAACAGCATCATGGGTTCAAGTGCGTTATAACCCCAGGAGAACTCAAAATAGGTGACCAGATCAGCCCTGTTAACTGTCAGGTTTGCGACGTAGGCCTAAACGTTTTTTGCACCTTAACCTTCACGCAAGTTGTGAAAGCAAGTGGATCAGTAAGGCTGTTCCAGAGAACTATGAAATTAGAAGAGAGCAAGCTGCATCTGTTCGGAACCCACGTCAGCACCATTCTGGAGTATTACTCTCTAGTCTGTTCGAACATGATGCAGTGCGACAGGATGGCGATCAAAAACGCCCAGCTAAATTTTACCCAGCAGCTGACCGGCCGCTCTGTAAACCTAAATTAAATGGGTTGCTGTATGGCGCTGAAATTGAATCCATTGTGGCTCTGATGCACAAGGGCAAATCTAGTACACTTTAATAATATTACAACGGGGAACAACTGCCACTCGTGTTAGAAACCCACTTCAATGCTCTCTTTGAAATACAGAGTTAAGTATCACACTTCCAGTACCGAAGCCGTCTGTCGGAGCTAATTTCTTTACTGCTAAGTAGTCGTCTTGTAGAAGAAACTCCCCCAGCAGCTGCGCATCCTATCACCATCACCTATGGCATTTAAAAATGAAATAAATAGATTACTTGCTGTACCATTTCTTAGTTATCATTATCAAACACTTATCTGAAGGTGAAGTATATGAAGCGAGATTGCGTCTGAAAATGCGTTGACGGCACGAGCTTGTGCTTCGTGAAGGAAAGAAATCTCCTTACCCAGGCTGTCATATGAAAAGGCGAAACTGCGTTGACGTATAAAGTTATTCCTCACCCCTCCCCGATGTCACCCCTGTCCACTTAGACGCCTCAGTACTCCTCAGAAACCTAGCTCCGGATCCGCAAACCGAATTGCGGTTATTCCGTACAGGGTTGCCCAGCACACCAAAGCGGTGGGGTATCCTCACTCGACCATGGTACTTCAAACGGCTACTCCCACTATCAGCTTCATTCCTTACTCTTCACCATCGCCTCCCCCTATAGTTCTTACTCGCTTAAATCATTGTGTCTCAGACAAACTCAAACAACTCTGTCCAGCAAAAAATGGTCGACACTTTGAATTCTTTCTTCTGTTCTCACCAAAACCCCCTTTCCACCTTAGATAATTCGGATCTCCTTCCTCCTCTCCGTGAACGAATTAGCCCTATGTGGATTCTGTTCTTCCCTTTGGCAGTCTACATTCATCACGCCCCCTATTCCTGACCAGTTCTTGGGCTTAAGCATCATGACCTCCTAGTCTAAACTATAAATAATGAGTTGTCTACCGTCATTTTAGTTCCTGGTGCTACTCTGTCTCTTATGGCCCGTTTTGTAATTCATATCTGCTGCGGTTGTTCTCGCCCCACCCACTCCCAAATACCGGAGAGCTTCCCCATACCTATGTGTGTAGACCATCCACCTGCTGAATCAGCCCGGACACCTATGGACACACAAAGTAAACCGGACTGCGGACAGCGTCAGTCATCATTTTTGAACTAAACCCAGTGCCTCAATACTTTCTCATTCTGAGCCGCCCAAACGATTGATGGCTCCTTAATTTTGCAGCTGGCAGAAACACCAGACCGCTGCTCTTTCCTTCTTCTTTCTTTCCAGATTATCAATTTCTGCTTGATTATATACAGTGGCCTGCCAATCTGGTTACCTCGGTTTCCACCCGCCTTGGGTTATCCACTCTGTGAAACCTAGTATAAGGCTCGTCTTACCCATACTATATTTGCATTCTTTCATCCACCTCCCGAGAACACTAGCGTTGCCAAAATATGGTGGGGCTCGGTCAAATTTACCGCTTTGGCCGGCGCACATCTGGCAGGCTACTCGGCTGCCGCCATGTGCTGGTGCAAATAGGTTGGCGGATTACACATTCTACGTTTACCCCTAGGGGGTATTCTTCCACTAGCACTGCTGTGATAAAGTCCCTCAAATCCTAATGCTCCACGTGCATTCTTTAGTTCTAGCTTCCCACTGCTCCCTCCCAAAGCTCTTCTGACCCAAACTTTAGTGACAAATAGAACTCACGCGGAACAATTTTAATTGGCATTAGTTGCTTGTTGTCATGTTGCATGCGCCTGAAACTATTCATGAAAATGAATGGAGGCCATCATTTGCCATGAAACTTCATAGCGGCCTGCAAATTTGGAATATCTTCCGTCTCCTGGATATCGTATTTGAAATGATTCCACCAAAGCCGTATTTCAGCCACGTGCCAGTTCCTTTATCAATTCCCCTTCACCGTTGGATCCAAATGAAAATCAAGCGATCAGAAATGTCCAAAATCAAACCTAGAAAACTAGACAAGTGACCAAAAACTTTTATGCCATGCCACCGTCTCTAGCTGCCTAAATGAACTGTGATTCCAATATCCCAGTCTATGCGTTCTGCTAGAAATTGTCTCCAAATCTTCCGTTCCGTAATATAGGTGTCTTTTCTCCCCACGCGCTGCTCACTCTACCATGCCCAGTTCCGTGTCTATTTCCATCGCTTTGCAATATCACCACTATGAGAGACCTACCAGTGGCGTCGTCGAACCACCACGGTCAGCTGCATGCGTATGACGGCCTGTGACATACACAACAGACACAAAATGGCTGGGCCGAGAAGTCACCATCGATCTCAACTTCCTCGCGTGTTAATTCGCTATCGATTGTGCTGTCATTCTACAAATATGACCTGGGATGCACATCATTCGCCACTGTATATGCCTGCTACATTTTTTCTGTGCGACCCTCATTGCGCGACATAATCATGCGCACTGCATGCATCGGCACTGTCCGAGAAACAAAACTTATTATAATTACTAGTACTGTTATTCGCGTTTCCCATGCATCATACATATACAAATTTGGCCTTGCTTTGCGCAGGCTTTTCGCAAATCAAGAAGTATACAATATTATTATTATATATTCGTTCTGTATCTTCCTTTCTTTTTGAATGCTAGCAACAAAAGTAACAAGCAACTAGGAGCAGCAAAGGTAGATCATTAAATTATTTACCTTTTGTCTTTTACTTCTTATATGAATGAAATAACAAAATACACCTTTTTCAGGAAGGGGGCCACTGCCAGCAGAGGGTTGCCAAATGGGGAATTCGAACGGAGGTGGGAGGACTCAAACTCACGACCCCTAAGTCTAAAGGCCATGACATTATCCGCTTGGCCACCGCTGGTCTGGAGAATTGAAGTTTTCCTGTTTGACTTTGGAATTCGAATTAACTGGGTCAGTTATACGCAATACTTTGTTTCGACAAGAGCCTGGTGGGCTGTGGATGTAGCCAATTTGAGGGATTTGTCTGCCAACATCCGCCCTGTGCCGTTTGGCATCCTGAGCGTAATTTACCTGAGGGTCTTGGCGCAACAAGGCTGGTATATACGAGGCAGTGGCCCTCACGCTGAGACAGAATACTTGCTCCGACTGACTGATATCCTGGGATGACAACTACATCGTCTGGGGTGTCACCACCGGGTCATGTCTCGGGGATCCGTAAAAATTCCTTAGTGAAAGAAAAATTTAGAGAGTGTGTGTTGCATTTTTCTTGCTGGGAAATGGGCATTAAATAGAAGTATTGGACAGCGCTTGACAAAGTAGTCAACAGGAAAAAACGAGGGGCATTCCGGAAGTTTTTTCCTGACAATGGACCGGGAGTTACTCGCAAATTGGCTGGGTGTCGTGATCTTTCTTCTGACTCGGGAGGTCAGGAACATTGTTCCTAATCGATATGTGTCACAAATCGGCAAGGGATCTGTTCAGTGTTTCTGAACATGTCGGGAAGATGGGTCGAGGAATGTGGCATTTCAATGTGGGAGAAATTACGTATAGCTGAGTGGGGTAAGGGGTGAAGTTTTGACCGCTTTGGGAGGCATAGTTGTAATAGCTGCTGATTTTCTCGTGTGTACTATTTGTGGAAGCGTGCGGTGAGAGTGAGGCTTGGAACGTGGTAACCATTTTTCTGCCAGCAGGCGCCATATGCGGCATAACTCGACATTCGAGGGCAGGGACGTGCTTCTGTGTTTGAAGGAAGACAGTGTGACTTTCTCTGTGGCACGGTGGAAACAGACAGAGGGCTCATTAGTGGTAAAAAGTGTGACAAGGGCAGGCGGAGTCACAATAAGCACCTTGTCAGTACGGAAGGCAAATTCCTCAGTAAGATTGCTGCTGAATTTCGGATATGAATAATGGAAGAAATAAGTGAAAGTGTGTTGCTTGGGCTACGACTTTGTGGCCACGTATGATCCCGTGCATGCCAAGTGTTCGTGAGTGTGGGGCTACTGGTTGTTGTACAGTGACTTGAATGCCTCTCAAGGTACCCATGACTACGAAGTTGGCTCAGGTATGCCCAGAAGGGATAAAACCAGTGAACTTCATTCTGTAAGTGATGTCTCAGCAACAGAACCGACTCGTGATTGCGTGGAGAGAAAAGATTGAAGGTAAGTAATTGGATGATCGTACCAATACTGGTTTGCGTTTCGATGCGAGTTTACCTTTACCTCTAGTAACTAGTGTCAAGTTAGGTGGGGTGCGCATTTGGTCGCACTTCCGTCGGTTTCATCTAGGTCCACGGTGACTTGGGTTGTGGTGGGCAATGGGTGAGACAAATGAAATGTTTTCCTGGTACTCCACCCAAAGTTGTGCTTTGGCGGTCAGGATGGCGGGGCCCCCTTGTGTGACAATGCGCTTAGCGCGGAGTTTAAAGAATGTGCCGCAATTTGGGCGAGGTTGCACGTAAGATGTGCAGTCAGTGCCAGCTATTGCGGGAGGCATCGAAGATGACGTAAGCTCCCGCTGCCGTTTGTTGTTTTTGTGTGATGGGAACCAGATTGGATTAGGGAGGTGAATTCTTGCCCAAAGAGGGAGCGAAGTACCACTAAGTGATCGTAATACCTCTGCTGAAAGGGGGATTTGATAGTCTGTATCCGGATGTAGATGATGGGTGTAGTGTTTGCCGCAGTTTGGCTGCTCCTGCCGAACACCTTAGCTGAGGTCTCGTTTGACAAACCCAGAAAGTATTGGATATGGAGAGCGCGGGTACCTTTTGCAGAGCTTCGTGGCGCGGCAAATTTGTAAATTATGTCGCATACGCTATAATAATATTATGTACATTTCTCCATCAATAAGAGTTATGCACCGGGCGAGATCAATTTGGCACAAATATCGCATAGAGAGACGGTATACAAAAACGAAACCGGAGAAGGGGATATGTTTGTGCTCCTCTGAATAACCCATGCACCATTGGAAGCACAATTAGAACCTTCAAGGTGCGAGTTTTTGGTCAAGTATCAAGGTTAGCCAAATCGTCCGACAGGATCATACAAGATTCCCCGGCACAAGTTTCCAGTGTTAGAACGCGAGTCATTTCTTGTTTAAATGGATTTCTCCGACGGTGTGCAGAAAACCATTTCAAATAAAAGTCAGATCAAATATGGGCATGTGACAATTTAAGCTCAGGCAAATATAGTCAAAATGCTGGATGGCCAAAACAATATTTCGGACCAAAATAAGAGCTGGAGTTTTTGGGTAACGTGGACTTGTTCTTCCGGATCGCATGTTCAACAAAACGTTGACTGTCCAGCGATGGTGTTGCTTGCACGTTGCAGGTGCACGCTCCGTTCCCGCGATCCTTCCAAATAAACTCAACTTGCTACCCCTTCTAACCACCTTTTCCTTGTACCGGCTAAGTGTCAGGGTAGTCAGCATTGTATTCGTAAGAAGAAGAGAAAGAGTGAGCTTTAGTGGTCACAACGGTTGAGGGCAAGTAAAACTGATACAAGGTCAGCAGTACGACAGTCCGTCTCAGAAAGCTGCTATGATAATGGCCTAACAGACCAAAAAGCAATTCAGCGGCAAAATGCCTCATTGAGAAGCACCATACTGAAAGTCTAGTAGCAGCAGGCTTATTATATATCTATCAGAGACTAGGGTATAAATACAAAGTAGCTGTTGCGTTCGACCAGCAATAAGTGTCATTTTCGTGTAATGATCAACCCAACCAACTCGTAATTTCATGGTATGCGAATCACGGATAAAAGCAGCATTCATAAACATCCAATTTACTGACAGAACAATGAATAATCAGGATGAGATCAGTTCCTTATAGCATCGAAATTTGTGTAAAAATATGCGTGAAGTATGAGTATAGTTGATCGTTATTCAACAAAAAACAGTGACGGTAGTGAAAATTTCTCGACGGAGTAAATTTTCCAGCGAAACCGAAAGACGCTTTTGAAAGCGTAAAGATAAACTGGTGGAAACAGATAAATAGCCGAAGCAAAGGAATGAATTTCTCGGAAGCCTACTTGTCAGCATAAGTCAAATTGACCATCAAAAGACTACGGTGCGCTGCCACCGCAACACTCCCTTTGGGGGGCTCATTGGCGTTCAACACCTGCAGCATCCATAGGAGAAACCACTGGACAATCACAAGCCCAGGTACAATGTAATGATAAGATAACAAGCATAGCAAATTCACTAAATCCACAGACAATTGGGACTCATTATCGTGTACATTTTACCAGGTAAAAACGGTAAAACGTCAGGTATGCGCTAAAGAATGCCAATGACAAGTCCCCACTGACTCTCTATCCCCCACAAGTAGGTCACAGTTAGTTTAGTTTCCGGTTGCGCTTCCAGCGCACGTTTTAAATTCTGTCAACTAACTCGCTTTCCTGGAAATACGCTCCACATTTTCTTCAGATTACTCTTATTTAAGACATCCGTGGAAGTTCAACGTTTTGCCTACTACCACCAGACCTTTCTTCCTCTGCCTTTCTCGTCCTATCCAGTCATTAAGTTCACTGAGCCAGTTCCATGAAGCCACCTAAAATGGAATAGTCCCTGCTGTCCCAAAAAGCAAACTGTCACCCCGTATTTTAGGGGAAAGTAATTGCATTCACTTCATTACTATTTCCACTGCTGTTATATCTCAGGTGTTATTGAAATATCCCAAGTCCTTGAGCACTGTACACGTGACGCGATTCGACTGGAAACCTAACAAGCCCAATGAGTAACAGTTCATCTTGCAGTACTGGCATGTTTTACTTCCAAATTTTTCCTGGGAACAAATTTACCAACGATTTTGTTCTCGTCTGAATCATCGGCAAATTTGCCAGAATCCAGTGGGAAATCTCACACATGGTCGAAACCGCAGTATTTGAGCACCGATTTAATATGACCATGATTGGCTGTTTTTTCGTATTCAATGCCAAGGTCGAAGGCCGACTTACCTCACAACATTTTTCGCCGCCTTTCTGTCAGCTGATGTCCTTCCATAATGATACGTTTATTTTTATTGGCATTGCTGCTCCCAACCGCGCAAATTTATCCCGAAACCGAGCATGCGTTTTGCATCTCCTGCGATATATGCTTTTAGCTCAGTTTAGTTCATTATCTCTCAATCTGTTGGCATTGCTTCCACTTCGGCAGTCCAAATTTCGTTGTTTAAGGAACCAACCAACTAAAAAATTGATGCTTCTAAAACCGCTGTTAGATGTCTTGTGGCAGCAATAACACAGGAAATTATTAAATGGAGATAAGTGATCACAACAATAATGCTTACAAGTACTAACCTACTTGAATAATATCCAGACTTTTCATATTGGGTTATCTGTGGGCATACACAGTGATACAGCGTACCAGGTGCCATTAGTAACTGTCAGAGGCAATAAAAATTATCCACCGTTTTAATGAAGCAACCACAGCTTTACTACTACGAATAATAATGGGTATATCTCTCACAATTCGAGAGTTATGCGCAAGGCAAGATCATATTTACACAAAGATGGCGCAGTGAAAGTCGTAAAACAAAAATTTAGTCGTTAAGATGCAGCGTGCGCTCTCATGGACATGACATGCAATAAAATGGGCTAATCAAGGGTTTTTGGGCTTCAAATCAGAGCTAGACAATCCTTTGCCGAAACATGGTGGGGCTGACCAAGAGTCGCGCACTGCGGGTTAATCCATGTTTAAACGCATCAAACGTGCGCATCGCGGGCGCATAATTTGGCTGGGAAGAAATGGCGCGTGTTGTCAAGGCTAATGACGAAATTTCGGGTATTTACGAAAGGTCCAAGCCCGCGAAACGGCCATGTTTTTGCGGGCGTTCAAACCGTTGGACGTAGCTCATCCACTAGCGATAACTGATACTGACAACTGTCCACCTCGCGATAACTGGTAACGGTTGCTGTTGAATGTCAGCTGTTATAAGTTTTCAACGTGGTGAAGAAGTGATGAATCAGAAGGAGCGAAGCTAGGAGGATAATATTGATGTTATTTTGTACAGAAAAATGAAAACTGTCCATTTAGCATGCCAAACTCGCAAAAAGTATGGGCCGTGATAGTGAAAATGACCCTTTTGTATTGCGTATTTTCGTTGCTGGCTGGGAAATTGAAAATGTATATAAATAACTGTCTGCCCCAAGATAACGAGGATGTCTACCTAAATATAATTTACATATATATATGTATATGTATAAATATGTATATATATACATGTAAACATACATATGCACCGGGGTGATGTAATGTTTATATACATTTTTGCTGCGTAATCGTCACATGAATGGAGTTTGTCGATTCTATGCGTTTATGTATGACTCAAATCGATATAAAGTGGCCAAAATGTGTATATGTGCATGTACATATATGTATATATAGAAACGAAAACATGTAAATAAATAGATGTGCACCTATAGGTATATAATGTGGACATTTACATGGCGGAACTTTATAAATCCATATACGTGTTTGTAGTAGACACATGCGTATATGTAAATATATATATAAGTATATACATAAATCTATATATATGCAGCTATTTATGTTTCCACTGGACATGTACATCATATACGTTGTTGCACCGACATGCACAAGAAAGTATTAATAACGCTTGCCTTGTGCTGATAGACAATGCACACAGATGTACACCTCTTGGCTCAGGTAGTCGGCGCATTGCGAGTGAATCCAACGTTGGCATACGTCGCATTGCAAACATTCGGTTGTCGTCCAAAACCACCACGGGCTGCTCCAGACTGCAGACGAGTAAGACTATTATTATTCCGAACGGTAACTAGGCGATTAAACTTATCCCGCAAATATCGACAAACATGTGCTAAATTTCCAAAAATTTCGGTTACGCTAATTACGTGCGCCTCCTGCTCTGGGGTTAGCTTACGATTGCGCGTGTAATAACGGTCCATATTTGGAATCTTCCAAATAAATATTACTTGAAAAGGTAGCAGACTTACCGACGACCACTTTGATTTCTAAATCAGATTCAAAATCGGAAAAACTAGCACAAAAACGGCGAACGTAACGGCTAAGCACGTCAGAATCATCATTATGGGCAGCAGAAGCGTCCGCACGAACAGCCATGGTAGCCATGAGAGCGCAAGTGACGCGATTTCCGGTTTCACCTACTTTTATACCCATAATCGTCCGTTTAAACAATGATCACCTTATCCAGATTAACATTTTCTTAATTTCCGAAAAATGCGCAATAACATTCATTCCATTTCCATAACAATTCTTTTTTAGCTTCACAAGAGAGACTTTTCAACGTGGACCTCTCGTCACTAACCGAAGTTTCGTCAAGTGGCCGGGTTCAGCAAAATTCAGGAGGGTAATGTGGTAAAGGTGAAGATCAATATGAATATAACAACGGGATGGAGATGAGTCGAAATCACACTGGATATCATATGAGGTGGATGGGGAATGGTAATTAACAACATTCAATACTCGAAATAATACTTAAGATGAAGCAGCAGGAAACGTTCAAGGTTGCATCAAACAATTTACGGGAGAAAATTTATGAAAAATTGTGGACAGAGACAGTGGAACTTACAAAAATGGTCACTGGAATTATGCGGCTGGCAGCCGATTGCGATGTGGCGGGAAGAAAACCAGTACGTGTGAGATTTACAATCAATCCTTAAATAAACTTGCCATGAATGACCTCTGTTGTCTTTAATTGTCAGTTTCTTCGTGTGGCAAGCAAATGAGAAATCAATCCTAAAAAGAATGAACTACATGAACCGAAACGATTACATTTTTACAACAGGTTTCATTCCGACAGATCATGCGATGATAATTAGGCATTGCATTAAGCTTTCACCATGTACAATTTACCAGTACGTGAACACATAGGACAATAATTACAAGGATCACAATACGCCTAGTTTATGGCACATAAATGGTGATTAATCCATCGCCGATGTCACGAGTAATGGAAAGCCACTCTTATTAACTGGTTTATAATGCACGTGCTTAGATGTATCACCATTCACCGTTACCCACGAATATCAACAAAAATGCAAACGGAAAGATGATCGGATGCAGTCTAGTTAGGAGGGAGGTAAGGTTGGCTTTATACATCAGAATTTTGAAAAGTCGTTCAATGGGGTGAACCCAAATTTTGCGGGTATTTCATAGTCTACTCATCTTAGAAAGTGTGCGGTGATACATTTATCTCATTTGGTAAAAATTGTCGTATATAGGGGTAAACCAATGGGATTACCAGCTGCTCCCTGCTGGAGAAGTTGTTGCGTAACATGGCCCCAGCAATATCCAACATTTGATCAGGGGGATGTGTTCAGACTGACGGTGAAGAAAGTGACGAAGGTACTGTAAAAATGAGGACAATTCTTCTAACCTTTGCAACTACGCACGTTATGGTTTATTGTCAGTCATTTCAACAGAAGCGACCTACAGATGGAGCCAGCCAGAGACCAATCATGGAGTTGGTAAGTACATGAGGGCCACGAATTTCAAGAATTTGGGAAATGTAGAAAGATTCCAACTAAAAAAGATCCAAATTGAGTTTCGGTCGTTTCCGACGGGAAACTGGTGTTTTCTTACCTAATTCCCATTTTCATCGTCCGGGGATGTCGCGGTTAATTTCGATTAGTTTTTTGACAAGTACGCCGTGTCTAACGTCACGTAACTGCCTATTTTCAGCCAGATTCCACACTGTTTTGTCCCCAAGTCTTTCAGTTCACTTCAGCTCAGCTGTTATGAGACAAGAATTTTGATCTCAGCTACTCCAACGCCCAGGTCGGTGCGGTGTTGGCCGATGCTCGTAGCCACCTACAATGCCAATGTTTTATTTATTAAAACCTAAGGATAGAGCACAGTATGAGATCCAACCGATGCGTTTTGTGTTCTCACCTGAAGCTTACCGTCACCCAGCAGCATTCTAGTTCTTCATTACTTCTATTCACAATATTACTACCAACAACATGTTTTGGAAGTCGGTTCTTTAGCAGAAATGGCCTACTGTAAAATAGCCTGGCTCTTCTCTGGAGCCGTGCATGGGAGATCTGTGATCTTAAGCTGTGAATTCTGGTGCCACTGTTTGGTATAATAGTGGACAGTCCCTCTTATGTTATACCTGAATGACCCTGCACTATTTTGGACGTCTCCGTCAGGTCACTGGGCATGCATCGTTGTCTGACAGGGAAAATGCCAAGTTCGTGAGGTATTTCCTTGTAGCTTTCGTGCTTTTGGGCAGAGACTAGCTTCTAAAACTTTTTCAGACAAATTATATCCTTTCGCAGTTACGACGCCCGGAATCGAACGCAATGCTGAGGTACGATGTTCTGGTAGTCGAGCGCAGACTCCCAAGCACTTCGGGTTCCTTGCACGATATTGTTGGTCTGAGGCTAAAAAGCTCCCTCCGTTCTAACATCCTATGTTTGCGCAGTGTTTGGGTTCTTTCAACTTGCTCCTCAGGTCTTCAACCAGATGCCGCGATGTCATTCTTTCCACTTCATGCATGCTTTTTTTCTAGAGGCTAGCCTATAACGCCTAGCAAGGTTCCACCTAAGTAACTAGGCTGTAAACGCCCCGATGTCCTTTGAAATCATCAACGAGAAGATAGTACGGGTTTCGCGTGCTCTCTGCTAAGTCGGTTATGGATATCGGAAAGGGTGTGGGGTCATGCTCCTGAGCCCTGGGAGACACCCTGTGGCAGGCCAGCGAGGGAAATTCGTTTGCCCCAAAGCTTAAACTAAGGGTACTTGCCACAAGAAAGCAGCTAATCCAATAATTAGTTTTTCTCTTTTACCCCTGAATACGTCATTTCATAGTTCAAATGAATGCAGATAATTGTCAAACCCCTGGGCGGGCACTGGCCTCTCACTAAGGGGGATTACTGAGCTGCGTGACATTCTGTGCTAAGAGTTCCGCAAGTAAACCGCCAAGGGTGTAATGGAAATTTTTTCTCCCTCCAACACTCAGCTTATTTGGCCGTTGTTGCTCATGCAAAAAGTCTTGGCTTCTTGTGGCCCCTCGGTCTTCAGCGAACCATTAGGTGTATCTTCTGCTGCCTGCGGTGATTTTCTGCATCTACAAACGTTAGCGTTTAAACTTACCCCAGCAAAAAATCTTTCTCTTCAAACACTTCCTCCGTCACTACCACAGCCAGATCCAATATTTTTGAGCTGCTTCGCTCATTTCAGGTTAATCCGGTTCAACGTTTACTGAAGGGGTTCTGGTATTTGCGATCGTTACCCGCCCGCGAACAGTGGTTTCTTAAAGCATCTCTGGAGTTGCTGCAGCACTGTGGAATTTGCGCGCGACGTCCTGATCGTCTTCCGCGGTTACTTTAAAGTGCCGTCTGGGTCTGCAACAATAACCCCGGTTGTAGGCCGGGCTATCGCTGCGGGAATGGACATTGTAATCGCCAGTTTTTGTAAAAATAGTAACAAGTTATACAGTAGTTTTGTTTCTCGGAAAAATAGCATTCGAAACTTAGGTAACTTCATCGTTTTTGTTTTCGGTTGTTATTAAGAATTGGACAGTAGATCACCGCTTTTTAACGCACTCAGCAGACAGAAACAGCCCACATGCAGTCCCAGCTTGAAGAAACATGTTCTGGTGATAGCCAGTGAGCCATCATTAATCGGTTGTTGTGGGAATAACAATTCCAATTGGCATGTAGCTATTTTCAGACAATGTCTTGATTCTTCACCATTTTCACGGCGATATGTTTCATCTCCCCGTCGCAGTGGCATTCTGAGACCTCGGGTACAAATCAAGTCAAATGGATGAATCCCACTGAGGAAATTCTTGGAAAAGGCACCTGGGCAAGTGCGCATCCAGAAAATCCTCTTTGGAGGGTTCAAAACTGTCGTAAGACAAATAAACACTTCAAAAACAGCAGAATCGCCCATACCCGCAGTCAGCGTAAGTAAAAGAACGCTATTCGAAAGTCGTAGAGCTCACGAACTTACGCATTCCGATGACAAGATTAAAAAATTGTAGCCTGCGCAAGCTATACATCGTTCGAAACTAGAAAAATCTTTATTTAGGACACGTTATGTTCCACATACTTCAGCAGTATGACACTGTAACGACCATACAAAAATGGGTAACGAGCAACGGTTCTGACATGTTTTGGCTCAGGCCATTCCAAAGTCTAGAAGTCTATTATAAGTACGCACTGTGGTTCGGTATCCACTTCTTACGGAGTTCATCAGGTTCGCCAAAGAAAACAGGAACGCAACTACCCTGGTGCACAGTTCGAAGAGAAATATGAAATCCAGTCCCATCTCTCGTTTTTATTAGTACTCGAGCTCTGCGTTGGAATGCCTGATCGTCCAATTTCTGAACCAAAAGACATTTGGATAAGAAGGTGCGTCAATAGAAGGACAGTGGAAGCTCTCCTCGGATTCTGGGATGAAATTAGGGAATCTTGCGCATAACACCAGCTGTTATCTTTCGTGTTCTCTTTAAGCGGGGAAATTCTTGCTATGCATTTTCTCCGACCAATCTCCACAAACTTTAAGATCCTTCCTTCCAGTTCAAACATTGCCATCTCTAAACATTTGGCACCTGTATGCTCTCTAGCCCTTCTGGAAATTCGCACACTGGCGGCGAGGATTCTCGCCGTCTTCACTTGCGTAAATCCAGTCTGAGTTATTTCAGTGCACACCGGTAACCCGCGTCCATTCAATATTACGGCTGCACACATTCCCTGTACTTTTTTCAGTTGCGAACGCTTAACTTGCCGTGGTACAATGGAGCTGTCCAGAATCAGACAACCAAACAAGGATGCTCATGTGCCCACGGATGGAGATTGAGTTAAGCGTTTTCAGCTGTGGTGCACGGGTCGAAGGGCCGCAGGGAATTAAAACTGAACGGCATTCTTTAGGGTTGGTGGGCTATCCGCTATATTCGCTTACGAGCACTCTGAGTTCCATTTCGGGTTGCGGCATGGGTTTATTGTTGACACGGGGAGTTGCGAACAGGTTATTTCCGACAGAGTCCTCGAACTGACTCAGTCAGTTTTTGCGTCAGGCCTACTTCTGTGCGTATTTTTGACGTCACTGGTCACCGTATCGCGCTACTTACTGCATCCACTATTCCACAGTGCGGATGAATTGACTTTTTGTCTCAGAGGATAATCTATCTTAGGATCGAATGCCCTGAGTGGGTTAGCTTGTTCTGTTTTATTTCGGTTTCCGCCAAGTCCTACCTTAGACCAGTCAACGACCCAAACAATAATGGCAGTGTTACGACAGGAAGAGAGACATATACTGGAAGTCGACGAATGTTAGTATCTGGCATACAGAATGTTGTTTTGAAGGCAATAATTGAACTGGAGTGGATGATACACAGCCCAAATTAAACCAAACTATCATAGGCGATTCTGTATAACAGGCCATCGATAATTTTGAGCAAAGCGGGTTCCAAAGCAAAAGAGCTAATCGACCCGAAGTCAAAGAACTAAACACAACTTAATGACGCGTCTTCAGCACTATAGTGGCAAATCAACCAAAAGTAATTTTGACAAAATCCGCATAGATGATAAAAGCAACAGTTATTGGGATAAGAAACGAAACGCTTTTAAAGAAAGTCAATCAGACGGTATTCTTAGCAAGACAGTCCGATCTAAATTTCTGCACAGTGGCTGCCACAGTAACCAAGCAAATGGTCGTGACCAGCAGGTAAAGCATCGGTAAAACAAGGGATAATGCATGGCACTTCACAACGGCCTAGTAGCCATGATGTAGATAAATGATGCTGTACTGGCCCAAAATGACCTCACCATGATAGAAACACAAAGCCACAGAAACCAGCGTTCGAAAAGAAGACAGATAATGAAGTCCAATAAAAGGAGTGTGCTGAGGATTAGCAAACGTTGATAAACTTTACACGAGTGAGTTTACTCAAACTGCTCCTGATCGAACAAAGGTCTTCAAAATCGCTTCAGTGGAGCGGTATTGTCATTTTCTGGTGGCCTCCGTTTTTCTCAAACCCGGAGTTCACGGGACTTGCACTATTGCACTTGCATACTCCACAGCCTCGGACCGCGGAGGCTACTCGGGCCCTTCTCTCAAGTACAGCTCATGCACTTCCTTATGCGGAGTTCCTCTGTGCACATAGGCCGGTTGGGATAAACCATCGGCACCCATATGGTCCTGTTGCCACATTTCCAATACTCTCGGATCGTTGGTTCCGATGCCAAAAAATATGTAGTTCGCTGCCAGATTCCACAATTTTCCTGACCTTTTCTACGTGGCGTGCCGGGCCAGCGAAAATTCTTCTAAACTTGGTTGAACTGTTTGGCTATTTCCGAAGGTATGAGCAATTAACCTCCATGCCGCGGCCTACAGACAATATGTTACCACCCCAAAGCAAAGGAGGAATGTCAAGCGCAATTGCTAGCCGGTGTTCCGCTTCAGAGACCTTGCGATGCAGTGTTCAGGAACCCCTGGTCCTTTGCAAGACAGCAGCCTTCAGCAGCGTCGACTTGCTCCCTCGCGAGCAACCAGAGTGATCTTTAGACTGATCTACTCAACTTTAGATCTCGCGTTGAGGTCTCGAAGGTAGAGTCAGGTGAAGCTGAACTTCCCGTGTCGACAGCCAGTCTCCGATATTTTGTTTTAGGCAACTTCGTGACTTACCGTTCCAAAACGTACGTTATAAAACCTTTCCGGCACTGGACTCTGATCGACGGTTAGAAAACTTGGAATTCTGAGACAGGGTATTTTTCGTCCCGATTCAAATTAGACGCTGAATAAACCATGCGATCTAGCCCTGTACACCTAAACATTAGGGTCAGGCCCGATCCCAGTTGAATGCACGTAAGGAGAGGACAAACTGCAAAATTTACCCTACCACCGAAAACTCAGTTGTCACCGGGAGCCTAGTTGCAGTGGTTCCGAAAGTTAAATGCGAAAAATTGGTAGCAGTAGGTATTACTGCCAACGCTAACACACTGGATATTCGCTTTTTTCCAAACTGCCCCTCAACTGGGTCTAAAAAAGGAACTCGTGGGGGGACATTTCCGTCAGTATCTGACTAGAACTTTGGTTCCACTAAGATTTCACCACTCCTCTACTCGTCAAGGCTGGAGTTTATTATCTTTTCAAGTCCTTTATTGTGATACGCCAGTTTGGATACCGACTGCTGATTCTGATTATTTCCCTTTACAATAATTTGCCTGATAATGCCCTAGTTGTGTCTGGCTGGCCGCGAGCCAGTTGACAGGTCCCGCTTTCTCACAACTCTGCCTCCATCACTGCCCATAACGTGAAAAGTACGTAATCAAAGGTTTTTACAACAAACGTCATACCAATCGCATAACTATATAGAAATATAAAATTTACATCCAATTCGCTCATTTCCAACCATCGAAGACTCCTGATGACATGAAAATTCCAAAATTCGACTATTCATAATGTGAACATTCGTCCAACCTACTGCGCAACAGACTAAACATTCCGCCAAGCGCTGCCTTTAAATTCCTCCTCCGTTTGTCGCTTTGTGTCATTCGTTATCTATTGTCATTTAAAGCTTATGATCACCTTTTACAGTCAAGGATATTGTAAAATAGAGCGATACATTTCCGTTGGTGAATAAGGGCCCGACAGAACTGTAAGGCATACTGGCAAAGTCACAGAGTAAAAGGCAGACGGCAATGATGAGAGCTTTGAAGATGTCCAAAATGCGAATCGGGACGGATTCTGAAATCGTGTTTCACAATGTTCCTGGTCGATAGAATAGAAAAAGCTCGGGTCAACAACCAGATGCGAGCAATGTATTGCTATTTATCGTGGTGCCGAAATGGCCCCGATACGACAGTACACGCGTAGGCCTGTCACGGCAGAAGGGCATCTAGTGGTCAAGGTGATTCGAGAGCGAAGACTCTCGAACTAAGCAGCACGAGCGGAGAGATACTGATCTCGAGTGCGATAAAATAAACGAAACCAAACAGACGTCACAAAGTTGACATCAAGCATCAAAGCAGTTTCAAGAGAAAATGATGTCTGAAAATAAACGATTTTTTTCGAAAGATCAATGCCGCTACAAACTGTTACACGAATAGCACATGAATTGCTGCACAGTTTAGTCGATTTAAGTGACGCTGCTGATAGGTCGGTACGTAAACGCATGAAACACACGAGTGACCCCAAAATCCACATTAATTGAGCAAGTTGCCACGTTATCCTCCGGTTGAATTTGTATGTTGTGGGCACTCAAGCGTGGTAAGGCATCAGGTTATTAGAAGCTATCTGTGCGCACGTACTTTAAGACTAAATCACAGTCGGCTGGTGTACTAAACCAACACTACACTCTATTTTCGGTATGAACAGGTACATCCTTCTCAGATGAAAAAATAGCAGGCAATGGTTATTGTGTATTACGCAATGGGAACCGGTGTCCATGCTGCATTCTGTGGAACGTTTTGCCAACGGAAGTTAGGCTAATCATGCAGTCTCTATCCAGTCTGGTGATCTGAAGTTGTTACATAATTCTCAAATTGAATTTCGCTTTCTGAGGTCGGCAGGGGGTCGCACAATTGAATCCTTGAGATTGGGATCTCGTGGGCGCTTTGGCAGAATGTAGCTGAACTATAGTGGGCGTTTTGGAGCGCCTAATTTTCGCATCAACGGCGAACTTCTGCTGCTTCATCCAGTCTGGCAACATCTAAATAAAACCTGTCTTTAGCGAATTGCAAAACGACGCAAGGAAAATGAACTACACATGAGCACTTGAACTTCATTGGCTAGTGATTAATATCAATCCAGGTCCGGATTTTAATGTTCTACTGAACCTGATCCCCAAATTGTGGACTTTTCTCAACCAGCAGGTGAAGTGGCATTACCTGTCTCCGTTTATGTTCTAAGAAGACCTGCGGCTGTTGTTGACTCTTTTCCTGTTGACGCTGTGTGAACTGAAGGAGACTGTTTGGGTCAGCCATCTTCGATCAAGGCTGAAAACTGATAGGCCACAACAACGAGAACGCAAACCCATCTACCGGAAATAAATACGTACAATTCATATGTATGCCTCAGTACACAGAGTGAACACGTGACCGGTCAACTGACAAGCAATCAGAACAAGAAAACAGTTTGCTAGATATTTTTGTAATTGCGGTTCGTGAAGCTTGGTAGTAGTGGGACAAACTGCATCTGAGATTATTCCCATTGTCGTCTATCCTCATCATGAACTTCTATACAGTATCACGATGCCAAGGAGTTAGCTTTACCTATAAGCTATCCGCACGTTGTCTCCGATAAGCATGATGAAATTTTTTACCATAGCAACCGAGTGTAATCATGTTCCCAAATCGTTATGTTGAGCGAGAAGGCCTTAACTGGTTAGAGTGAGCGAGTTGTTTACTATGCCCGTGTTTGGAGTTTGCCGTAAACAGACGCAATTGATCGAAAAAGATGTCTATACCAGCCCCTACCCAGATCCCCGAACAGTTTGGTGCTTGTTTTCATCGATTTCAAAACTGTCCCAACCAAAGTACATTCATCTGAAATCAAAGTCAACAGCGTTGAAGACAGAATTTTTGTGGACCAAAGGTTAGTAAAAAAAGGTGAGTCACATCGGATACTGCGAAATGTTCGATGTTGCTCATGGCAAACAGCCGTACTGGTTTTCTCCAGGCCGGCACAAGTATCACTGCGACAATCAAACTTATCAATTACCACATCTAATTTAACAGATAAAATAACAGTAGTGGAGCGAACGATAAGAATTGACTTATAGGAATTCTGTGAACAGTTCTGACGTGGTGATTTGGTATGTCACACGAAGAACCTACTTCACAGACTTATCCAAGAAGGTGATGTGGAAACTACCCGCAAAACTTAACTAAGTCAATGAATGAGTAATGATTCCAACTACCTGCTAATTGGTTAGAACCTGTACAGCTTAGCTTGACAATATTGACTACATGCAGATGTGTAATCAAATGCAAACCACTCAGCAACCACTAGGTGACCAAATTCACAGCGATTTGGTACGACCCGGAGAGTTACCACGCTTGAAAAAATAAAATCTATAGTCCTATGGCACTGCAAATTTTTGGGCCTTAGTGCCCCCTTAGTCATGCAGTGAGTCCTAGATGCTATGCAACGTGTTCCTTCCGTTACACTCGTGCTTTGAAAAAGAAAAAAATCGACGGATCGACACACACGAAATCGGGTAAAATTTGATCTACTCTTAGTTTCCGCTGCTCCATTCAAATATACTGTACCGTTAACGTGACGCAGATTCGCAAACGTGATAAGATGGATTGCTGCGTTAAAACAACTGCACTTTAGACATCAAAAACGTAGTTTGTTGCGAAAACTTACTGGATTACTCGTTTTACAATTCGGATGAGTGACACTAAACCGTGCCCATTGATCCTAAAGGGATTATCTTGCCCAAATATACGATACTTAACTTTCTTTTTCAAGACACGCTTGAAGCACGTGTGGTGGAAAGGACATGATGCCCCATAGGCGCTAGGGCCCAATTCACGGGGAGGGGGACACCGACAACCATGACATCGCAACTTGGATTAACACAAACCGACAATAGGTCTCAAAAGGTCAAGTGCGGAAATGAGCCGGGGGGCAGCGGTTTGTCCCCTGCTACCAGAGGGACCGACGGATCAGGGATGCGAACCCCTGACCTCTTTGTTGACAAACGCTTAATCCGATTCACCATCGCCGAACATCATCCACTAAACAAGTAAAAATGCACTGCACAATCCTACGAGTTGTTCACTGTAGAGAAATAGATATAAGAAATCAAATCAAACAACTATGTTCAAATTCAGCCTATCAAATCTCATTCGAAGTTAACGCATCCATCAATGAAGCTACAGTTTGCTCAATCGGATTATCCTCGGTTTTCGGTTCCTGTATTCGAGTTAATCGGGCTCGTCTGCAGACGTCGGCATACACCGGATCAATAGGCATTTGCACTGGAGGTTTGCACTCATGACCCGGTTCCAGGGTATAACACATATCCGCATCGAAACCACAAAGGTCTCCGCAAGCAACAAACGGTAGTATGGCTTTGTGATCTTCAGTGAACTGAAATTCATTAAACACAATAGGAAAAGAGTAAGAGCATTAAAACCTAGATGCCAGTTCATGAACGGGACTGTCATGCAAAAGACAAGCATGAAAAATTATATCGGTTGGAAAAGCCAGACACAAAACAGATGCACCGTAATAGTAAATGATTAGTGGACACAGGTAGGAATTTAGATCCAAGATACCACTTTACAAATCACATCGACAATGGCAAGCACCTTGCAGTCATATATATATATATATATATATATATATATATATATATATATATAAGCAGGAAGTAGTATCTGGATGCGTAAACAAAATTCGCCCGGGAGCACACGACCGGTTTCGCGGTTATTGTCGCTCGTCAGGTATGCGTACCCGATGCTCTCTTGTCTAAACATCCACATACTTGTACACTCTGAATTGATTGATATTTCTCACCAGAATCGAATCTGTAGCAACAGGAGTGTGCATGGAAGCTCTTCGTCGAAGAGTCCACAGAATATATATATATATATATATATATATATATATATATATATATATACGAGTTCACCACATATGTATCCATCTTAAAATACTTCACTTTCAGGCCATCAGATGTCCATCAGTCTATGAAAGCAATACTACTTCCCGAATCAAAAGGATCGAACGCTTTGGGAGGCACTGAGTTTTTGGTCAGAAGGAACGGAACTGTGAAGCATCAGCAAGAAACTGAGTTTTCTAAGCAATGAGAGTCAATGACCGCGTTTCAGTTCATGTACCTGTAGGTTAGCTCAAATTACGGACCCAACGATCCTAGGAAATTTAGCACAGTCTTAATCGATATATGTAGATGAAAAACCTCTAAGACAAAATGTCGTGCAAAGAGGCAAAATGAGACGGACCACGACTACGACGGACCGAACTAACCCCATCACTGTGCCAAAGACAGCCTTATGCGCCAGATCGTGTGGAGAATCCTTGCTAGGCGAAAGTCGGTCAAAATTAGACACTACCAGTTTGCGGTCACTTACGCAACTGTTGAATTCTAATCGCTTATACCATAAGGTATTCAAGTAAACGCCTGGAAATTGGCGCACTGCTGCTGTGGTTCTAACAACTCATTTCAGATGATCAGACCATTTCAGAAATTCATTGATTTTACATCAAATTTAAATTCAAGGTTATAGTTGTCAGCTTTCGAAGCTCCTCAAAACCCATGGTCCGAGTATCCAATAGCAAAATGATCCCCAAAACCCCGCAATTGTTTCTGTAATATGCACGCGGGGCCGCTCCCTTCAGTGGGTTCACATAGGTCACAATCTGAAATGGATAAAACAAAACAGGGACCAACGTGACTCAAAGCCTAGTAAACGTATAAGTAGGCGTGAAAACCAACATGAAACTCAATGGCAGCTCATAACCTGCTTGTTACACTGCCAAGGCGGTCGCTATTCTACTGCAATGGAGTGCACAACGACCATTTAGCGGCAATTTAACCATACAAAGAAGCGACAGTAGGCAGACGGTAACCCCTGTCGCCCAGCTCGTTACAACGCCTGATCTATTGAGACCTGCGGATCGGTGAAATTCCACATTTAATGGTCATGTCTGCTACCCCGTACAGTAAGTCCTAGCGCATGCGGAGCATGCTCCATCCACTAAACCCATTCTTCAAGTGCTGCAAAGAAAACGGTAACGACCTCCTGGCTATGAACTTGTTAGGCAGTGCAGGTAGAGCCTCTGTAATATTCTACGGATCAGGCGGTTCCTTTCCGTGGGTGTACCAGCGAACTCACCACCGTAGGCCTACCAAGGTTCCAATCAATTGCACCCAAATAGAACCAGAAGGAAAATTCGAACTGGCGTGCATTTCTGCCTGTGTCGGGCTGACGGTATGCGCATGGTTTTCGTCCGCGTGTGATCGGCCTTTAATGATCAGGCTGTTATTTGAAGACGCTCGGCTGCATGAAACATGCAACTGTCGGTTGGAGTAACTGTAGAGGACAGAGGTGGAAACGAACGGCAGCCATTGTCCGGATCAACTTTGAACAGAAATAAGAGCCAGCTTGACCATACCGAGGGGGAGAAGTGAACGAATTCATCTGCCTAACTCACAATCACTTGGACAACTGGATGCATATCAAGAGGTCACATATGGCCTGAGCGTTGGTCACTCAGGTGCGTCCAACACACAGAATTCAGTCGCATTCCACGAATTCGACATCAACACATGTGGATACAACAGAAGCGCGCACGGCTAGCGAAAAGAAACCGCATCAGACGCAGCGTTGCTAGCTGAACACATTTACCCACAATTAACATTTAAAGTCTCCCTTGATATTCCGGCCAGATGTGAAATCCAACTGAACGTTGACTTCTACCGATCGCACCAGACAAAAAATTAGTGATGTAAAAAACAGAAAAGAAATCGACAGAAGCGACAAGCGATGTAACAAGCCGCTGCAGTCTGTGGCATCCATGCATTCGAAATACTTCTCCGTCTACACGCTTATTCACTTATGAATTTATTTTCGCTCGCCAGCCATCATTCTGTTCATTTTGTTGTCAAACACACGGTGCTGCAAACATCGCGCGTCTATAAGAGGACACTCGACTCAATCCAGTTGTTACAACGGTCGGTTTCAGTCCACATAACCAGCACAAAAGTGTTTTGGTTTCCATCGCTACCTCACACCACCATCTATTCAGAGGAGAAAAGAGAATGTAAAAAAAGACTAATTACAAAATAATACATTGGAGAAGTACACAGAAAAGAACGGATTTTAAATGCAACAACGCAACTGACTGCAACACGGAGCCATATCACCCACTGTCTCCAACCGCCGATTGGGGGACGTCAACCAGGTAATCTAACCGCAACTACACGGGTCAGTTCGCCGTTTAAGGTTTCGATACTTTTTTCCGTGTCATCGACTGACCATCCCCACCCATCTTCCGACCATCACCTGCCTCGAACAACAGCATATAACGAGGTCGCCATTCTGTCGGCATGCCCAAAACATTTCCTAACCACTTTAATCGATTCATATTCAGTGTGTCCTAAAGATTAAATCCTATGCCCCAGTGTCTCATGCCGAATTTCTGAGTTGGCGACGAAATGTCTCCATCATATTCTACCAATAGCACGAATGCAAATGTTTAAACACTAGAAATCTGAACATCATCTTCTGTACATGATTATGCTCTGGTTTTGGTGGCTACTTGACAGCACCGTATATGTAACAGATAAACAAACAAAAAAGTTAGAAGTAAATGCTGGTAATGACAGATGACATGTACTAACATGAAACTATTCATCATGCGGTATGAACACTCAAACCAAAATTAAGATACCACGGAAGCACTGTACAGTTGTTTCATCCTGGGCAGGAGATATCAGCCGTCCATTTCCATCGCATCCGAACCGAGACACAAACACAAAACGACTGTGGATCGAAAATAGTAACCGTTTGACTAATCGAGTTGGATTTTATTGACTTATTGGATATCACATGATACAGTGCTTATTGATTTCCGGTTTCACATCCGCAAAAAGCTGGCGTAGTGATTGAATACCACACAGCTTGAGATGCTTCAATCCCTTTGCTCATGTCCACATTATTCCCGGACAGCAGTTGCTGCACCCGAACCGTTACCGCGCCTAGCCAATTGGGATCATATTTGGTGTCTCATACAAGGTGGCAGGCATCATGGCCCTTATGAATCCTATCGACAATTTCACCTAGTTCCAGGTGCACATTGGTTTCTTGTCCTTGTCTCTGGTCACATACAGTTCGCGATAAACCCCCACGACCCATGGATGTAGTATAGTATCTCCGATTCTGAGGGCAGTATAACATCCATTCTGGATATTACGTTATTGGTAATGTAGTAAGTCTAATTACCAAACTTCATTTGTCTAGCTACGACGAAGACCCGTCTGTTGGCCAACTGAAAAAAACTGACGTGACAAAAGTATCGTACCATCCCTTGGGTTTTTTACGCAATCTAAGCAAGCTAACAGCGAATGAAACGGCTGTCTTCAGTGCAGAACCTAAGCACACTTTTCGAGCATAACACTCAAGAGATTTCGGGACACCACCCTGTCAACCGAGCCACTACCGATACGATTATTCAACATTCGATTTTAGACGCACGGATGGGCTTACTCAATACCCTCTTCATATGACAAAGACCAATGTGAGGAATGTATCTGTCGCAGCTTCAGCGATAAATTTGCGAAGCTAACTGTCAACATAACCACACGCTCATAATGATCTTGAGGTTGATGAAGAGCACTAAATTAATAAGGTCAGGTAAACCATTTCTATATAGCCCACAGGCAAATAACTTTGGAAATTATCAAAAGGTCGACCGCATTTATCATGCGCGAGCCACACACAGCAATGAACCTGGTTTTAGTCCCTGGATCGTTGTCGTCGGTCAATTTTCGTTCCATTCTAATAATACACGTGGCTGCTGGCGCCACCTCAAGTTGACTGCAGGTCAATTACATATTCTTATGACGTGAAACAGCGCGTAGCTTTCCGGATCTATGCAACAGATTGTTTGGGTTTGATCTAGAGGGGAATGTAGTTAGCGCAAAATGGACAAGCGACGCAACCTGTGGAGAATGGAGGAGTTATGGTTTATAAATTAGTCACTACAGGAGGAAAGTGGAAAACCACATAACAGCTAAACACAGCTGGGTTACTTCTGACCTCTAATAATACCTCTGATAGCGCGCACCGAAACTGTATCCACTGTGGTTATTGATCTTACACAAATATTGTTTCCATCAGAATTATGCCGGGCCTCAAAACTCATATCTAGCCAAAGCGTGTTATCGTTCCGCCGATTAAATACCAACCTTAAGACCATTTGGGCTACGCTGATGCTAAAACTATTTCGAAATCAGAGAATATATGGACCGAACAGTGAACAACAGGTCGTTCTGAAATGCAAGTGATCCTTGGCCGATAAGATGGTTTGGAATCCTGCATACACTGCGCTTAAAAGGTACGCTAAGGATCCAGAGTGGAACGGCCACCCCAGCTTGCATCATTTATGGAGAAACTCAGGGGGTTCAGTAATTTTGTCGCGATTTTTTTGCAACTTCCTTCATAATTTCATCCCCGTTAAGGCTAAAAAACCAACATTTTGTGTCTGGTGGTAGATGGCGGCTAACTATCGCCAAGCTCGTTACAACACCTGACCATTTGAAATTTTAGGTGGAGTCCAATGGCACTTTTGGATTCAGGGTCATGGTTTTCGGATTCCCCTCCCAGTGTGTTGGCCTCTAGCGGCTATGGAGCGTGCCCTTCTATGGCACTCATGCGATAGGAAAATCGCAAGATAAAAAGGAAACAATCGGGACCTATTCCAGTCATCTGACAGAAAAACTGCACAACCTGCCATACGCATTAATATCTCTGTCAAATACGTTCTGCTGAATTCTATAAACCGCAAGGATAAGAAACTCATAGACAGTTAAAAAACCATCCAATTGCCAAGATAACGAACCTCATCAAAACTGTCCGGATCGTACCAACGAAGAATCAACGGATCATCAACGTCGGAATCTATTCGCGCCTGACTGGACAAACGAGGACCAGAATAACCCTGACAAACAACAAACGCTTCCAGACTGGAATTCCGACTCGACCGCGGTTTGGCAAAGGTGACTGCACCGTCAAACAGACAGCGGAGTTGGGAACCTAACAGACCGGAATCACGACTACGGAACACTTTGGCCACAAATGTGCCGTCGCGTTGCAAAATTCGAGAACATATTGTCAGTGCAGCTAAAATTAGATGGGACTGAACGTAGTCGTCCAGGTCATGAAGCCCGGTGACTAAAAAAAATAGAGAGGATCAAGTTCATTACATGACTTGGTAAATTGAAACATTGAGAACAGATAGAACAGTGGTGCGTTCGAGCCGGAAAATTGTTGATCGTGCACACGTTTTATGGTTTCAACGCAGTTTTTGCTTAAATCGATGGTAAAAGGGTAAAGTGGGTCCGACCAGAGTCGGAAAAAGGTATTCAGCAGAAATTAGTTCCACATAAAAGGTTCAGTCTGGATAGCCCTTGAAAATCGCGACGCAAAATATCCGACAAAACTACCAGAAATTACGCACGCTCGGAACCGGAAAATGAATACCCACGAAAAAAAACAATTTAAATCAACGAGGCTAATGATTGCCATATTCCCATCATGACAAAATGCTTAGGCGCCCACGGATTTCATAGACTCGGAAAATCAATCTTTTGACGCCGAAATCGTAAAAGAGAATGCTCACATTCGCACAAGAGAACGTCGAAAGTATCAAGTGATTCAACAAGCCGCTGCAGTCTGTGGCATCCATGCATTCGAAATACTTCTCCGTCTACACGCTTATTCACTTATGAATTTATTTTCGCTCGCCAGCCATCATTCTGTTCATTTTGTTGTCAAACACACGGTGCTGCAAACATCGCGCGTCTATAAGAGGACACTCGACTCAATCCAGTTGTTACAACGGTCGGTTTCAGTCCACATAACCAGCACAAAAGTGTTTTGGTTTCCATCGCTACCTCACACCACCATCTATTCAGAGGAGAAAAGAGAATGTAAAAAAAGACTAATTACAAAATAATACATTGGAGAAGTACACAGAAAAGAACGGATTTTAAATGCAACAACGCAACTGACTGCAACACGGAGCCATATCACCCACTGTCTCCAACCGCCGATTGGGGGACGTCAACCAGGTAATCTAACCGCAACTACACGGGTCAGTTCGCCGTTTAAGGTTTCGATACTTTTTTCCGTGTCATCGACTGACCATCCCCACCCATCTTCCGACCATCACCTGCCTCGAACAACAGCATATAACGAGGTCGCCATTCTGTCGGCATGCCCAAAACATTTCCTAACCACTTTAATCGATTCATATTCAGTGTGTCCTAAAGATTAAATCCTATGCCCCAGTGTCTCATGCCGAATTTCTGAGTTGGCGACGAAATGTCTCCATCATATTCTACCAATAGCACGAATGCAAATGTTTAAACACTAGAAATCTGAACATCATCTTCTGTACATGATTATGCTCTGGTTTTGGTGGCTACTTGACAGCACCGTATATGTAACAGATAAACAAACAAAAAAGTTAGAAGTAAATGCTGGTAATGACAGATGACATGTACTAACATGAAACTATTCATCATGCGGTATGAACACTCAAACCAAAATTAAGATACCACGGAAGCACTGTACAGTTGTTTCATCCTGGGCAGGAGATATCAGCCGTCCATTTCTATCGCATCCGAACCGAGACACAAACACAAAACGACTGTGGATCGAAAATAGTAACCGTTTGACTAATCGAGTTGGATTTTATTGACTTATTGGATATCACATGATACAGTGCTTATTGATTTCCGGTTTCACATCCGCAAAAAGCTGGCGTAGTGATTGAATACCACACAGCTTGAGATGCTTCAATCCCTTTGCTCATGTCCACATTATTCCCGGACAGCAGTTGCTGCACCCGAACCGTTACCGCGCCTAGCCAATTGGGATCATATTTGGTGTCTCATACAAGGTGGCAGGCATCATGGCCCTTATGAATCCTATCGACAATTTCACCTAGTTCCAGGTGCACATTGGTTTCTTGTCCTTGTCTCTGGTCACATACAGTTCGCGATAAACCCCCACGACCCATGGATGTAGTATAGTATCTCCGATTCTGAGGGCAGTATAACATCCATTCTGGATATTACGTTATTGGTAATGTAGTAAGTCTAATTACCAAACTTCATTTGTCTAGCTACGACGAAGACCCGTCTGTTGGCCAACTGAAAAAAACTGACGTGACAAAAGTATCGTACCATCCCTTGGGTTTTTTACGCAATCTAAGCAAGCTAACAGCGAATGAAACGGCTGTCTTCAGTGCAGAACCTAAGCACACTTTTCGAGCATAACACTCAAGAGATTTCGGGACACCACCCTGTCAACCGAGCCACTACCGATACGATTATTCAACATTCGATTTTAGACGCACGGATGGGCTTACTCAATACCCTCTTCATATGACAAAGACCAATGTGAGGAATGTATCTGTCGCAGCTTCAGCGATAAATTTGCGAAGCTAACTGTCAACATAACCACACGCTCATAATGATCTTGAGGTTGATGAAGAGCACTAAATTAATAAGGTCAGGTAAACCATTTCTATATAGCCCACAGGCAAATAACTTTGGAAATTATCAAAAGGTCGACCGCATTTATCACGCGCGAGCCACACACAGCAATGAACCTGGTTTCAGTCCCTGGGTCAGTGCCGATCAATAAACAGAGTCGTAAATCTGGACGACGTATCAGCACAAGCCTGTCGAAACAGACGCTGATTCAGACCACAACATCTCAAAAACAGACAATGGTGAACAGAGCAACTGAGCAGCATCTTTATCCTACCACTTCACCAAGAGCAGCCACTCAACACTTAATATAAGACTAGGTGACTAATTTGAGCGGACGATGACAACGAGACGCTCGCCGCGATATCATAGCGCTGACGATGGCACTTCGATAGGTGATCAAACTGCCCAGCTCAGCGAATAAACCACTACCATCCTGTTGAACCTGATTACTCTTTAACCTGCTATAATATATATATATATATATATTACACAGGTTCGAAAACAAGCACGAGGCCAACGCAACAACATGTAGACAGAACTTTACAGAAAGTGGATACAAGAGGGAAACTTAATAAACAACCACAAACCAACTTGTTTGTTTACCGTTTGTGATTTCCACAGACAAACTATGCAACATTACCGCCAGTGACTTCGGTTCTGAACAGCATCTCTCAGCGTCTCCAACAAACAACAATCCTCATCTCTTGGATCCATACGAGAAAGACGAGAAGCCCAACCGAGGTTAACTTCTTCATGCCCCTACGCCAGACCAGCTCAGTTTGGACAACTATTAACCTTGCACCAACGTACCCTGGTTGTGATTACAGCATCGCCTGCTCAAACAAACAAAAAGAACGGAAAATAATGAAAGATCGACTGCAACATAGTAAGTTGAAGAACAACACAGGAAGATTTTGAATGCAAGAACGCTACGACAGTAGCACCGGGCTATATCAACTATTGTCTGTAACCGATGCTTCGCGGGGATCGCGTGGACCCCAAACCAGTGGTTCAATTGCACTTACGCCAATCAGTCCCCTGATCAAAACTCTCCTGGATTTTGCCCATGTCATCAACTGACCAATCTGAACCATCCTCCAACCATTACCTGCCTCGAAGAACGACGTGCACAAAGAGGTAGTCACGCGGTGGGCACGAATGCAGCATGTCCCAAACACCTCAACCTATTAAAAATACCTCAATCTATACTTATTCAATGTCTGTTCCAAAGACAGGACCATAGGAATCAACAGCCAACGCCCAACTTCGGAGCTACTTACAGAATTCACCCGTCATATCCCACCAATACTACGAAGACAACGGTGTTCAAACAACAAAAGTCCTCGCATATCTTCTGCTCCGAACAGCCATGTTTCGGAACCGTAGAGCAATATCGATCTCACCGCTCATAGTGCGTACTCGACTTCTGATCGATAACCGGATGTCACCTCGACGTCACAAATGCCTCAAGTTAGCAAACGTCAATCGGGCCTTCTGTATGCGCCAAGAAACTTCATCTGACATACGACCGCTGGGTGAGATATAACTAAACAGGTAACTAAAGCTGACCGCTTCAACTAGTTGGTCTACTGCAAGAGCAAGGTTCGGCTCTTAGCCAATCCAGTCCTGCAACACTATTTTACACTACGAAGGTGAAAAACGCATCCCAAACATACCCACACAATCGTTCAGACGATCAGCAAAAACCTGCAGTAAGTAGCACAACATTGTCCGCGCATTCTACGTCAGACAAGTTCTTGTCTCAGCAAATATCAACACCACAATTCGCACATGATAATAGCGTCACATCCATCGTCATTTCAATGACAAAATTAAGAAGGAAAGGTGGAAGAGGGCAACCCTAACGAACAACACTTCCCCTTGCGAACTCCTGTGAAGCATCGTCAGCAGCGCGAACGCGGTTGCTCACAGGCACAGAAAGAATGAGTGAAAAAATTTCTCTAATTCTGTTGTGTGGCCGAGTTTGGTTGATCTATACGCACACTAAAGTACAAGATGTAAACACTAGCGTCGCACAATAACACAGCCTGTGACCCACCAGGGCACGAACAAACAATGAGGTTGGAGACACAATCGTTCGGGCTCAAGTCAAAAGGGCCAGCAGTTGCACAACGAACGGAACGGAACTGTTGCTCCCTTGAATGAGCAGCCACACAGAACAGAAGAAGGCGCGGAATACGAACAGCTGGCCCAGCCCGCTAGCGGAAGAAGACGAACAGAGAACACTCCCGCGCGTTTACTGGTGACCCATCAAAACAAGTCAGAAATCAAGTGAGCTCTATTGTTTATACAGTTGTGTAGGGTGGCCCTGGTCGGTATGCGAAACAGCCTATCACAGAACGATTTTTGATGAATCTTTTTGCGGACATAAAAATTTTCAACCGCGTAGTATTTAAAATAACGTCAATATTGGGAAAACGGCAGGTTCTTTTGGAAATTCAGCAAAAGAACTAAAATCCGAGGCACCAAAAACCCTAGAATTGCCACCGGCCGTGACGCCTCCCCTGACCATGGACAAATTCATCACTGAATGAGAGGCAAAGAACAAAACTGCACAATCCACTCAGTTGAAAGCCCCTTTCCGAGTAAGGAAGACGGAAATCGTGAACCTGCGGAAAAGGTGCCTATGTTTCGAGAACCGCCGCAAATGAAGTTTCGGTCAATACAACCCCAACCGGAAAGGAAACGGGTATGACTCTGTCGCATATATATCGCAAATATTTCATAATCCGTGCAGAGTAATGCCCGAGCAGTTTGGACATAGAGATTAACAAACTAATTCATGTGGTTGTTTTATGAGGACCCTTCAAGCTTCGGGAAAATCGGCACAATCAGCGATTAATACAAATATTCAGAAATAGCTTCCCTGTACCAAGTGTTGCCGTAGCATTTTTCATAATTTCAATGTTAACACTTAGAAACCGTACTTCAAGAAGGACGTGGGCATTTCATATAGTCCGAGTTTAACATGCCTAAATCAAAAAGATTCCCGCCTGATCAAATATCAACGCTACTTTTACCACAAGATGGTACAGCAATCTCCATACGCATCTTAAGGACAAAGTTAAAACAGAAAGATGGTTTACATACCACAGCCTATCACCCTAGCACAATTACCAATTCACACTATTTATTAGGGATCTCTTCCCGTGCCCAGATTAACGCCGATATTACCAATTCACCACCGCACTTCAAGAAAGATGGGGACAATGCATCTGGTCAGGGTTTCTTATGCCCTTCAGGGGTACCTATCTCCCCGATTATCTCCATTTCCGATGGAGGGCTGGTATCCAACTGTATTGGTTCATTTGCAGGCCCAAGTAGGCCAACTAAACCCTAAGTTGTTCTGCGTAACGTGCCAGTCGACACTTCTGAAAGTAAATCAATGTGCCATCGAATTCCTTAATCATCTCGCTTACGCTCAGTTTCCGTGAACCAGTATTTCCAATCAGTCAATAAAGATTGTGACCATTTCCGATACCTGCAACCTTTTCCATTTCCCTACGTTCTTATATCGACTACTTGCTCCCGGTCGTCTCCCATGGTTCTGGCTAGTTGACGTCTCATTGGTCTACGCATTTTATGGTACATTGCACTCGGAGCGACGGATCTGCGAGCATTCAACAGACCAACTGAAGTCGAGGATATCCAACGTTTCGGAGGTTTGTGTGGGAAGGAGTCCTATGAAGCACTTACCGCTGAGTGCAGTGTTTCTTTCATCTGCTCCCAGTGTTCCCTCGGATCCTGGGCACCCTACTGAAACGATAACCATGTTGAAAGCCCAGATTAAAACTGAAGTCGGCGATTCTCCTCCAGAACCAGTTGTGCAGGACGCGTGAATTTCGTGTTCATGTGATCACACACTAGAAACAAACAAAAGCGAACACACCAAAACATGGTCTGAGTTCACAGGTGTGGACCAGAATGACCGACAATACTCGACTGATTCACGCCACTGGTGACCGATGATAATGTGATCAGTCTGAGTTCAACCTTGTGGATGTGAAGGCGGACGCTTTCTAAGACAAAAACTGGTGATCGCCAGCAACGGTCTATCGTGGGAACAAGCTTGCATGAGACCGTTACAATTGTCGATGCAATCGATGGGGACGGAAAATTGGCCTTCAAAGTGACGTTCAATCTCTGCTGCGTAGCCTAACTGAGAATTGAAATCACCAATGACGGACGCGACGTCCGTTAAACGCACACTTTGGGATAATTCCCGACAGAACTTATCTTTGGCTTCAGGAAAACATCAATCAGTCGGTAAAGACACGATGGGCAAACAGCTACACTTCAGTGGAGTGTCACAGACGTACAGAACCGTTTAACCGAAATGCATACAGAACAACACTAAAAATAATAGAATGAAGGAGGTCGTCAAATGGATTGAGCATCTGTCACATAAAGGGTCAAAGGTCCGAATCCCAGATCTTCCAGTCGTTTTGGTGGCAGACGGTAAATCGACGTCGTCTAGCTCGTTACTCCACTTGATCTAGTGTGACCTTACATGATTATCTGCTACTTCAAGTTTCAGGGTCATGGATGTCGGTCTCCCCTCGTGTAGTGAACCCTAGTGGCCATGAGACATGCGCCTACTACTGCACTCATGCTTCAAGCATGCCGTAAAAAAATAGATATGGCAACAGAAAGAATAAAAGTTTTGTCTTCATCTTACGCCATTCAAGATAACCGGACTGCTGTTCTTCGTTTACGAGGAATGAGAGGTCAATAAACGTGCCTTAGAATTCTTGCCACTGACTGAAATGCTAACCCATATTAACCATCACCCCATGGCGAAAATAAGTTTCAACGCTTGGATCAAGTCGAAAAGTCACAACAGAAGGCAACCCAGGAGCTTAAGTACTCAGCCCTGAACCCCTAGGAAAAGAACCTATTTCGGTCTCAGAAATCTGGCAACATTGCACCAATGCACATTGCGGAATAATCGAGAAAACTCCCGGTAGAATTCATCTTTCGCCCCAAGGGAGCTGCAATCGGTGGGCCCACAATCAGATACAACGAACAAACAACGATGCCTCAGGCGACTGCTATTGACATGTACTATACTGTCCAACCGAAGTGCATATAAACGACTATTGAATGGGATCCAGTCTAATAGTAAACGCCCTGCTCGCATACTCAGAGTGATCCCAATACCAGGCAAACCGCGAGCGCTCGAAACCGGATCAGCGGGTACGCAAAGAGTGAAGCAAGAAAATGATATTGTGTCTGAACTACGAAGAGTGACCACGGAAGTGCGATCTTGTATATGCGTTTCGGGGGCACAGCATATATCCATTTTAAAAGTTCTAGGAGTTCTAGCTAGTGCAGCTTATTGCTCTATTCAGTTGAGTGTGCAGACATCCAAGGCAGCTAAGTGGTGCGAACACTTAGGTTTAAGTAATGCTTGCGAACTATTTCTTCCACTTCCCGTGATGCTATTATTAGATAAATCCGTCACACCGCAACTGTTCGTGACAACTAGTGTTATCCCTGTATCAGAGGAACAGAAAGTAGAAGCGTTCCCTTTAGAAAAGATGGTGAATCTCCAAGGCCAAGTCATAACCTGAAAGCTGCATCACTTCTCCTAGCCTGCGCAAAAAGAGCACGAAAAGGAAGATGATGAGCAGGCATATGCAGCACGTGTTTTAGCCACCGAAGGTGACGTAGAACGAATGCCTCAAAAGAGTACGACCGCAACGAATCAAACCGCAGCACCAACCAATTAGGAGCAATCGCCCGAAAAAGCAACAAAGACTAGTTCAAAAGCATTTTTCAATAGACAAAGGCTGCGGTAGCAACAAACAGGTGCAGCAGAACCAGAACTCAGATAGACAGCACGACTCTCCCAGCTGAAAGCAACAGTTTAACTCGTCACTCAGACCAATCGAACATCACAGAGGGAGGCCAGAAGAACGAAAGCAAATCTTCGGCACACGGTCGAATCGGCTTGGGAATGTTCAACCAGTCAGAACATGGACCTCGTGTGAGCGCGGTATGGAAAAGAACAATATACAGGGTCGAACAAAGTCTGGGGACTGTGACTTGCTTCGCTGTGCAATGAACATTCTTCCTACAGGACGACTGCCAGCACCCAACATATGACGACGCACCACGTCATTGCTTCTCGGATTTTCCAACCAGGAACCAACAGTACTTCGGAGACATCAGTGGTCGAACAAATAGAGACGCCTTGGAGTCTCAACAAGGAGCGGCCAGGTCTCGCAGACGTAAAGAACACTACGAACTGTGGCATTGTAAACCATTCCCTTGAGGGAAAGAGGGATGTCGCGGCGGCGCTACAAGTATCGCAGGTTCGCGAAAGGTGTTCGGACTTTCGCAATTCATGATGAAACCTCTTATCCAATACCGTCAGGCTCCCGAGGGACTTGAAGCTATTGACTACTTCTAAATGACCTTCACAAAGGGTGGGTTCAGCTGCGGGTTCCCGTCAGGCTTGAACAAGTACCTTGCACTATGAAGGTGCAAAGCACATGCCGTACCTAGATACCTCGATCGCCCAGCGGCCCAGCGCGCGTTGAATTGCCTGTGCGCTGTCCTTAACCAAGGCAATATCATCAGCACATTCTAAGTCAAACATTGTCCCCTGAGGGGAGTTCAATTCCACCGTCCAAAAGACCAGCTAAAGCGCCCTGTAGGACATCTTCTATGACAAGTTGAAGAGAAATGGGGAACACAGGGCAGCCCAGCCGTACTCCATTGACAAAAATCCCTAATCCGACCAGAGGTATGACGGTACAACTCTTTGAGAACCGGCACATACTCCTCAGATACTCCATTCCTAAACAAACAATGTCACAGTGCAAGCCTATTATCAGAGTTAAAGGCTGCGCGAATATCTACGAACACAATGATGTTGGCGCGAAACCTGGCCTGTTCATCACGAGTTTGCCCTTCACGTGTGTTACACAACTTGCGAAGAATAACGGAGGAAAACAGCTTTGAAGCTATCGGGATCAAGTTAATATCTCGATGATTAGCGCAGTTACTACGCAAGCCCTTTTTAAAAATGGGGACAACGATCGACTATTTCCACGAGGAGGGGACTTTATCGGAGTAGTACATCTTTGAGAACAAAACATAAAGATCTCCGACTATTTCAAATCCTCCATCTTTAGATACAGCTGGGGAAAGCCCATTGCAGCCTGGCGCTTTATGACGTCCAAAGACTCAAATTTCCCTGAGGATTACCGCTTCAGTTGGTAGATCTGTTGTAAAAATCCACTGGACACTTGCCGGAATAGCTGCGGGAGGCGCTGACGCTGAGGACCAGCCAAATAGTGCCTCAAACTGATCCGTTTAATGTACAAGACGACGCTGCAGGTTGTGGATAGGCAGAATTGTCAGTTTCATAGATCGTTTCCCTGTTAGTGACTTGGATGAGGTGAAACAGCCTGCGCGATTTTCCCTTAGAGGCGGCACGTTCCATTTCCAAAGTTTGTTGAGACCACCGGATCTCGCGGTCCCTACGAATGCTTACATTGGGGTTTACTTCTCGTCACCAGCCGGGGCGGAGTGGCGTGTGTCAAGAGGGCGCAAAGTCCCATCAGAAATCCCCGTTAACACAACGCGACGGGCCAGACCGCAACTCACCAAATCAGGTGAGTGCAAAGTATTCTTGATAAGCAACCACCGATCATTTATAACTAGACCGCCGGTTACTAGTCAAGTGCGAAAATCGATTTCTTATAACATCGAACATAAATGGATAAAAAGCACATCTATATAACATTTTTTTCAGGTGCTAGGATTAACATACCGTCAGGCGCCCCATCACAAACTACTAGTTGGGCCAGTTGACCGTCGAAGTGACGAATGATTTTACTCGCAGTTACACCACTTGTAATGTCCCCCTGAATTTGAATCACACCCGGTATCGGGGCCATAGTCTGTAAGTCCACGGCAACTATTCTCACCTGTGGAAGAAGAAAAGTAAGCCGATCAAAAGATATCAATTTTTGTTCGTTCAAAAAAATGTGGTACACAAACAAAAAGGTACGAGAAAGAACCATTTGCAGCCGTGAATCAGGACGAGTGTTTTGGACTAATGCTCTCGCCCTCTGGTCCAACTCAAGTCCATTACTGATACAAAGACCGTCTAATCTATTAATCAGCTCGCATGCATATGCGTGGCACCCGTACATTTTCACCCTTCTGTATTTTGTACATCACCACTTTCTACGCGACGTTTGCTGTCTTGCGAAATAAAAGACATGTTTGCTTTGAACAATCGCCTGAATTATTGAGGGTCGTTTTTGATTCCCGTTTACGTACCCATCATCATCATTAGCGTTCAGCGTTAAACAGCAAGGCAAGCCTCACTGACCGCTGCCCTTCCCAAGAGTTACATGTTTATATAAAAGAGTGAATATTCAATGGGAACAGGGAGTGGACCTACACAAGCGGGATAAGATAAGATGCTGCTGCAGCGAACAAACGGAACACAGTCTAACTGTACAAACGCACGTTTTCAATCATTCTGATTCGATAGAAAATGACAGCACGATCGCCACTGTTCACGGTTCCCTGCCACATCCTTCAGTGCATCCAGCCAGCAAGTCGACGAGTCTTTCGCACCCCAACCACGAAGACGTGAGACACCTACTTTACCTAACTTCGCTGTACATCTTCTCATTCCACGTTGCCAGCTCATCTGTTGGCTTTCACATGGCTTCTTCCATTCCTTGGGAGGAACACAAAATAGGGCATGATATGGTCCACGAGTGTTCGCCATACGCAACACGTGACCCAACCTGCGTAGTCTACTGAGTTTCATACGCTGAAACAAGCCATTCTCAGAAGTGGCACCCAATACCAGATTCCTAACCTCAATATTACTCACCCGGTCACTCCATCCAATCCTAGCCATACTACGTAAACATCGGTTGCCGAAAACCTCCAACCGACGAACATCGCCCACACGCATACTCCATGTCTCGCAACCGTACAACAGAACTGAACGCACTGCAGCACAGTACACACGACCTTTCAACTTCAGTGAAATATCAGGCCGACGCCACAAGTGCTTCAATCCAGCGCAAGCTGCACGAGCCTTGGATATACGCATACCTACCTCCACTCCCGAGCTGCCATCGTTGGACACGCAGCTACCAAGGTAGGTGAAACGGTCCACAGTCGTTAGTTCCTCTCCGCCCAGTATCAAGCTCGGCACTACCGTCGTCCAGTCCTGTAACACCACTTTGCACTTTGAAGGTGCAAAGCTCCTGACAAACCGAGCGACCGAACTCGACAGTCTATCTAGTGCCCGTTGTGCATGGTCCGCAGACTCGAACAGGCACACGACGTCGTTTGTGTAATCTAGGTCGCATAGCTTTCTTCCATTTCCCAGTTCGACTCCTACATCCTGGAGACCTCCTAAAGCATCTTCCATCACCTCGTCCATGACGAAGTTGAACAGGAATATAGAGAGATGGGACACCCTTGTCGAATGCCACTAGTTGTTTCGATTGACCGTCACAGTTCACCGTATACCCTAACGCAACCATAGGTATACGAATACAATGCTCGCAACAGGTTCACAAACTTCGTTGGCATACCCTTCCGGTGGAAAGCACTGAGTAGTGCCGGTCGATCCACAAAGTCGAAAGCACCTTTCAAGTCGATCGTAGGGCGGCGGTGCGTGTGGCGCGTTTCGAGTATCTGTCGAAGAGTGAATATTTGGTCGATGCAACCTCGACCTGGCCGAAATCCGGCCTGTTGTTCGCGGATATTACTCTCGCGAATCGGTGTCAAAGGGCACAGCGTTATCGAAGCTAACATCTTAGTAACTGTCGGAATTAAACTAATCCCACGATGATCGCTGCAATCATTCCGTGTGCCCTTCTTGAAGATGCGTACAATCAGCGACTCGCCCCGTGATAACGGAATACGCTCCTCGTTCCAAATATCACAAAGCAAGGAGTTAAGTAATTTCACCAGAGCTTCCCCACCCAATTTGAAAAGAACTGGGGGGAGTTTGTCGGGGCCGGCTGCTTTCCCCCTCTTCAGAAGCCGAATATTCGACTCCACTTCCACTTCCGTTGAGAAATCAAGTGACACTTCCCAAGGATTTGCAGCTGCAGACGTCGGCCTAAATACGTTAGCGTGTGGCCAGCTAAATTGATCCTTGAAATGCTCTGCCCAACAGTCCAGTCTTTCCTGTCTATCATGGATGAGCTCTAAATTCCAATCGCACACGACTTCACTAACCCAAGTTCGCCGCCCAACGCTGTCGCGTATAAGCTTAAACGGCATTTGACTGTTGCCTGAGGCGGTCGCTTCCTCCATATCTTCAGTTACCTTAAACCACCAGATTTTACGGTCATTCTTAAGACTTATCGCCAACTAACGCTGCAACTGCCGACGCATCTTATTCATTTCCTTGCAGTTAGGCAGCTCTCGTTTTTGCTCCATTAGACTTAGCGACGCTTGAGAGATCCAGTGTTTTTGATGAATGCTAGGTCTGGGACCGCAGGCGAAATTCGCTGCCAAATGCATCGCCTGCTTAATTTGATCCCACTGATCGTCTACATTGCTACTGGTAGCAGTTCTTAGTTCCTCGGACAGTTTCTGTTGGTAGCTGTTGCGAACAACCGAATCAGACAAACGTTCGACAGCATATCGGATTTGTGGCCTGCGTCGATGGCCATTCAGCTGCAACAAAAATCGCATTAAAACTAACGCATGGTCCGATTCGACGTACGTGGTCCAGTATGATCTACAGCTCCGAACAGAACCACGCCAACGGTAGCTAACTCCGATATGGTCAATCTGACTCAAAGTACCTGTCGAGCTAGAGCGTCGTGTCACTATGCGACGCGAACGGTGTCGGAAATTCGTACTAGATACGAATAAATGATTATCTGCACAGAATTGGAGAAGTCTTTCTCCGTTGTCTGTTCGCTGTGCAGGCAAGGCACATCGCCCACCTAAGGAGGACTCCGATGCACTCAGTTTTCCAACTTATGCATTAAAGTCACCTCCCACCACTACAATGTCAGAGCGTTTGCTCTTCCGAACAAGGGTGACGAGATTATCGTAAAATTCGTCTTTCTCCATGTCAGTGCTGCAGTCTGTTGGAGCGTATGCCGAGATAACAAATAAACTACGCTTAACACTACTATCCTTTCGGACGCCGACTGATCCCTGCAGTCTCATGGCACACAAGCGACTGTTGACTGGGATCCAATCTAAAAGAGCTGCTTCAGCATTCTCAATCAAGACTATTCCTACACCACGCTGACCCACAGCTTGAGCTGCTTCTTCTCCTGAAGTGTTAGTTCAATTACTCTACTCGAATCCTGAATTCGTGTTTCACTCACACAGCAGACATCAATCGAAAGTGAGTCCAGTCCACTGTCAGAGCCAAACACGCCTGTTGGCCAGTCTGCATTAAAGTGCGCACATTGAAGGAACCCAGATGCAGAGGCTGACGAGGCTTGAGAAAATGTGAGCTAACAGACTGAAAACCACCTACTACACTACTTGACAATAAACCGTTGGGAGTATCGGGCGTGTTATCAATGGAGATACTATGGGTAGGCAGAACGGGCAAACAGATTGGGTTGGAGACAGAAGAAACAGGTCGAATAAAAGAGAGGGAACTCTGAGCAGTAGCATACTTATCACTACCCACCCCACCTGCGCTCGATGCAATGGGCAGCGCGGTCCTGATTATCCTGCGCGACGACCGATGCAGTATGGAATTATTTGTAGGCGTGTAACTCATGGGGAATAATGGACGGGTACTGCTAGGGAGTCCAGCCGCTAAGCAGAAGAACGATTAGGGTTCTTAACCAAAGCCTTTGGTTCTGACAAGAACCTGACCGCAAGGCAGCGGGGTACAGCTGAGTGGGCGCCTATCTACTTGGATCAATTAGTCTTCCACTCGTTTTTACGACTGAGCTGCTAACTCAGATCAACCCCCAACTTGGATGACCAGGAGACTACTTCGTCAGGCCTCTACCCATTGACCTTCCAGGCATGATTGTATCTTCGGCTTGAGATAAGCCACCCTGTATAGCTCGTTGGACCATGGAGGCACGCAAGCCGTCACACCACGTCAAGGTGTAGTCTCGTTGTGACAGAGAAACTGCACTGACGAACCATGGCCCGGATGGGGATCGAACCCACGACATTCGCGTTATTAGCACGACGCTCTAACCAACTGAGCTACCGGGCCACATAACGCTATCGTTAACCGCTAAAGTTTATATAAACCGTATAATCATCCACTGTCCGTTTTCCTTCGCTTTACATGGAATCAGTATCCAATATTCGCAGAAAACCACCACAGCGTTCGACTGTAAGTGTAGCTAGATCTAAACCTGTTCCGATGAAGATAATTTATAGTATTTACCGCAGCATTTATCACTTTTTGTTACGTGCACCACGCACTAGGGAGTAGAAGGGGCAACCTTCATAGTCACTAGGACCTACTAAACAGACAGAGAACCGGCAGCCTTGACTCAGAAACTCGAAGTGGCATAGAACCCTCTAAGACCTCAGCAAATTAATTGTGGTAACGGGCCGGATGAGTTGCCATCTATCACCACACTGGACTTATACAGGAGAGTTCGATCGCTAAACTTTCATGCCTGTATGCCATGTCGTGAATGGTCAACTCGATCTACTTCTTAATTAATGCTCACCGCGGAGAACAGCGTACGCAGAGGCAAGCAACTTGTGCGCATGCATAACACATGTCGAGTCACAACTCGGTTATACTGGGTGCTCTGTCGAAGGAACAAACTCTTGGGCTTATTACCGTAAGCCCACCCTTTGATCTTCTAACAGAATTCACCAATCACATACCAGTGCTACTACGAAAACAAAAGCGCTTAGACACCTTCAGTTGAGACTTATGCACTCCTTAACAGCCAAGTTTCTTAGCTGTTTTGTATAAGTGCCTTTTGATGAACAGCCGGATGTCATGCCAAGGCCACAGATGTTGCAGACTGATATACACTAGTCCAATCTTTTGCGATCACTTGACGAAGTGTAAATGAAATTATCTAGTTCACCCAACACCTCCACAAGAACAAGGCTCAGAGAGAAGCCAACCCAGTACCGCAGAAGCATTCTGAACTTCAAAGGTGAGGTCAAACGTCATGTGGATGACATCTTTCATGTATGCTGTTCTTCTGTTCAAATAAGTCAAACGTTGGATAAGTTCAACCCAGCCCATACGAAAACAAAGTAGCATTCCATTACTGTCATATAGTGACATCTCAGCTGAAAGGTTGAGAACGAACGGACAGTGCAACTCTGGTGAACATCACAACTTGGGGGTAAACTAGGGCAAAGGACAGCCATATGCACGAACTCGGCTTCCGTTATTCGCAAACCAGGATAGTTAACGATGAAATAAATTACTTTAATAAACCTTCCAGTGAGCATTCGACTGAGTCGAATGCATATTCCAGATAAAGGAAGTCAGATATCCCGGAAGGTACATGCAAAATTAGCCGCGTGGTAAATATGTCGTCAACACAGCCCCGAGTAGGTAGACAGCCGAATAAATTCTCACGCGCGCGAATTTCTCGAACACTACATAAATGACGGAGGATACTGTCAATTAATGGTTCGGACCCAATAGTTTATTGGATTTTTGATGTGGACGTACAACTTCCCCTGTAAGCCATTCAGAAAAATCGATCCACACCAGGCCTGAGGAATTGACTCCAGAAGTTTTGTTAACCGCGATCCTAACATATGGCTACCATTCTTGAATAAGGACGATGAAAGTCAACCCGATTTAGAACCCTAATGTCTTTTTTAGGAAATCTACCTGTGTTGACCTTAGATAACCGCTCAGGTTCGACACTTGCTCGCATAGTTCCTATGGTGGATGTTACTGGATGGTCCACCGTCGAAGTCCGCCGACAGAACTGCTTCTTAGTTTTCTTCCCGGTCTGAATCCCAGTCGAGACTTAGAGCAGAGCTGTATGCCGATGGGCACGTCCCGGGGTTGCGCACAAGGGAACGACCATCATTTCGGTGGTTAGCCATGAATAAGGTAAATTTCGACTCGCTGAAAAAGCACCGCGGACAGGGAGCGGCAGTGTCGAGGGACCGCCCGTGGAGTATTAATCTAAAAAATATAAAAAGAATCCCCTGGTAGCACCGCAACATGGCTAGTGTGACGCATCGTCTAAATAAGGCCGTTATCCCTCATCGTGCTCCTTCGGACCCGACGAGGTTTTCCAGAAAGGGCGCATGAGCCGGTCAAGTTTGGAACAACGCTGCCGTTTTGTCGGTCAGCATCATCGTCATCACCACCATCACCATCATCATCGCTCAACGTTAAACAGCAGGGCAAGTTTCATTGACCGCTGCCTTTCTCCCAGTTGCACGTAGCTATGGAAAGAGTGAATGTGCAAGGAGGACAGGGAGTGGGCCTAGACAGAGCTGGGGGAGTGTCGTAGTAGCCAACACATGGGATACAGTCTACCTGTGCAGATGGACCTCTTTCTTAATCATTCTGATTCGATAGAAAATGACAGAACGATCTCCACTGTTCGTCCCCATATCCTTCGCCATTTCCAGCCAGCCGGTTGACGGGTCTTTCGGGCTCCAACCACGAAGGCATGAGAAAACTACTTTACCTAAGTTCTCTGTATATTTTCTTATTCCCCGCTGCCAGATCATCTGTTGACTTCCATGTGGCTTATTCCAATCCTTAGGAGGAACGGAAAATAGTGCACGGTTGGGCAGAAATGTTCACAATACGCAATACGTGGTCCGACCAACTAAGTCTACTAGGCTCTATACGCTGAGATAAAGTGTTCACAGAACCGGCAAATAACACTAAATTCAACACGCAGTCACTCAATCAAATCCTACCGGTAATACGAAGGCGTTGGCTATTGAAAACCTCTATGGCAGGCAAACTCCATGTCTCGCAATCACATAAAACTTAGTGCACTGTGGCACAGTGGATGTGGCCTGTTAACTTCAGCAAAGTGTCAGATCAGCATCACAGGTGTTTTGGTCCACTGTATGCCACTCGAACCTCGGAAATACGCGTGCTCATCTATACTGGCGTGCCGCCACCCTTCAACATCCACCTGACAAGGTAACTGCTTGGCTGCTCAAAGGCAAAAGATCTATCCCCGAATAAACAGGACTACTGTAGATTGAGTGATCGAATAGTACAACAATCCACGGGCGAACCATGTACGACGAAGGGCAATCGGTTATGTGGAGAAGTCCGTGATAAATTCCAGACAAACTTTCCTTTGGTTTTCTTCTCCCATTAATTCCGTTGTATCGCCATGGTTTTGGCGGTACAAGTCTGCACACATATTTGTGCAATTTGCTTTGTGAACACAATTCAACGTTTCAATATCTGAATGGATTTTGAATTTCATCAGTGAGGGAAAGCAACTCCCGACCGATGACCAAAGAGACTAGGCATCTGTCACATAAAGGGTCAAAGGTCCGAATCCCAGATCTTCCAGTCGTTTTGGTGGCAGACGGTAAACCGACGTCGTCTAGCTCGTTACTCCACTCGACCTAGTGTGACCTTACATGATTATCTGCTACTTCAAGTTTCAGCGTCATGGTTGTCGGTCTCCCCTCGTGTAGTGAGCCCAAGTGGCCGTGGGACATGCGCCTACCACTGTACTCATGCTGCAGGCATGTCACAGAAAAAGTAAAATTTCTTGTCTACCGTGCCCTTCTTGGGGACCGGATTTGGGCGAAGGGAAGTTCGCAATGTCTGTAGGTTAGGCGCAATACTTCCATTTCCTATATAGAATTCGTCCATCACAACAGCCGTCCGCTGTGTAAACATCGATCCAGGACCATACGAAATCCACTGGCGGAATGACAATAAAAGGGCAATCAATGATGGTAAACGAACTACTGAGGGCAATCCACAAAGTCCAACAAAACTACCGGCTGACAAATGTCCTAAAAGAATGCTTGCGCCTGCGGACAGTATATGAGCGTGAGGAGTACGTGGAACTCACAACCGAAGATATGCGGAAAAAAACGGAATATTGCCTATGAAATTCGAAATCTTCAACAAGTTCCGCGAAACGACAAAATAAACCCACCTGCTCGCGCTCCTCGGTTGACTTCGGTTCCCAAATACGTTTGGACAGTACCTGAGACCAGCTGCCAGGAGCAGCACATAAGTCGACGACACGCCGCAAAGGATCATTTGTGTCTGAAATAGGCAAACACAAAGTACACCCCTTATGAATTTTCCCGTATTTTGCGTGCAGTTATATACCACTGTACAACAATAAACTCACAGTAATTCTATTGAATTTTATTTTTTCTACCTGCTTAACGCATGACTGTAGTGGAAGCAGCATACTCCGTGGTCGTTACGGCTCACTTCACACGCCGGTAACTATGGTCTAAGACTTGGGATGGAGACGAGACACTTAATGTTTCAATACGTTAGGCTTGGTAACGACCCCGAGGACAGCAAACTGTCTCTTATCACCAAAGTGATCGATGGACGTGAAATTCGAACTCCTGACCTTTTGGAGTGACAGAAGCTCAAACCACTTGACCTCCACCGATGAATAAGCCGTTTCCCGCTCTTAATTAGCTGCTTCTGGAACCCTTTGCTTCCAAGTGATGTTTTGAAGATCAGGTCTTATGGCCAAGGAAGCGCGATGCGACCCTTTAGCAAAACCCCTTGCTTCGGAATGGCAGCAGGACGCTCTGGATTTCGGGGACAATAAATGATTCGGAAAGGTCTGGAAGAGATGGCACATCTTTTTGCTGTTTTTTATAATTTTTCTTTTTTTCCGCGATGGCAATAGCACTCGATTCGCAAACAGCTCAGTGAACATGGATATGCTGTAATCCAGATCTGAATTTGTCAGAACTGTCTATAAGTCACAATGACCGAAACAAGTTTTTATGACATATCAAAACCATGAGCACAGTGGAAGAATCCAGAGCAATAGCCGTTCGTTCCCACTACACCAGGGAGGGGGAACCTACAAATTTCAACCTAAAATCTGAAACAGCAGAGAACTACATAAGGTCTCACTGGGTCACGTGTGGTAATGAGCCGAGCGACAGCGAGTTGTCGTCTACCACCAAAGTGACCGGTGGGTCTGACGCCTTTGTGACAGACCCCTAATCTACCTGACCACATCCGGCGACTATTTCGCCTACTGTCAATGAACACAATGGAAACAAACGTCCGTGTGGGATTCATCGAGGACGAGATTTTTTTAACAATCCTTTTACTCTCCCACTCCCGCGATATGCCATCGAATAAATAATGGTTCATTAGTGTACCAGGTACTACCCATTTGCACACAGAGACAGGATTGTCTTAGACAGTTCCAAATTAAATACTTGGCCAGAATAGGAAGACCGAGCGTGTACAACGCGGTGGGAGCTGGTGTACATGCTTTTTGATTGATTCGGATCAGAAATACCAATTCTCAAGACATTTAAACAGTTAACAACCGATAAGTTTGATACTTACTCCTGTGCTAGAACGGAATTTCTCGGGGGGATTCTATGCGAGAGACGGCCACCACAGTCACATAACAGTATTGTTATGAGGCTGGTAGCATTTCAGTGTGAGGAACCTTACCAAGTGAAAGCCAACCACGTTGATGAGCCGAGGTGAGAGTCGCCTGTTATTGACTCGGTTGTTAAGTCATTGTTTCCTCTCAAAACATTGTAATTTAGTGTGTTTTTAGAAACCTAAAAGGTTTCGAACTGCTTATCTGAACACGTGTATATCCAAGACTCTAGCGGCGTAGGTTGAATTGGAGCAATTGAGGCACTATCTTGCATTTTGCAGAAGTCAAAAGGTTGTGTTTATTATGCCGCAATACAAGCACTTTTGTTGTATTGCTACGGAACACAGAGTTTGCGTGTTCGTCACCTGGAAGCTTTTCGTTATCGATCTCTATACAGCATCGAGGCGAGTGGATGAAGTGACTGCCTGAAGGTTAGAGACCTAGTACTCCACATTGGTTCAGAAATAGTCTATGGAAGCAGGCCGAGCTTAGTAGACTTCATGGATTGCAGAACGTATTGCATGACAAACATCTACCGTACCAAGAGCTGTTTTCCGTTCCTCTCAGGGAGTGAAAAAAAGCCATGTGGGTGTCAACAAATGACGATCTAGTGGTAAGTGAAAATGTAAAGCGAACCTGGGTAAAGTATGTCCCTCCCATCTCCGTGGATGGGATTCAAAATATCCTTCGATCAGTTGTCGGAGACACTGAAAGACCTGGTGGCAAAGCATTGACGATAGCAGTTGTGTTGCAAATTTCTGTACGGACTGCATTCCACGTGTGGGCGTTCTTTTCCTTCTTCACATCTGTAGGCTCACTTCTTGTCTATTTGTAACAACGCCCAACAATGAGAAAAAAGTATCAATTGTTTCAGCTCCCCTGTAGTTAATTGCTGAACGGTGAAGCACAAATCCAACGTAAATTCAGTCTTCAGCTTCAGATTTTATAGTTATTACCCATGTGTCAATGTGCTTTGGTTTTGGCTGCTATTCCACACCACAAGCTACTCAAATGAAGAAAAGAGAATAAGAAATAGTGAAAGATCGATTACAAAACAAGAAGTGGAACAGATGAGGATGTATTTCCAAAGCAAGAACGCCAGTGATCGCGACATTGAGCCATATCACCTACTGTCTTTAATCGCCGTTTGGGGAGAAAGATCTAGTGGATATCGACGAGTCAATTCGCTGGTTGAAGCTTTCATACTTCTCCTTAGGTCATCGACTAATCATCTAAGACGTTCTTCAGACTAGTAACTGTCAAGGAGAGGCAGTCATTCTGTGGGCATGCCCAAGACATGTCCCAACCACTTCAACTTATTCATATTTAAGGACCGTTTTGAAGATTTAACCCTAGGATCCGGTATTTTAGGCTTAACCACAGAGTTGCTCTCAAAATCCCCTTCATTACGTTCTACCAATATTACGAAGATAACGCTGTTCCAATAACGAAAGTGTTTGCACATCTCTTAACAGCCATGCTTTTGAACCGTATAGGAGTACCAAACTCGCTGCACCTGTGTATAACCGACATTTGGTCGATAACTGTATGTCAAGCAGACGCTACAGTTACTTCAAGTTGGTAAATCTCAGTAGAGCATCCTGCATGCACGAAGACATTTTATCCGGTATACGCTCACTAGATGATATACAACTACCCAATTAACAAGATCGATATAACTCACACTACTTCTCTCCTCCAATAACAAGATTCGGCTTCAAGCCAACCAGGTCGTGCAACAACATTTTACACTTTGAGCGTGCAGAACATATAGCAACATTGCCATTCAGTCGGGTGAGAAAACCCTTCGCTTTATTTGGGGCCTAAGTCACTGGCACAACAGCGTCCACGTAACTAAAATCAAATAGATTCGTGTCTGAGCAAATATCAACGCTACTTTTACCACAAGATGGCACAGCAATCTCCATACGCATCTTAAGGACAAAGTTAAAACAGAAAGATGGTTTACATACCACAGCCTATCACCCTAGCACAATTACCAATTCACACTATTTATTAGGGATCTCTTCCCGTGCCCAGATTAACGCCGATATTACCAATTCACCACCGCACTTCAAGAAAGATGGGGACAATGCATCTGGTCAGGGTTTCTTATGCCCTTCAGGGGTACCTATCTCCCCGATTATCTCCATTTCCGATGGAGGGCTGGTATCCAACTGTATTGGTTCATTTGCAGGCCCAAGTAGGCCAACTAAACCCTAAGTTGTTCTGCGTAACGTGCCAGTCGACACTTCTGAAAGTAAATCAATGTGCCATCGAATTCCTTAATCATCTCGCTTACGCTCAGTTTCCGTGAACCAGTATTTCCAATCAGTCAATAAAGATTGTGACCATTTCCGATACCTGCAACCTTTTCCATTTCCCTACGTTCTTATATCGACTACTTGCTCCCGGTCGTCTCCCATGGTTCTGGCTAGTTGACGTCTCATTGGTCTACGCATTTTATGGTACATTGCACTCGGAGCGACGGATCTGCGAGCATTCAACAGACCAACTGAAGTNCCTTAAATCTCCCATCTTTTCTTCACATCTCTTCTCTTCTATCCCCTTCGTTTCTCTTTGTTTAATTTGCTTCACTTTCAACACGATCCATTGTATACCGATCACATCAATCCTACCCTCGTCCAACACAGCCCGCAAACCATGTCTTCGTCCAACTGCATCTGTTCTCAATCACCACCGTCCACTCAACAACCGTCCGATAGTATGTGCGGTTGAAAGCGCCCAACGAGAATCGCGAAGCTGGTGTAATGGTTATCATGGTTGCCTTCCAAGCAATCGATCCGCCTTCGGTTCTCTTTCTTCCCAGTTTCGCACACGAAAGAGATCTCCAATACGCAAATCGGAAATAAATAGTTATGTCATCAAATCAGCACTTCTCTTTGTACTGTCGATTCTTGCTATTTTGAAATGGCATTCATCCGGAACTCTTTACAGAATTAGAATTTTTTTAGTTCACTTCATGTTTTTATGAATAATATCTTCCAGCTATTTCAACGAATCAACCCGGGTTTTTGAATTGACGGAACACGTTAGCGATGAGAGACGGAACATCCTTGTAAGTCATCTAGATGTGTTGTGATTTAAACCAGGCCGTGTAGAGAAATCATAAAGGGAATATAGATTGTTGGAAAAAATTTGGAAATCATCGATTTTCGAAACGGCTTGAGAGAACGCAACATCATTATACTTTAATAGATTACAAGGGGAGCTATTTGATAAGTCGCTGATGTAAGTAGAGAAAATAAACGGGGAAAGAACAGCACCTTTTAGCACCCTTGAGCTGTTAATCATCATTTTCGAAAGTTTGCCGTCTATTCGTGTGCACTGGGTTCGGTTAGTAAAATATTCAGTCAGCCATGCTAATAAAGAACTGGAACAACCAAATATTTGCACTTTGTGGAGTAGAAGAGACCGTGGGACTGAGTCAAATGCCGACGAATAGTCCAGGAAGGCGTAACGGACAGATTTCACTGATGCGTTTAAGGACTTACAAATGTTGTGAATGAGTGAAGCGACAGCGTCCAAAGTAGACCTGTTACATTTATAGGCAAACTGGAAAGGGTCGTCAGGAGGATGCATAGAAGAACGCAGGCTTTTAAGTATATCACGCTCCGTCGGTTTAAGACCAGAACACGTTAAAGCAATGGGGCGTAAACGTTGTGCTAAAGCAATAGAACTACTAGATTTAGGGATGGGAATAATAGTGACGGGTCTCCAACAGTCAGGGATGGAAGACAAGATCAATGATGAGTTAATCAGAGAAGTAAATGCATCCATCAAAGCCACAGCACCATGCTTTAAAAGATCTAAGGGCAGACTGTCAGGACCAACCCCTGTGATTATTTTAGGGGTGCACACAAGGTTGAGTACCTGTTCTCTAAAAAACTTGTAACTGCCTGCCAGCCAGTTCGAGTGCTTCTTTTAGACTAATTAGAAGCTCGTTGAGGTGCGGAAACATGGGATCCCAATAAGTATTGAGAATCGATACGGTTTTTGGACCAAAGTAATTCCGAGAGATTGTAGCGTCGAACGGAGAACGTGACAGAATCAAATATCCGACACCAAGACAAGGAAATAGGATAACACGGAATTGTAACGCATCCAGTCAAAGGGAGCGCTCAATAACCGTGATTCCGCGCTTTAAATATCACACGTGAATATCTCCATGACAGAAACGTGGCATCTTGTTGAAAGTAAGTCAACAGTGATACGGTCTACTTCGCATCCAACAATCATCGAGAATCAAGATCAAATATCTAAAATGACAATGGATAGACATCGGTAATTGTTCACTGATGTGCATGTTCTTGTGTAGGTTGTGGATGTTCATTCCATCAGTACATGATACTTGTAATGTTCCATCATAATCAGACGGAATAAGCTGATTGTGTAACTCCGGGCCAGGGTTCGTCAGTCCGGTTTCTCTACCACTGCCCTTCTCATACCGATCCGTGTGATATGCCTACACGGATT